>RYFJ01001698.1:0-351055 GCA_003991445.1 Oryza meyeriana var. granulata | reverse complement strand
GTCCGGAAGCTGGTGCACTATTTCCAAGCACACCAAGTCACAGTGGTCACATTGTTCCCACTCGGAGACGTCCTACATAACCGTGAGGCCACCGGCGAATCGCTAAATGGCGCTGTGAGTTGATGGCATTCGAGCCCATTACCGCTTTCAGTCACGAACAGCAATCAAATCACAAGCTCTAGCCGACTTCGTGGCCAAGTGGACAGAAGTTCACATGCCTACATCAACAGCGAAGCTAGAGTACTGGACAATGTACTTCGACGGTTCCCTACGGATCGGCGGCGCCGGGGCTAGCGTCGTACTGACGTCCCCCCACTGGCGAAAAACTCAAGTACGTTCTGGCAGGACAAATCCACTTCTCGGGTTCCCACAACATCACTGAGTACGAGGCACTTATCCACAAGCTCCGCATCGCTATATCACTCGGTATTCGTCGACTGGTTGTGCGTGGGGACTCTCAACTCGTGGTCAACCAAGTAATGAAAGACTGGACGTGTCTCGACGACACCATGGCGGCATACTGTCAGGAGGTCCGCAAGATGGAGAACAAGTTCGACGGGCTGGAGATAACACATGTCCTATGACAATATAATGATGCTGCAAATGAACTGGCAAACATGGGATCCAAGCGAGAAGCGGTCCCGACTGGAATCTTTGTCGAGCAACTCATGGAGATGTCAGTCAAGAAGAAACCAGTGCCAGATCAGTCGGGAGGCGAACCTACCTCGGCAACAGAAGAGGTGCTGCACATATGTCAAAACTGGCGGACTCCTGTTCTCAAATTCCTTCTAGATGATGAACTCCAAGAAGACCACAGTGAAGCCAAACGAATCAAACGTCGAGGCAAGAGTTTCCTAGTCGTCGGAGAAAACCTGTACCGAAGAAGTGCATCCAGTGTCCTCATGCACTGCGTCACCACCGAGGAGGGCAAGCAGATACTGCAGTCAATCCACTCGGGCGTATGTAGCAACCATGCCGCATCTAGGACGTTAGTCGGAAAGGCTTACCGGCAGGGATTTTTCCTGGCCACAGCAGTAACAGATGCAAAGACATCGTTCGCACATGTGAGGGTTTGCCAATTCTACGCAAGACAAACCAATCTCCCAGCCCAGGAACTCCAAACAATTCCAATCTCTTGGCCCTTTGCAGTATGGGGGCTTGACATGGTTGGGCCCTTCAAGAAGGCGCCAGGAGGGTTCACACACTTGTTCGTCGCAGTGGATAAATTCACTAAGTGGATCAAGGCCAAACCCATTACAACTATAGCAGTGGCACGAGCAAAGGACTTCATCCTGAGTATACTATACCGATTCGGGGTCCCCAACCGCAACATCACCGACAACGGCACTCAGTTCACGGGCGGCGTTTTTCAAGATTTCTGTGACGACTTCGGCATCAATATCTGTTATGCGTCTGTGGCACATCCGCGGAGCAATGGGCAAGTTGAACGAGCCAATGGCATGGTCTTACAAGGCATCAAGGCAAGGATATTTGACCGACTACATCCATACACGGGCCGGTGGTTGCAAGAACTCCCATCTATTCTCTGGTCTCTCAGAACCACCGTTAGTCAGGCAACAGGGCAATCCCCTTTCTTTCTGGTTTACGGTGCCGAGGCTGTGCTACCAACCAAGTTAGAGTTCGGCTCACCACGAGTTCGGGCTTACTCAGAAGATATTTCAAATAATACCCGATTGGTCGAATTAGATCAGTTGGAAGAAGCAAGGGATATCGCAACAATCCAGTTGGCAAGGTATCTTCAAAGCCTGCGTCGTTACCACAATCACAATGTCTGTGGCCACGCCTTTTTGGTCAGAGATCTCATCTTGAGGAAAATACAAACCACCAAAGACAGGCACAAACTATCCCCAATCTGGAAAGGGCCGTTCATTATAGCTAAGGTCACGTGGCCAGGCGTCTACCGACTGAAGACTAAAGACGGTGCCCTCATCAGCAACTCATGGAACATAGAACAGCTACGTCCTTTCTATACCTGAGTTTTATACTTTTCCATGTGTACAGTTCCTCTCTGACTCACTACGCTACTTGCTTCAACCGAGTAGTGAGTCAGGGCTGCATGTATCTTATGTGCTTTGTCAATAATATACGAGCCTATTTTACTTACGTTAGAAGCTTCACTATGACTTTATTATGTTTGCCCGAGTATAGCTTTTTACGGTGAACGATTTTATTAAGTTCCGATAGACTAACTCGGTGCAGACCATATAATCGAGTAAAGCTAATGACAACTGAATAATAGTTTAAAGCTCGGATTGCACATATATTTACACATATCTGTGGACACCCCGGAAGTACATTATGGAGAGTAATTACTTATGACAACGCGAAATATCTAGATGGATGGGATCTCGAATCAAAAAACCAAAGAAGCCGCAGTAAACCATCCATCCTCATCATAGCCTTGGCATAATATTTACCCATTCATAATACAAATCCAAAGCGCCGAATTCAGAAATAAGGAGATATTTGGAGAGTTGATTCACCAGTCCGAAACGGCGAAGTGTGCCCGTCAAACCACACGAAGGTGGCGACCAAACACGATACACACTTCTAGGGACATGGTCTACGATTGAATCAATATCCATGCATCTCATCATTTCTAAATTCTTACTAATGTGTGACTAGCCCAGGAAAGCTCTAGTCCCACACGTTCATCTTAGCAATTGATAAACATCACAAGTACTCTAAATATGGATAAAAGTGCAGCAGGGTTATATATATATTACATAGAGGGTTCACACTATAAATCATCACAGAGTAGCACAAAAGATAGCAGCGGAAATATAAACATAAAGAATAAAACCAGTGGTGCCATACCAAACCCCACAAGGCAACCGACTGGGGCAGAGCTTAACTCCAACTACACATTATCCTCGCCACCCTCGGCGGGATAATGGTAGACCACACCAACGTAGTCGTTATCCTCACTTGAAAAATAAGCAGCTTGAGTACGAATGGTACTCAGCTAGACTTACACAATAATAATAGTACAAAGAAGTAATGCTGGTCTCTACATCAAGGAATATGGCTAGGTTGATCTAGCTTTGCATAAGGCCATGTTTATTGAGCAAAATAATAGCTTGAACCATAAGCATTTGCGAAATATAGCAATTTGAAATTTTATGACAGCAAGTAATATGTTCTAAAAAAGAGGTGAAAATGAGCATAATCCCATGCTCTAACATCAATAATGGGCCACCATTGCCCAATTAACATGCTACACAAGCATACCATCTTCCATGACTACAACCAAGTCATATTTAACACCAAAACCTCTCATATAAACCCATCCATCCATGACTATCCTAAGTCATGATATAACCACATAATCCCATAACCACATATCCCAAGTTTGATGCTAACATGAGCGAGGAACACATCAAGCGGTCGTCCGTAACCATGGACACGGCTATTCGAATAGTTCTTACTCTGATCAGAGGTGTATATCTTTACTCACACGATGTGATAGAAGCCAAACGGCTACACTCTAGTTTGATTCGTACCCGTCGGTACCCACACTCTACACATTGAGTGCGGACTAGAGGTCACAACAAAATCTTTCCCACGCTTAGCTCCAACCACCTAAACCACGTCTGGGCCCCCGACGACTTAGCCACACACACAAGGTGACTAAGGCGGGCTCACCGTCACGGAAGGCACCTCCGGCCAAAACCAGGTGCGCTCGAGGCCCTCCAAAGGAAAAACCATCCCTCACGAAACTGACGGATGGGCGTAAGATGGCCACAGCCTCCCATGCTACTAAGTTAAGCTGTCCCATTCCCAGCGTGTGGAAGTACGTAGGGTGCTTGAATACACGTCAACATGTTTGGTCCTTAACGACCCAGACGGAGCTACGTGCATCGGGGAAACACCATCCCGTCATCGCCCTATCATCCGTCCAAGTCAAACATATTCTTAATTATAAATCAGAAGTTATTCTTTTCAGATTTTAACCCATCCATTCGTATTAAACTAGTTTTGAATTGATAGCTCCATCTATCGGATTTTTCTAAGTCTAGAAATAAGCATGGCTAAGCATTCGATAAAATAAAAGTATCCCAAAGTCCTTAACCAGGGGTGACATGGTAAAAAATGGAATCAACAACCAAGAAATGGAAATGCATACAAATGGGCAACATTGACTCTACCCGTTTTCCCATTTTAACATAGACCGAAACATGCATATGGATATTGTTTTCGCAAGCAAATTAATTTATTGAAGACATAGGTTCAATATGCTTAGATGCTTGTCTTGCTGCTGCGATGGTTCACACTCAACTTCAGGTTCTTGTTCCACGTACTCCGAGTTGTCTGAATCTACCGATAAAAAGCGAATATGCAAATAAGAATCAATTAAATATACCTATGCAAAAATGATCAATTGTGGGCACCCGATTATTCTGCACTATAAAAGGTAATTGGTACGACAACGCGAAATATCTAGTTGGATGGGATCTCAAGAGAAAGCCAAATAAAACTGTAACCATCCAACCTCATCGCAGCCTTGTCATACAAATCGCCAAATATAATGCAAAACAACCGAACACCAGGCTAAGAACACAAGAGATATTTGGAAGAATAGTTACACCAGTCCACACGGCGAGATATGCCTGTCAAACCACACGAAGGTGGCGACCAAACACGATACATATCTCTGAGGACATGGTCTACGGTTGAACTACTCTCCATGTATCTCAACTGTTCTAAGCCTATACTCATGCAGACTAGCCCCAGGAAAATTGCTAGTCCACACTTTCATCTCTAGCAATGGTATACAAACATAGGGTATACAATTATAAGTGAAATATACTTAGATACAACTAAGATTACATAGACCAAAAGGCCAAATAATATGATTCAGCGAAAGCTTGTCTACCCATACCATAGGCAATCCGACTAGGGGTACACCCCTTAAAGAATCAATCCTAAAGAAGCAACGAATTCCCATAGCACTCAACCTACAGTAAAGATTAATAATAGCACAAGCAAGAGTCAGTACATTACCGAAATAATGTACTGGCAATGACAATTCTATATGCTACATGTGAGCTCTAAAATCAAGGAAATGGCTATTTGTAGGTTCAGTTTTGCATAAAGCTAATTTTAGTTCACAATCATTTGCGACGGTATTTAATAAAACAGTAGAAACATGTTTGATAAGTAAGGAAGTGATCAACATAATAATTTTCCGCTTGCTGCCCTCCTCAGCAACAAGCCACCATAAGCATTATCATAAGCATAATAATTCTCAAAAGTCACTAATCCTCATCCCAATTTCATAAACACATTTAAAGGCATAAGTCTATACTCAATGGACATAACCATGCCGCTCATGACTGTGAGCACGGCTAACCGATTAGTTTTGACTCTACAGAGTTTGTACATCGTTACCCACATGATGTGATAGAAGCCAAATGGCTACACTCTAGTTTGTTCGGTACCCGTCGGTACCACCACACTCTACACATTGAATGCGGTCTAGACGTCACAACACAGTTTTTACATTACCTAACATTTAGCCTTGCACCAGCACGAGGTGTGTTACTCCACATCGGGGTGCAAACCCGATGCCGTGGGTGGCGGGCCCACGCCTTAAACCCAGCGCCGTGGCGATCTGCCTTCCTGGCTCCCCACGAGGCACATAATGTTGTATTGGACAAACTTAGACGCCTACGCCATGAGGTGATCACAGTCCCTTATGGTTCACATAGGTAGCTCCTCTGGACAGCCCTACAGTCCGTCGTAGGCACTGCCCCTACTACTCAACCTACCAAAATGCAAGGCTAAACATTAAGTAACTTAATCCACTATGGCCATCCCATACTAGCACATGTGGTTGTACTATTTAACATGAGAATATGACACTGAGTTCGGTCCTTAATTGACTCAGGTGAACACTCCCCCTATCGGTGTGCAACTACTCCATATGCACACCACTTGCCGCCTAAGTCTAAATTCAGGTTTTTCATCATTTTAGTTCACAAATAACCAGAGGCTTCACCTCTGTCCAGAAGTCATAAAATTCCCATTTTCAAATGTATATAGTGATCACTGTAATATTTAGCACGTTACTAAGCATGGCTAAGCATAAGCAAGTGTATTGACTTAATATAGATCCTATGAGTACAAACCAAGTATTTTAATCAAGCCTAAGGTTACAAATAGCAAGGAATACAATGTTCTAAGGTGGATCATGCAACTAATAGGTTATAACTATCATTTACCACAATTCAAATACCGTTATTCACAAATACGCATGCAATTTTACAAATAACACATTTCATTCCCCAAAACATAGGATTCAATTTGTTCAAGGAGGAGGGAAGAAAACTTGCCTTACTCTTGAGTACCCGGATACCAACTATTTCACTTCTTCACCGATATTGAATTCGTTCTCTAGAAGGAAAATAACGTACGACCGAATAAATAGCAAATAATGTGAAAAATACAAAATGCTCTAATATGTATGAGATTTATACCTTAGGTTGCTACTGGTCTAAAGTGAATTTAGGTGAAGGAATTTCTATTTTATCGTTTATGGTTTGGGAGTTATGAATTTTACGAGTTCTATACGAAAATACGTCCGAATATAATATAAGGTAAAATTTGAAGTTATTTTAATATGTGTGAAACTTATACGGTGGTTTGGTACTGGTCTTAGATGAATTTTGGTGAAGAAGTTTCCATTTTATCGACCTCTTCTTAAGAGATATTAATTTTTCCAAGTTCTAGACATGTATACGTATTTATACAGGTATTTTAGTATACATGGGTTTTAGGGCAAGGTATTTATGAAATTTAACCTTTTGATATCTGAGAGGAATGTGGTGTGGACTTATTGTCATTTGGGTGTATTTTACTTAGAGTAAAAGTGAAGTTTATATGATTTTTATGAATTATTTTACCTCCTATAGCTTATATAAAACATTTATCCTCTGTATAAAATATAAAGAGAGTTCTCATACTAGTTTTAGCAAATCCTCAGCTTTCAGAAGTGGAGAGAAAAATATTTTGAGGTTAACAAAATTGATTCCATATTATTTGGAGCTTATATGAATTTCTTACACATTTTAGAAGTTAATACATGTTCTGTGTACTAATTTATATATTTACCTATTATAAGTTTCGTATGAGTGTCTTTTATATAAATAAATTTTAGTTTTAGTTCACTTCAGAAAAGACCAACATTTTATGAATTTACTAAACCTTGATTTAAGGTAAAGATGAAATAACTAAATTTGCATATGAGTTATGTATTGTATTCTTTATATTATTTTTGAGCCATTTTAGGTACTGGTTCTTCCAGATTTCAAGCAACAGAAATAAAGTTCATAATTTTGTGATTCCAACAAATTTTGTTTCGTCCAATTTGGAGTTGAAATGATTTAGTTATAAATTTATGAAGTTTGCATATTTTTCTGTTGGAAAAAAATATTTCAGTTTAACATTTTTCTAATTCTTTCTTCTTTTCTTATTTCTCTTCCAGCCCGGGCCCATCTGTCAGCGGAACCAAAACAGAGGAGGCGCAGGCTGGCTAGGGCGCCGGTTCTGTTCACCGACGCCGGCGGCGAACGGCGGCTCGGCTGGTGTCGCGGCCAACAGAGAAAAGGCAGAGGAGATCCAGGTGAGGCTATGGGTGGTGGTGGCGCGTTTTGTGGTGGCCGGAATAGGTGGCTGCGGCGGTGCGAGCGGCCGAGCGTCTCGGGGTGTTGAGGCGATCCGAGCTATGGCTGGGTTCTGGACAAACCAGTGTATGCATGCACGCCTAAGAGGTACCAGGAACCTCACTGAGAGTTGCTCGAGGCTTGGTGAAGCTGGGACGACGGCGGTGGCGATGAAGATGGCCCGGCGGTGACTGAAATCCAGGGGTTCACGGCGCTGGCTTACTCCGGTCTTAGAGCTGATGAGAAAAGATTTGCACAAGGTTAGGGAGGTTGGTAGGGTGCTCGGTATGCGAGGAATCGAAGAGCAGCTCACCGGAGAAGACGAATTTCACGGTGGCGGCTCGGATCGGGGTTGGGGAAGATGGGTGCTGATCTCGAGCTTCACAGCACTCCGGCTTGATTCCTTTGATCAGCGAACTCCTGGAGGCGAGGCAACCTCGTTGGCGCGGTGGTTCGGGCTGGGATCACCGGAGTTCGTCGGGATGGCGGCGACGTCACGGTGGCGCTCTCTGGACAGAGGCAGAGCACGGCAGCGACTTCGGCCGGCGAATCCTAGGGCGAGCCAATACAAAAATGGATCGTTTAGGGGATGGTGATGACGTTCCTGCGGTCGAGAACGAGCAAGGCTCACCGGGATTGAGTTGATTTGGATCGAACGGCTGCCGGCGTCGGGGAAGACGATGCCGTTCCCAGGGAACCCGAGGTGATTTCTCTCAGTTTCACCGTGGAACAGATAGAGGGAGAGAGGAAGAGGATGATGGCAAAGTGGCTGGGTAGATGGTGAAGTTTTCTCGATGATGGAGGTCCTATGGTGGCACTGGATGGCATCGATGCGTGGAGAGGGCGTGGCAGCATTCCTGTGCATGTGGGCGAGCTAGAGCGGTGCCTCTGACTGGCAGGTGGTTCCAGGATGTCTGTGGGGCCCACATGGCAGTGAAGAATGAGAGAGGAGTCATCTAGAAGCTAAGTCTTGCTAGCTGTCAAGCATGCAATCTTTACCCAGGTGTTTTACTAAGTTACCATGGGGTATAAATCTGGGTAAAATTACTGTGGGCAGTAGGTGGTATTGTCCAACTTTGTGCCAAGTTTCAGGCTTAGGTGACTTGTGGATATTCCCTGGTGAAATTACAAAGTTAGGCTAAAAATCAGTCTCTTCTGTATACCTACCTGAGTTAGTGAGCCCTGGCCTGTTATTTTATGTGTGAGATTGGTGAAGAAGGTACTGAAATTTTTACTGTAATTAGCTCACAATCTAATCCAGGTTCTGGTAAATTTTGGTGAGAATTTGTTTGATGGATTAATTCTGGCAAAAGTGTCAAGTAGGCTGTCTGCAGGTGAAAGTTTTTCTGTATTGCTGAATTAAGAGTATTTATTTGAGACACTTATTTAATTGGTAAAATTTGGTAAACATTACTGGAGATAGAGAAGAATGTGATTAACTTTCTGACAAAATTTTGTTCCTAGAAGTGATCTGGTTTATTTTTGGTGATTTTTCAAATTAGGGTTGTTGATTCAGTTTTTCTGCAGTCTCATTTATTTCTCCAGTGCCTTGACCTTGTCATTTTATGTGCTTTCTTTGGGAGATAAATTAAACCAAACTTTCTGGTGGTAGGGTTCATGTTTGCACACACTTTAGAAAAAGGGCTCTGTCTAATTATTCTTAATTTTCATTTGGTGAATTTTAGAAGTATACCTATTCATTTTTAACCAACTTCCTAGTTTTGCTGATTTGAGGGATTTTATTGAAGTACTTATTGAAGTGATAAAATCATGTAAAATTTACAGTGGATTAATTATGTGGGATAGTGTTTACAGGAATTTTTCTATGATTTTATGTTAGACCTATTCTCCTTAGAAATTATTTAGGCTATACAAATGCATATGCATCCTATTATGGAAATGCACTTTAAGATCAAAAACAATTCAAAAGAAAGCCTGCACATGAAATGGTAATTAATTTATTTACCTCCATATTTTTATGTCAAACTTTTATCTATATATATTTAGTCATATTACCTTTTATTATTTATATTGTGACTTAGGGTAAGTCTATAAATAAATTAAAGATGTTAACTATAAAAGTTTTAGCGTTTCCTTTTCTAAGAAATTTACTTCAGTAGTTTACCTCTGATTATTGCTCCCTGGTTTGGAAATTATAAAGTTTTACTCTCGAGGTCTTTTTGTTAATTTATTTTTGGTTAGAATTTTGAAAGTCGAAATTCTGGTATGTTACATCAATAAATGCTGAGATAAATACAGCCGGTAGGCCACATTCTAAAGTGAATTTTAGTGAAAGAATCATTTCAAAATCTTTTACGGTTTATGAGTTACAAAAATAACAAGATGAAAAGGCTGAAAATGGCAGTTTTGTAATTATTTATATTGTAAACTTAAGTTGTTATATCTGACTAACATTTTCTATTCAGATATCAAGAAGGCATGTATTTTTATATAAAAGAGCATAGCCTACTGGTTCCAACAAAACTTTGTTCACTGAGATTTGATTTAAAAAGATTTCGATATGAATTTTACAAGTTTATCAAAAAGGAAAGTTAGAAATCACTTAGGCCTATTTTAGGAGGTAGTTTTGTCAAAAACAATTTATCCACCGTAAAGGTTATAATTTTCTGAGTTAAACAAAAGTGATTTCATATTTTTAGCAGTTAGGATGAATTTTCTAGAAATTTATAAACTTCTAGGTTATAAAGAGGTATATAAAAGATATTTCCATTTTTAGAGAAGAAATCCTACACAGAAGTTCACACTTTTTATTTTATAACATTAAAGAGAATATTTTTATGAATCCATAGAAATTTGGTTCACCTCAAAAGGAGTTATAAAGGATTTCCTAGAAATATTCCAAGTTCCTAGGCACAAAATAAGGTATTTTTGCTTCACATTATTTTATAGATATTTTCTGTACAGAAGTGGTTCTATTTTATTTTATATTATTAAATTTCACAAATTTACAGAACTAACAAAATTGGTTTCAGTCAAAAAGGAGTTAAAATGAAAAAGTTATGGATTTACAAAGTTTAACCATTTTTTTGTTGGAAAATAATTCAGTTCATCGTTTTCTTTTCTTTTCTTATTTATCCCCAACTCAGGCCCACCTGTCGGCGGCACAAAGCAGGGGAGGCGCAGGATGGCTGGGCCGTCGGCTCTGTTTGCCAGCGCCGGCGGCGAACGGCGGCTCAGCACGGGTGGCAGCCAACAGGGAAAGTGTAGACGAGGTCCTTGCGATCCGAATGGTGCTCGTAACTTCGCCGGTGATGGACAGTAGCTCGCCGGCGGTGAGCTCGAGCGGCTGTTGCGTACTGGCTACACATGCATATGGGCGATGGCCTTCAATCAAGTGAAAAAAAAGAAACTGACCGTGGGGTTGTCTAGGTTGAAGGAAATCAGAGGGGCTCCAGCGGCTGCAGGCGACGGCAACGGCGATGGCCAAGCTTCGGCTTCACCGTGGCTGGCTCGATTCACTGCATGCGCGGTGGAGACAACACATGCAGGAGGTTAAGTATCACCCTAGGATGCTACCAGCGCAAGGAAACAACGAACGGCTCACCGGTTGAGGCGAATCGCGCGCGGCGGAGTTTGACCGGAGTTGGGGAAGACGAAGGCCGATCTCCCTCCTCGCTGCACCGAATTGGAGGATTCTTGGGGCATTCTACTCGTGGTGCTGAGGTGGTATCGGTGGCGAAATAGCTCAGCCGGGGAAGCTTCGAGGTGGTTGGAACGCCGGGGCGATGGTGCGGCTGCACGACGGCGACATCGCGGCGTGGCCGCGCGGTGGGCGCGCTCCCGAGCGCCGGTGGCGAGGCGGTGACGGCGGCTTCTTCACTATGGCCGGTAGCACGGATAGCAGCAACTTCAGCAGCAGCAGCAGCAGCACACGGCAGCAGCAGCAACAGCAGCAGCACGCACAGCAGCAGGAAGAAGAGAAAAGAGACAAAGAGGAGCTCACACCTCTCAGTTTCTTGCCACAAGAATGGAGTGGAGAAAAGAGGCAAAGGAAGCTCTCCTCCCTGGTCTCTTGGCTCTGTGATGGAGTTGTGAAGATGAGTGAGCTAGTTGGCATGGAAGCTGAGAAAGAGAAGACAGAGATGACAGCAAGGCCAAATAGGTATCACTCTCTCCATTTGCATGCCTTGGTGGGTCCCACTCGAAAATTTTGGTGCACAAGAGAAGGAGCTAGCTCCTAGACACTGATTAGTGGGCCCAGGTCATGGTGCTCTAGGCGTATGAGAGGGGTATGGGTAGAAAAGTTGGTAAACACTGACTTTTGGGGGGTTTTCTGGATTTTTCTCTTCCTCTCTCTTTAAAAATCGATTTGAGTAAGAAAAACTGGTGTTAAAAATATGGTGATTTTTGTGTAGCTAGCCCAGACTACCTAGGTTCTATTTTTGAAAGTTTCACACAAAAATTCAAAATGGTTTGCTCAGAGAAATTCCACAAAAAGTACCCAGGCTGAAAATTGTTTGAATTTTTAAGGGGTCTAAACTATTGAAATAAATTCTGGAAAAATTATATTAATTCATGATAAATAAACTAATATTTGAATAAATTATCTCCCATATACACTTCTGTTCAATTTGATGCACTTTTTAGTAGTGTTTTGTTTTTGCCGATTTAGGGTTTAATTATTGAGGGTTTTTAAAATATTGCAAACTTTAACTTGCATGAAGTGACAATGCAAAAGTTTAAATGTGCACTCTAATGACAGTAGGGCATAACACTAATTACCTGAAATTAAATCTAGGGCTGTGACAATATCTTTACAAAAGAACACAATACACCGACTGCATGATATACTGTCTTTACAGATCTAGATCTCAGGTGATAATCTCTGCAGTCGGCCTCGCCTTGGCTATCAGCTCTAGCGCCTCCTCAGGAGTTGTCTCCTCGGCAAACCCCTCCCCGATGGCCTCAATGTCTGCCTTTGGGTAGATGGACTTGGTCATAGCCAGGGTTCGGGCCACGCCGGTAATAACATGCTCATCTGAGTATCTCTTCAGGGCACTCGGTGCATCTTCAAGGCACCCTTCCACTTGGGCGATCGAGCTGCAGCTGGTTCCCACGGGGCGAGGATCCATGATGTCGAGGAGCCCTCTCACGGATCCGAGGAGTGCCTCCCATGACTCCTTAATGACCCTTATTTCCTCTGCGTAAGCCTAAAATTGAGCTTGGGAATTAGCTCTAGCAGCTACCCGGGTTCACCAACAAGTAAACTTGTTAAGTAAAGCTGCAGGTGGAGTAATCAATGGATTGGTTAAGATCAGTGTCAAAAGGGAGACTTACTATCGTAGTCGGCCTCCCACCTGGCTATGGTCCTCTCCAGTTCGACTTTTTCCTTACCGAGCTTGTCGTTGGCCTCTTTCAACTCAGCCCTCTGCTGCTTAAGCTTGGCCTTGGCCTTTGTCAGGTCGACCTTGTCTTTTTCAAGCTCGGCCCTGGCTTTCTCTGCCTCCCTTAGTTGGATTTCCCTCTCTGTTCAGCCCTTCAACTCGGCTTCGAGGGTTGCATGACAGATTAGTCAAGGACTCAACATTGCGGTCAAGATACAACTGGGCAGTCGGGAACAATACAGCTGGAGAAATATACTATGGATCTGGTCAGAAAGTTACATCTTGGGGGCTTACCTCTAATCTTACTGGCTTGGTCCTAATTCTCAGCCCTGAGCTGAGTAACGGAGTCCCTCAGCCAAGACTCCCTCTCCTGGCAGCGCCCTTCTACTTCAACCTTCAGGGCCCAGAGCTGCTCTAACTCTTGGAGCTGGGGGATAACCCGCATCAAGACTTCGCTCATCTTCTCCGAGCGATCAACGAGCTTCTACTCAGGGAAAAACAGAGCAAAACAAAGTTAGACGTCAGATAACTCATACGAGCAAGAAAACCAAGACTGCTAATACGGCGAAGGTCATGCCTGGATCCCCTGGGACGCAATGGATTTATTTTCACAAAGTCAGGTGTATCTTTCTCGAGTACACCTGACTACGCAATGGATTTATTTTCATAAAGTGATACTCGGCCTACATGCTTGGCTACCAGTTGCCATGAGTAACATTATTCCAACCGACACGATGCTGAAGAGTCTAACTTTCGAGTAGTGCACTACTCAGGAGAGACTATAAATATCTTTTCCAGCTGACATGACGCTGAGGAGTCTAACTCTCGAGTGGGACGCCATTCGGGAAAGACTATAAACCCCCTATTCCAGCTGACATAAAGCTGAAGAGTCCCATATACGGGTGGCATGCTACTCGGCAAGACTATAAATCATATTCCGGTTGACATGATACCGAAGAGTCTCATATACCAGTAGCAATCTACTCGGGAAAGACTACAAGGTTAAAGATCTTTGACTTTATGTTTAATTGTCTTCACAATTAAGCACAAAGTCGGGAGCTACACCTAATAAGTGTGTCTATTCAGCGCACACTATTCATACATCTACAAGAAGCCCTTCATAGCCTCGCTGCCAGCTGACATGAAGCAGGACTTGGGAAGAAGAAGCACTCGGACAAAGAGTACTCGGGAGCAATGCACTTGGGCAATCTTCACCGTGGAGGACGAGCACTCGGCATCAGCTGTGACTCAACTATGAAGGTCACAGGGGCTACTGTGGAGGCCATGGGCCCCGGGTACCTCATCACAAGCATATGGGCCACTCGGATAAAGGATGGGCCGAGTCTTGTAGTTAGAGATATAATAGCACCCTGCAGGCTTTGCCTTGTATAATAAGGAATATACAGTCTAGATCGGGTAAGATGTATCTCTAAGAAGAAAATCCCTTGGCCGTACTCGGCTGGGATTCCTATTTTGTACCCCTGTCCCCCAGTATATAAGGGGAGGCAGGGCGCCCCCTGAGGGCAGAACAACACACGAGATCATTGATCCACATACATCCTCAAAGGAATACCATCACAACTGGACGTAGGGTATTACCTCTCATCGAGGGCCTGAACCAATATAAAATTTCCTTGTGTTCCTTTGCAGTCCATCGGATTTCCCCTCGCCGAGTAGCCCCATAATCATATTGCCGATGTAAAACATTGACATGCGGCGATGGCGGCCTGGTGGTGCGCAGGCGACGGCCACCGTGGCGGGGTGGTAGCAGCACTGAGGTGTCGGCAACAGGTCCAAGGTTGTCCCTTGTACCTCTTGCAGTTGCTCACCTTCACTGCTTCAGTGCTTTTCAAGGGAACATGAAATGAGATCAGAGATGAAAGAGAAATGGAGGTGGCTCGTCAGCTGGATGAATGGGAGCTAGGGTTTTCGTGTTTATATGGTAGGACTCTTCTTATTTGGCAATGGGCCTTGGGCCAAAGATTTTGAAGTGGGCTATATATAACAAGCCCCATGGGTTAACGGGGACAGGGAGCTAGAGAACGGACCCGCATCCGTTCCACCCGATGGGTGACAGTTTTGCCCGTTAAGAGACCTATGGGGACAAAAATTAAACCAAATTTGGCACCTAATAGAGTAATTACCCATCGGGTTGCGGGTTTCGGGGCCTCATTGACATCTCTAGACTCAGCACACAAAAGATCGAAATTTTCACGGATAAATTTTTATTAAATTAGAGTTTAACGTCTCACCGAAAGCAGGGTGTTACACCAGGACAGCCCAAGCTCCAGCCGGCCCAGCCTTTCCAATGCTCCACAACCGGCCTAGTGCCCCTTCACCCAACTGGGCCGTAGCTGCAGCAGCCCACGGCTGCTCGAGCCGCACCACCGTCCACCGTTTCTCACCCGCATGGATAATTGCCCCTCCTTTCCCTCTCGCTACCACCGGGACCCATGCCCACACCAATCTGGCGGATGCCCGTTCGCATGCCACCGCACGCTCATCTCCCTCCCAGGCTGAGCTGTGCCACCCATCACCTGCTCGATGCTATGTCGCGTCGGGTTCATCACGACCACCGCACCATGTCGCACCACAGCCGCCTTTCCATGCACTGCACATCCCACCGCAATTCCTGTGGCGCCTCCCGACTAGGTGGAAGGCCACCATATGCATACTGCACCCGATCCCAGGATCAGTAGTCGGGTACGCACAACAATGATACAACTCAGAGTTACAATAAATACTTAACAGAGTATTTACATATATGTACAAGGAGATCCATCCAGGACAAACCCGGGATGGCAAAAATGATCAACAGGTAAACTAGCGTGAACAGCAAAACAGGGCGGAAGCTGGACAAAACTATACCACAGGCTCGGCTGGGAACTAGGCTCGAAACCTTCAGAAATCTTCGTAGTCGGCCTGGTCTTGGAGGAACTCGGCAGCAGTCGGATCTTCGTCTTCTTCTCCAAAACCTACTATACATATATATGAACAAGGTGAGTACTTTCGTACTCAGCAAGCCGGGAAAGATGCCATGTCGGTCAGATAGAAAGGCTAAGGGTTTATGTGCGAAAATCAGCCTTATGAAACATTTTTCTTTGCAAACACTAGTGAGATCCAAATTTTAGTTGTCAGAAAGAGGCTCACGCCTCAATCCATTCCGCAAGTTGCTTTTCAACAACTCGCCAATTAAAAGAATCATCTTATGTATATCATCATTTTACTTCGCATTAACTGGTCCTGTATCTCCCGAGTAGCTACAACCACTCGTTGACCCTGAGACTCGGCTACAACCAAATCTCAGCTGTGGCACTTGATGCCCGCTACACTGGCTACAACCAGTTAGCTAAACCGCCGCCCTGGCTACAACCCGGGGGCTCGAACACTGCTGCCCTGGCTACAACCCGGGAGCCTGTTCATGGCACTAAATGCCCGCTAGGCTGGCTACAACCAGCTAGCTAAGTCGCCGCCCTGGCTACAACCCGGGGGCTCGAACGATGCTGCCCTGGCTACAACCCGGGAGCCTGTTCATTCCGTCTTCTGGCTACAACCCGAAGACATCTGTACAATTGCCGCCCTGGCTACAACCCGGGGGCATGATCTTCATCCTGTTTACTTTTCAATCACTTGATTATGGTGCTTAACACCCCGGATCACACAGATCCGTTTCTGGCCACACAGGCCTTCCGTTTGCCCACTCGGCAAACTCTGGTCACGGTTCCCTTTCCATCAAAATACTTTCACAAATCACTGGCAAACAAATCTACGCTGTGGGAAACACCTTAATGATAATACATAGCCAAGCCACACAGGCACTGTCTCTGTACATCAAGATTTTCACAACTTTATTTGTTTCGCAAACACGCCGATACACAGAGTACCGGGTTTTCCAATCAGTTTAGTAAAAACCAATGTTTTTCCCAACGACAAACAACGTTGCAGAGCTAAGCCATTCTACTCGGCATCGTATCCTCAGATAGGATGCTAGCGTGCCATTTGTGGGGCTCTCAAGGGAGAAATATATATATATATCAACATCCTACCGAAATAAGTGCTACTACTGGGTAGGTCCATCGGCTGCGCTTGCAAACCGAGGCCAACAGTTTAAAGAGGTGTAAACTAAGCATGCATAATATTTTCCAAACAATATAGTTTTGCATATATGGGAAACAATATGATCAAAGAGGCTTGCCTTGTTCCAAGGAGGGGTCTTCGTCGGCGAAGGCGGCTTCTGGATCGTTCACCGGTTCAGGTTCTGGACAAGCAGAAAGAAACACCGATGAACAGGAGGGTTAAAACACCAAGAAAAGGATCAAGAAGTAGTCGGCTGCAGAAAAGGTGGCAGTCAGCTGAACAAGGCTTGCGAACCAGACAACAGAGCTCCAAAGCTTGAGAGGATGAGAACTCAACAGAGCTGGAGCTGGCCGGTTTGCAAAACAAAGGAAAAAGGAGCATGGATGGCTCAATATATAGCCGGTGTGCAGGGGTGAGGCACGGTGAAGCTGGCAACGGCTAGGGAGAAAAAGTCAAGGTGAACTGACAAAGGATTTGATGTCCACGCAGGGATTGACTTGGGAGTCCGGCGTGGTCAGGGAGTTGGCAGGCACTGCAGCTGCGATGAGACATTAAGGTCAAGGCTAGGACAGGTTGGAGAAATCTCACTGACAGGGCTTCGGACTGACCACTGGTCCAACAATGCAGCAGGTTATTGTCCATCGGTCCAAGCGGTGCTGCGGGCAGGTGAAAACTGATTCTTCTCCACTTCGGTAGTCGGCATCCAACGGGTGAGTGCAACTCGGGGGACAGGGAAACATCAGGTCTCAACAAGGTAGTCGGTCACTACACAGCGCTTACTCGGCAGCAAGGAGATCCGAGTAAGACAAGGAAAAAGGGTTGGATACAAGGACTGAGTAGCAATCTACTCGGCTCAAGGGAAAAGGTAGTCGGCTGGCCGGAAGAAGGAAAAACGGAGGCACAGCTGACAGGACAGGAGAAGATTAAGATCCCGAAAACAAGTCTCAACAGGAAAAAGGAAAACGGGTCGTTACAATTCCAGGACGAAATCCTGGCTCGCCTCTCCTCTTTCCCTATTCCCCGCTAGGATACCTATGGGTGCCATGGGCCCCGGGTACCTCATGACAAGCATATGGGCCACTCGGATAGAGGATGGGTCTAGCCTTGTAATTAGAGATATAGCTAGATTCAGCAGACTTTGCCTTGTATAGAAAAGACTATACAGTCCTAGTCGGGTGTGTTATATCTCTAAGAGGAGATCCCTTGGCCGTAATCCAGTTGGGACTCCTACCTTGTAACCATGTCCCCTAATATATAAGGGGAGGCAGGGCGCCCCATGAGGGCAGGTTGAGTTGGTTCACCAGAATCACCACCATACATCCTCAAAGGAAAATACACCACAACTGGACGTAGGGTATTATCTCACATCGAGAGTCTGAACCAGTATAAACTCCCCGTGTTTCTTTGCAATCCATCAAGTTTCCATCCGCCAAGTAGCCCCATATATTTATTGCTGGTGTAAAACATCGACAGTTGGCGCCAGGTAGGGGCTTCGGCGAGATCTACATCTACAAGCTCGATGGATCCAGTAACCGGAGTGGACGGCAGCAAATTCTCCCCCGGAGATATAATCTCATTCGGAAGCCTCGACTTCGTCGCCGACCAGATCGGCAACCACACCTTGGCCAACTCGGACTCGATCCGATCTGCCAAGGAACCGGCTGACTCCGCGCCAATCGGCCCACACGACACTGCAGCAACCGTCGCCGACTTGCTGCGGCAATCTTCATCTTGTCCAGGTCTCGGGACAACTCTTTCCTTCGGTGTTCGACCCGGACTCGGCCTTGAGCCGGCCAAAATCGAGCTAAGAAGGGAAGAGATCATTAATCTCCCGTACAGACTTGGCAACGCCGCGGATATCTTCAGACAACATCTGACGCGGCAAACCCGATCCCCTGGAGTTCGACTCAGATACGGCCCAGAGCCGCTCGAGATCGGATCTAGGGAGGTCGGAGTTATAATCACCCCCATCAACTATTCCGACTACAACTCTTAGTCGGATTCTGACTCTAAGTTGGACAACAGTTCGGCAAGCTTCACCCCGCCACGAGAAATCTTCATGGCATCCAAAGGCTCTACTCCTACTCAGGAATCACGCCGACTACACGAGCAACAAGGGGAGGAGGCCTGCCGACTGTGAGAGCAACTGGAGGAAGAAGCAAGACGCCTGCACGCCCACAACGACGGCCTACGCAGGGCTGGACGAACTGCTCAGCAACAAACCCTCCAAACAAAAGTCGGCGACCATGACATCTTCGTCACGCCACAACAGAACATCGTGGCCGTCACAACCCTACTGGACACAGTCCAGCTTGGGCCTGATCACCAGGCCACCCCGGCCATCGCGAAGATCAAGGCTATGATCACCGCGGCCGCTTGTCAACATCACCAACAGTCGGGCAACACACTCATACCGACCAGTCGGTCGGCTTCCCTAGCGGCAGTCTCATCCACCTCAAAACGACGTCGAGCGGTCCGCTCTAGTCGGCTGCACACGGAGTCACGCCAAACGTCACTCGGCAACCCCAACAACAACCGGCGGCGTCGAAGAGACCGTCGGGACGATCAGGACCTCCAAAACCAACTACGGCGTGACCTTCGGCAAGACATCATTGCTCGGCGCCGTGAGCGAGAAGAAGATGAGCAACGCCAACTGGAAGACAAGAACAAGCGTTTCGGCCTCCACCACGAGCGGTTTCGCCGCCGTATTCGGAGTCGGAGCCCTCATGAAGACGAAGGCATACTGGCCTTCACCTAGGAGCTACAACAGGTCGACTGGCCGTCGGGTTTCAAGCCTACAGGCATCGACAAATACGATGGCAAGACCAATCCCAAGTCCTGGCTCACGGTCTACACTCTGGCGATCCGAGCAGCTAGAGGAAATCACAAAGTCATGGCTAACTACCTCCCAGTCGCTTTAGCCGACTCAGCGAGGACATGGCTAACAGGACTTCCTAAGCAATCAATCGGCTCCTGGGGAGAACTCCGGGAACACCTCATCGCCAACTTCCAGGGAACATACGAGAGGCCATCTTCCGAGTACGACCTGTATTAGTTACATCAAAGGAAGAACGAGTCTCTTCGTGACTTCATCAAGAGGTTCTCTGAGAAGAAGAATTCAATCCCAATGATGAAGGATGAGGTCGTCATCGCCGTCTTTCGAAAAGGAGTCAAAGACACCTCGTTCATTGACAAATACACGCGGAAGCCTCCTAACTCTGTCAAGGCTTTATTCGACATGGCGAACAAGTACGCTGACTTGGCCAACGCTGTTGTTGAGGCCCTCGATGACAAGAAGACACCCTGACAGAAAAAGTGGGAGGGCACCAACGACGCGGTCCCGACTAAAGCTGGGAATCACAAACGAAAGTCAGACAGCTTCATTGTGGCAGTCGGTCACAACCGTCATCGACCTCCTACAACTGAAGATTATCAAAACAACAAGTGACATGCTCGGGGGCTCATAGGCTCAAACGCAAGGATGGCATCCCCACTCCGAAATACCGAACAGCTAAGTCGCTTCCTGATAAATATTTCTTCACTTAGCTTTGCCAATGCCGCAGCCGCTTACACCTAATAGGTATACAAGCTGCACTTTTTTCTGTTTCTTCTCTTAAATGATTGCAAAAGTACTCGAGTAGCATAAATTCCAATCTGTGAAACTTTGCTCCATGAAAGATAAACTCAAGTCACCCAAAACGTGTGTCTGGCAAAGAGCCATGAGCCAACTCCCGATGCTAGGGGCTATGACTAGTTGGGCAGAGTGCTTAAACGTAAGGGGTCAACTACTCGGAGAAATTAATATCAATAAGAGGAAGAACTCGTATTTACATATATTGTAAAATACATTTTATTCGGGTGATTGTTTTCATCATCAGATGCTACTCATCCGATATCTTTATAGTGCAGGGCCAGCTCCGGATACGCGTGACAGGAACTCAGGGCTGCGAGCCTATCTTCTACGCTCGGGGGCTGGACTAGTCTGCCAAGATACGCTCGGAATGCTCCATGAGGGCTACTAACCGAGTACTTGCACCAGTCGGGACGTCGTCTTCCCCGGCTACGCTCCATGTGAGCTGACAACCGACTTCCGGCACTAGTCGGGGGTCGTATATCACTCGACTGGGTGAGGTACTCCCCATGAGGGTCGCCAGCCGAATCCTATACTAATGCAAGGTTCGGGTACCTTATTCGGCTAATATAATCGACCTCCGGCGCCAGTCGGGGCTCGTGTACTACTCGGCTAAGTAGGGTACGCCCCATGAGGGTCGCTAGCCGAATCCTATGCTAATGCTAGGTTTGGGTACCTTATTTGGTCACAACTCTATCAGATCGGGTACGCCCCATGAGGGTCGTCAGCCAAATCCTATGCTAATGCAAGGGTCGGATACCTTATTTGGCCATAACTCTGTTGGATAGGGTATGCCCCATGAGGGTCGAAAGCCGAACCCTTTGCTAACGCAAGGTTCGGGTACCTTATTCGGCTTTACCCAAGTCAGAGAAGACTTACATCGTCTAAGCGCATCCGTAGTTCTCATGTATCACGTCACACCTGAGGAGGGCAAGCAGATTATGCAACATACCTACTCAGGCACCTGTGGCAACTAGGCTGCATCCAGAACATAAGTCGGAAAGGCTTGCAGACAAGGATTCTTCTGGCTGATTGCAATTACCAATGCTTGAGTACTCATCCTAACATGCGATGGATGCTACTTCTATAGAGCTATGCTAGGTAGGTCGGTTTAGGCCGGCTTATTTGGTAGCAGCCACCAAGACATGAGTTCCTACAGTAGCATGCTCCATGTGAGCCACCCGTAGACTGAGTTGAAATTATAGCATTGGTGCTACTAACAGGAGCCGATGAGGTAAACAGATATGCTTCATGAGAGCCTTATTACTAAACATATATGTTTGGGTATCTGTTTTATCCACCAGGTCTCGAGGATATATTTTTACATGGATCATAAGCTGGTCTTCATTAAAATTGGGGATGCAAGTATCTTTCTCGAGTACACCTGACCACGCCATAGATTTATTTTCATAAAGTGGTACTCGGCCTACATGCGTGGCCATTAGTTGCCACGAGCAACATTATTCCAACTGATATGACATTGAAGAGTCTAACTTTCGAGTAGTGCACTACTCGGGAGAGACTATAAATATTCTTTCCAGCTGACATGATGCTGAGGAGTCTAACTTCCGGGTGGGACACCACTCGGGAAAGACTATAAACCCCCTTTCCCGCTGACAAGAAGCTGAAGAGTCCCATATACGAGTAGCATCCTACTCGGCAAGACTATAAACATACATTCCGACTGACACGAAGTCGAAGAGTCCTACATACGGGTAGTTCCCTACTCGGCAAGACTATAAAGTTTATTCCGGTTGACATGATACCGAAGAGTCTTATATACCAGTAGTAATCTACTCATGAAAGACTACAAGGTTAAAGATCTTTGACTTTATGTTTAATTGTTTTCACAATTAAGCACAAAGTCGGGAGCTACACCTAATAGGTGCACCTATTCGGTGCATACTATTCATACTTCTACATGGAGCCCTTCATAGCCTCATTGCCAGCTGACATGAAGCAGGACTCGGGAGAAGAAACACTCGGACAAAGAGTACTCGGGAGCAATGCATTCGGGAAGACTTCACCATGGAGGATGAGCACTCGGCATCAGCTGTGACTCAACTATGAAGGTCTCAAGGGCTACTGTGGGTGCCATGGGCCCCGGGTACCTCATGACAAGCATATGGGCCACTCGGATAGAGGATGGGTCTAGCCTTGGAATTAGAGATATAGCTAGATTCGGCAGACTTTGCCTTGTATAGAAAGGAATATACAGTTCTAGTCGGATGCGTTATATCTCTAAGAGGAGATCCCTTGGCCGTAATCCAATTGGGACTCCTACCTTGTAACCCTGTCCCCCAGTATATAAGGGGAGGTAGGGCGCCCTATGAGGGCAGGTTGAGTTGGTTCACCGGAATCACCACCATACATCCTCAAAGGAAAATACACCATAACTGGACGTAGAGTATTACCTCACATCGAGGGTCTAAACCAGTATAAACTCCCCGTGTTTCTTTGCAATCCATCAAGTTTCCATCCGCCAAGTAGCCCCATATATTTATTGCCAGTGTAAAACATCGACAATACCGGGATGTCCCGTCGCGCCGTCACCTCGCTGCCTTCCTCCCAGTGTCCTTCCAGGAAACACGCTCACGGCATGGTCACCTCGCCATCTCGTCGAGCTGTCTCCTCCCCGAAATCGAGCTGCAGCCATGTCTCCTGCCGAAAAAACCGATGCCATGCTGTCACCTCCTCCCGGAAATCTGCCGCATCCTCACTCTCCACATCACCTTGCCGTCGCATCACTTGCCATCGCATCACCGCGCACCGCACGCCTTGCCGTGGCCTTCGCCCTAGTTTCCCTTCGAGAAACCGGCTCTCTTCGCCATCACCCTACCTTCCTCAACATGCCATGGCGCCCATCATCTTGATGCCATCCCATCGCCGTTGCCTCGCCATCATGAAGCTAGCGGCCTCACCCTTGAAACCCGGCATGACCGCCACCTTGCTGTCGCCCGAGCTGCTATAAAAATCCCCCTCCGAGCTCAGTCCTCCCCGCTCCTCCTTCCTCTCGATATATCTCTTTCTCTCTCTTGGATCTCTCTCTTTTTCTCTCCACCGAGCCACTGCCTCTGTGAACCCCCGACAACACCAAGCTGTCAAGGAATATTCCCTAGTAATTCAAGTGTTTCCTTTTTCCAAACAAATCTAGAAAATCCTTTTAACCTTTGAAAATTCATAGTAATTCAATCATAACTCCGTTTGACTCCATTCAACTTCCACAATTCTTCTAAAATCAACATCTATCCAATGGCACTAGTAGTTTATAATAATTACTATTTATTTGTAGGGTTTCTTTAGGATCTCTTTGTGTTCATCGTGTAGCGATGTTCCTGTTTTTTCGAACGCGAGGATCAAGAAGATTTGAAGGCCATCTTCAAGGCAAGTCACTCTTTTGACCATATTGCTCCTACTTTATAAAATGTGATTGATTGCAAAGTTGCATGTTTAGCGTACACAATTAATTTGATCGTCCTCGGTTTGTGTGCAACCAACGGTTGTATTACTTTTTGTAGGTTATTGATGAACCCTACCCTTGTAACTCCACCATAGTGGTGCCATAAAGTCCTTGCTCTTTGAACGGGAGTTTTACTGCCCCATAGAAATATCGTTTGTCAAAAATGAGAACTTTAGGGTTGGAAAACCTTTGCAAAACCCGACTCGTGTAGTCGGTGGGTTTGAAAATAGAAAGATGATTTGTGAAAGTTCGCAATGCAAATCTCGCCTCTATGGCCTGTAATCGTATTCACATATAAGGATCGATTCCTTAGGGAATTACATCCGAGCATATGACAGTGCGACCACACGGGTGCTATGGGGTGCCTCTAGCTAAGTAATTAGTTAGCACATGGGAATCTTGTATGCCAATGATTGTGGAACGTCAGGAATGTAGGAGACGGAGTTGTGGATTTTTACTGCCCCTCATGGGTGACATACTACCCCTCGAGGGTGATTTTGCTGCCCCTATAGTGGCAATTGGACAGGTGTAGGAGGCATTACCGGTGTTCCTAGTAGACGGCGACATGTCCTTTGGCTGATGCTCGGTGCGTGGACTTGACCCAACTATGTGACATGGGATCTTTATAGGTTAGCTTTGGAAAGGCCTTGTCACGAGCTTCCGTTGCTGACGGGTAAACGGTGTTAGCTCTATGTCGTGTGGGTAAAGCGTAAAAACTCTATAGAGCTTAATTAAACTGTTCGAACAGCTATACCCACGGTTAAGGGCGAATGTAAAGTGATTATCCTAACGTAGATTTGTTTGCCTAGGATTTGTGAAAATAGTTTGTTGTATGGAAACCGTTACCGGAGTCAGTCTTTGTGACTGATGCATAACCTAAGTGGTCTAAAATAGGCCTGTATGACCCGAGATGTCGAGAAGGCATCATAGAGTGGACTTTTCGAGCGGAAGCGGAACAGATATAGGTTGGCTCTGAGAAGAAGCCGAAGGTTTGATATGTGATGAATGGCTCGACGAGCTGAAGGATAAAAGATGTTGTGAGAAGTACTAAGGTTTCCTAGACCGAAAACGATATGGTATCTCTGGACTACTTGGGATAATAATGTGATGTGATGGATGGAGCTAGAAAATGAAATAACAGTAGTAATGAACCAAAATTTTGTTCTTTCCTCTTGAGCTAGTGCAAAGCAACTACGGACGGGAAGAGTCGGACATTCTTTTTCCGATTGGTTTAATAGAAACCCACACTTAGAGTTTTTAGAAAATATCTTGAAATAAAATGTTGTGAAATAAACTCAGCCTCCCTTTGAAACCTGCATAATCATATTTCCCATGGCTTGCGAGTACGAAAGTACTCACCCTCTCTTTGTCGTTGTTTTTCTCCTTCCTCAAGTTCAGGTTTTAGACGTTGAATGTTTCAGTTTTGTCCCTAGACCCAAATCACTGCCTGTATATTGGTGTGCTAGCCTTGGCAAGTTTCGTTGCTACTATTTTTGCTTGAGGTTGTTTCTCTGGATCTATTGTCACGCCTGAAATTTTGTCACTGAAACTCTGAATGTTCATGTGTATTAAATCCCTGTCCAGGAAAGCCCGGGTACACAAAACAAAGTTACCATACAGAGTGCGTCTTACAAACAGAATAAAATAGTCTTACAAAAATGCAGCGGTAAAGATAAACAAAGCCTATATACAGCTTGCTAAGCGGAGGCTTCCATTCCACAGGCATCTTAACGGCGGAGCCAGCCTAGTCCTCATGCTGATCCTCGTCGGACGCGTACTCCATCACTGAGAGGGAGAAAATGGAGCAAGACTGAGTACCACCCATAGTACTCAACAAACCACACCCACAAATATGCACAACGCACGGGAGACAAAGATAGGCTAGAGGTTTATTTTCATAAAAGCAGTTACAAACAGTAGTAGTTCGCAAACAGTAAAATAAAAGGTTGATTAATTGAAAAATATTACTCCTCCATTGATTAACGTTACACCACGTTAACCAGGCCCAACAATCCATTTGAACCACTCTAGTTCCATTAAGTCAAGTTAATTAAGTAAGATGGGACTAATCACGGTGAGTATTGACCAATCGCCCATATCCGCGGGCGTGGCTATTCGAATAGATTTAACTCTGATCAGAGGTGTACAATTGTACCCACAAGACACAGCCCCACACACATTCCTGTGTGCCGGTGTAAACAACACCCCGTGAGAGGTTGTGACAGGACCGTTCATGCAACCTCTCCCAAACATCCACACCACGGTGAGGTTGCACCTGCCAACAGGACACCCCATATCGGCCAGGCTACCCCCCTTGCGCCACAATGGATCTGGAAGCCGATCAACCCTACCCTGAACCGACCCAACTCCATCACGCCCATCCTCACCATCGGTGCCTAGGAGAGGGAGAAGAGACGCTACAAGCCCAGCCGTTGCCCACGCTAGCTTGTGGAAAGTATGAGTATTTGCCCAAGGGGTTCCCGTGAACCATTCCTTAATTGCCATGGGTGCGACCAGCAAAACCATGCACCCACAGCCCACCATTTGGGTCAAATTTTATTTATTTAATAGTAATATGTCCAAGGTTACATTTCTCGACATAAAGTCGAAACATGAATGTAAATGATAAAGTTAAATTCCCAGGTGAACTAATAGTTTCTAAGCATGGCTAAGCATCCTAAAAATAACATTCTAATCATGTTGTTACCTAGGTGACAAGGAACAAGGTTCAACAACTAAGGCATAATCCTATCTATATAAGGGTCATAACCCATACCACATGTAATAATGAAAACATGCATATTTATTTGAATAAACAAAACATTTTAGCAAAAGTAGGTACAAAATGATCAAGATTATAGTGCGACTTGCCTTGCTCCGGCTCGACGCACTGGGCTACGACCTCGTAATACACGGGAGGGTCAACGGTGTCGGATTCTATAGCAAATAATGCACAAACAATAAAAAAAGTATATGTGGACAATCAAACAAGAGCTGAAAGTATTTTTAATGGATTCTTGGCATTTTTCTGGATTTAATGAAATTTGAATGGAATTAATCAGAGTTCGAATGAATTAGTTATGAATTTTAGAAGTTTCACTGTGATTTCCTATACAAAATCAATTATTAACCAATTTAATGCATCAGCGGACCACGGGGAGCCAGCGCCGATAGGCGGGACCCACGGGTCAGTGGAGCAAGAGGACGGCGCACGGTGGACGCAGTCCAGGCACATGCGGCGACGGCAGACATAGGTACACGAGCGGCCCCGATCTGCCGAGACAGATCGGATGACTCAGACCTAGTCGGGAACGAGACACGCCGGCGTGCATGGAGCGGCAATGGCGCACATGGCCCGATGGTCGCTGCCGGCGACCATCCGACACGGCGGAGTGCAATGGCGAGCGGCGGAGGAGATGAGGATTGTGGCCGAGTGCTCACCGAGAGCTCACAGCGACCGGAGTACGGCGAATGATGGCGAACAGAGGGAGTTGGTGGCGGCCGAGGTTCGAGATGGTGACGCCGACTGGGTTTCAGTGCTGTAGAGGAGCGATGGGGCACGGACGAGATATGGGAAGACATATGGAAGATGTTGAATATGTTAGGAGAAAGAAAGACCGAGTGGGTCGACGGATATCTGCGGCCGACTGCCGACGAAGAGGCTTACCGAAAGGGACTGGCAGAGAGAATGGAGTTCTGACGGGAATCCGAGACGGCCGACTGCGGAACAGGACGCAGCCGGCTGCAGCGAAGCTACCGAGCATGAGCGCGGTAGTCGGCGACGGCTGTAGCGACAGTGATGTGCGACTGGAGTAGGCGGAGTGCCGCGGCGATTTGGGAGCTCGGCACAGAGGAGGTTTGGGTACTCGGCAGATGTGGACAATTGAGGGGAAAATGAGAGCGGAGCACGGGAATGGTTTATATGGATTCGGGCTGGAGAGGTCATGGTCGAGTTGGCCCAATTTCACAGGATTGAGGGCGGCGGCCACGGCGGCTAGTGGGCGCGATTCAACCGTGGTCGTGGGCAAAAGGGGCGGAGAAGGTGGGGAAAACAGGCGGGGACTCGGTCCGCGGCATTTGAATCAAGGGCCGAGACGCCGGGGAGCGGGAACAGCGTAATCCGACGACGGGGCGGCTCAATCCCCTCCGGCTGAGTTGGCCGGAGGTTGGGGACGATGCTGACATGTGGGACCCTGGGCCCATGTGTCAGCGAGAGGGGTGAGGGGAGTGGCGCGGGGAGAGTGGCCGACAGGTGGGGCCTGGCTGACAGTGAGAGAGGATGAGGGACGCACGAGCGTGCAGGCCGCGCAAGCAGGCCGACATAGTACTGGGCCGGCGGCCCAGCGGGAGGGAAAAGAAAAGAAAAAGGAAAAAGAGAAGGAAAAGGATTTCCAGTGCTCTTTTAATCCCGATAAGAGTTTTTTGATTTATTAGAAATATTTTCAGTGCTCTAAAAATTACAATAAAAATCCTCTTAATGTATTTTGGCAAGGAGAATATAAGAAAAATATTTCCATCCATGATAATTTATTATTTTATATTTTACACCTTTAATTTATTCCTTTGGCCAATTTAAATTATTTTTCTTGGAATATTTTCTTAGGTACATTTTGTGTGGCTATATTTAAGGGGAGAAAAACTCGAGGTGTGACATCTATCCGAAATGTAACAAGGTATAATATATCTATAGATTTGTAATTGGGTATCAGCTTGAAATCCCGGGACTGGTACTAGCAACGTTGGTTTCCTAGGGGATGGTTCGCCGTCCTTTATGACATGTTCTATCTGACAACGTGTTAGGTCAGAGCGTGACTTTTTTTTTTCAAAAATGTCTGCACTCGGACTTTTTGCCATGACTCACTTTCAGCACTCAAGACGTGTTCAGATGCGGACATCTAAATTCTTACGTTACATGCCATGACAGAGTACTGCCGTTTCAGTCCTCCTTGTAGCCTTACGACAGTGATAAAACTTGCAGAACTAACAAATGCCATGAAGCTCAGGCTGTAGACTTTCAAATCACAAGGACAACCAGCGTTCTCAATCACCGACCACGTATACTTCCTCAGCCATTAACTAGTGTTTAAACTTAGGTCCCTTTACAGCGTAAAATACTAGTAATAGGGAGGTAGTAATATAAATGAAATCTATCCGTTCATTTGAATGAGTATTTTAATAAATAACGTGTTAATTATAAAAATTATCTACATTACTACTGAGGGTATTTTAGTCCAGAAAAATATTTCTATTCATCGATTCTGAGGCCGATGCCGACACATGTTCGCGAGGCTGACGCAGATGCCATCTTTGCACGCTGAAGCCTGTAATCTAGAAATCACTAGTTAGTTAAGTGAATTACTGTAATGAATGAGTTTGTGGCATTATATGTATTGCAGCAAGCATCTTCTGGCTGGTGCTGGTGATCGCGACACTGGAAGCAATCGTGGGCAGCCAAGCAGTGATCTCGGCGACCTTCTCCATCATGTGGCAGTGCACAGCGCTGGGGTGCTTCCCGCGCGTCAAGATCGTGCACACATCACGGCGCATCCATGGGCAGATCTATAGCCTGGAGATTAACTGGATCCTGATGCCGCTCTGCATTGCCATCACCGTCGGCCTCCGCGACACCACCCTCATCGGCAACACCTACAGGATGGCATGTGCGGGTGTCATGCTGGTCACCACGCTGCTCATGGCGCTGGTCATCGTCTTCGTCTGGCAGTACAACCGGCTAGTGGTGGCACTATTCCTGGCGGCGTTCGGCGTCATGGAGGCGGTGTACCTGTCGGCGGCGCTTATGAAGGTGCCGCAGGACGGGTGGCTGCCGCTGGCATTGGCGCTGGTGTTCATCGCCGTCATGTACATGTGGCACTACGGCACGTGGCGGAAGCACCTGTTCGACGTGCAGAGGAAGGTGTTCCTCAAGTGGATCCACGCGCTTGGCCCCAGCCTCGGCATCGTGCATGTCCCTAGGATCGACCTCATCTACACCGAGCTCTCCACCGGCGTGCTGGCCATCTTCTCGCACTTCGTCACCAATCTGCCGGCGTTCCACCAGGTGCGCGTCTTCATCTGCGTCAAGGCCATCCCCGTGCCACACGTCCGCATTGTGTATTTCCCGTTACTAGCTGTTTCATCGATCTGGACCGTCCTGACTCTGTCCGGACGATCCGGACCTTATATTTCCCGTTGCTATCTATTTGTAGACGGTCCAGACAATGTATTTCCCGTTACTTGCTGTATCTCTCGTTACTTGCTGGATTTAGCCTACAAGTTTAGAATTCATATGTATAACATATCAAAGAAAAATTGGATAATGGTTTGGTTTTGTGAAACTTGAACAAAATATATGGGGTTTTGTGATATTCAGAACAAAATATATGGGGTTTTGTGATATTCACTCTAAAATTAATAAATGATCGGATGTTCAACGTTTATTTCCTATCTTACCCATCACGAACTGAAACATTGAGGAAATGAATAAACTTTGGAAATAAAAAATAAGAGTGGTTCAATGGACATGATCGTGCTTCTAAAATCAACAAGAGATATAACTAGTTATTTTATATAAAAGAATATATTAAATTAAACAATATGCTACTGTAAGTACTATAGACTCTTTATTATTTCAAAAATTTTAAAAATTAGACAGTAATTGCCGTGTCGTGTGGTTCAATGGTCTAGACCGTGTATTTGCCGTTACTAGGTGTTGCAACTTTCCGGACCATCCTAACTCGGTCCGGACGGTCCTGACCATCTATTTGCCGTTACTAGCTATTTCTACGGTCCGGACCGTCCTAACTCGGTTAGGACGGTCCAAACCATGTATTTTCAGTTACTTGCTATGTCTCCCGTTACTTGCTGATTTAGCTTACAAGTTTAGAATTCATATGTATAGCATATCAAAGAAAAATTAGATAATGGTTTTGTTTTATGAAACTTGAACCAAAATATATGGGGCTTTGTGATATTTACTCTAAAATTAATAAATGATCTAATGTTCAACGTTTATTTCCCATCTTACCCATCAGGAACTGAAAAATTAAGGAAATTAACAAACTTTAAAAATAAAAAATAACGGTGGTTCAATGGATAGAACTATCCTCACTACAGACGGACAGTCCTGTCTTTGTCGGCCTCACGCGAGTAGCATCGTCTATACCTGTCACGCACGTGGAGAACGTCGAAAACCTATCCCGCAGCCACCCGTGGCGTCTAGCCCCCCCCCAGCCTGCGCTTTTGTTTCTTTTCCCATCTTCAGCGCTAATATATTATTCTTTTAGTTGATTATGAAATGCAATTCGTAGCTAGCTCAGTTGGCGGAGGCATGCTATAGGAATATATGCAGGTCGTGGGTTCGACTCCCAAAACTGGCGCATTGTTGAATTTTTATTTCCTATTACTCCTAACATGAATCTCAGTATGATCGGACAGTCACAAAAATCACAAAAAAAATCTCCGTATTTATTTCTAGTGTCCACCTAGCACGAATCTCCGTGCAATCTGATAGTCAAAAAAATAGCCGGAATTAACTAACAAATCACATATATGCCATTTTTATTTTTCCATAATACCCTTATACTAGTTATACTAGTGATGTATACTACATATATTATAAGTGTAAATTTTACTAGTATAGAGCGAATCTAAGCCGTTGGATCACTAGTTCGATCCACTAGTATATTATAGTATTTTGTGCTATAAAAAAACTCTTAAACTTTGTCACAAAATAAATCAATTATTACCTTTTTATCTACTCTCAGTCTGCAAATCATGAAATTTTATCAATACAATACTCTTAACTACAAAACCACCAATACCACGTTCTTATTTAAATATTAATAAGGGTGATTTTGATCTTTTGTCATCCTCCTTAACTCTTCTTGGGATGCTAAGATTTTTTTTGTTTTTGGTCGTAGGGAGTACGTCACATGTTGCAAATTTACTTGTGAACCCTGAGGTCCATTTGTAAGAAAACCAAAAGGCGCCTGTCCAAACACAACTTCGTTCAATTTCCAACGAGATGATGTGAGCTTGATCGCCGTCGAGACTGAATTTTTTTGATTTTTAGATTTATTTATTAAAAGATTTGCAAAAATAGATTTTTGTTTCAAAAAATTGCAAAAATAGACTCCCGCCGCCCTCTGGGAGGGCGATTTTTAAAAATCGCCCTCCCAGAGGGCGATTTTATGACGTGGCTGACGGCCGTTGGCCCCCCCACCGACGGCCGTCAGCCATTTTGCAGGCGGCCGCCTGCAAAATGTGCCCAAAAACCGCCCTCTGAAAGGGCGGTTTTTGGCTCCCGGGGGGCCGCCTGCAAAGTCGCCCATTTGCAGGGTGGTTTTTTGCAGGCGGCCCCCTTGCCGCCCTATGGGAGGGCGGTTTTTATCCCCCGGGTATAAAACCCCCCTCCCAGACTCAAAAAAGTCATAAAATTCACTCAAATTAGAAAAAAAAACAGGAGAGAGCTGAGAGGGCAAAAGCAGCGAAGCTCTGCCCGTTTGCTGATTTGCCTGCAGGTAAAATCCATTGTTCCTTTGCAATTTCTATTTGTATGTAAGAATTAATGTAGTAATGTACTAGTTACGTGTATAGTACTATATAGATCTGTAGTTTTTAGTTAATCTGTTAGATGACTTATTTTTTGTACAGATGTTACTTGTAAAATCTGGAATACACGGTTTTAGATGTTAGGAGGATGTTGGTACCTAGTTTAACTGTATTTTTCATCAACAGATATGTCAAATAAGGTGATATTTCAGTTATTTCACGGGCAAGGGAATGTGAGATATGGTCCAGACGGTGTAGATCTGTCGGAGTTTAGTTCAACGGCTAAGGGTATTGATAGGCCAGCTGAGAGAAGTTTTGGATCAGTATACAACTGGCTGATGCGAGGGTTTCGACTGGACCCTCAGCTCAGCGGAATAACCTTGTATGTAGTAGTCAGTCGTGTAGTTGAAGGTTTTTTTTGGGAACTGATGCCAGTGGATTGCACTGCCACTTGGAGATGGTATGTGGAGAATGCATTTCAACGTGGCTGGCCACTGGGCATACTTGTGTCCATATATGAGAAAGATAACAACGCTGGTGCAATGCCCGTACAAGATGATGAGGGTCCAAGTACGGCGGGAGGTGATAGTGAAACAATAGAAGAAAATGAAGGAGGGAATGAAGAAGATAGACAGGCAACAGGTGTGGCAGATGAGGGAGAACATATTGACACGATCGTCCAAGAAATGGCTAGAGAAGATTCTAAAAATGAGCATGCAGAGTATGATGACTCGTCTGATGAGGACAATGTGATGCCTGCAGAATGGAGCAACGAGGACTTCTCTGCGCTTACTATCTCCGAGCGGCATCATGTGCCGTGGGAGTACAAGCAGAATGAGTCATTCAGGGGGCTAAGTACGCATATGTAGAAGATTAAAGGAGGCAGTCAAACAATGGGCGGTGTCACTTCAGAGGAGTTCTCGGTCGTGAAGTCAAACAAATCAGTGTATGAAGTGAAGTGCATGAAGGATAGGTGTCCATGGCGGGTGCACGCATTCAAGGGTATATGGAAAGATTATTGGCAAGTTTCAATCGTGACGGAGCATTCATGTTACTTGACAGGTGTTGAAAAATATCATAGAAACATGACCTCTGCATTTGTTGCAACAGAGATGTACTCTCATATGTCAACAACCTGGGGTATGAACCAAGGTCAATTGTTAGCATATTGAAGAGAAATTCAAATATACAATTAGCTATGATAAGGCTTGGAGGGCAAACAGAAGGTTGTAGAGATGAGGTTTGGCACATTTGAAGCATCTTATGATAATTTGCCTCGTCTCTTAGGCTGTATTCTTCAGAGGAATCCGGAGACGTGCTATGACCTGAAAGCCTTTCCATCAATTGACCATGTAATAAAAGCGTGTTGCAACGTGTATTCTTTGCACTAGGTGCTTGCATTCAGGCATTTATCCATTGTCGTCCTATCCTCTGCATCGATGGGACATTTCTGACTGGAAAATATAGAGACAGCTATTAACAGCAATTGGAGTTGATGGAAACAACCAAGTTCTACCGGTGGCTTTCGCTTTTGTTGAGAGTGAGAACACTGATAGCTGGTATTGGTTCCTAGAAAGGGTTAAGACAGCAGTTGTACGGATGAGACCAGATGTATGCCTCATACATGACCGTAACTCTGGCTTGCTGCGTGCAATTGAGGAACTGAGAGATGGAAGTGTTGAGAAGGGATACCCACCAAGGTGGTCTGATGTTCAAAGCAGATGGTGCATGCGTCATATGGGTGCTAATTTCTACAGACAGTTTAGAAATAAGCACCTTATGGATCTTTTCAAGAGGCTTTGCGCCCAGAATCAAGAGAAGAAGTTCAATGAGCTTTGGAGGAGATTGGATGAGCTGACCTCTAAACAAACAGATGAGCAGTCCAGGAGGCCGACCATTGGAGGGGATGAGGCTCCACAAGCTCTTGAACCTCTATCAAGTGATGGACCTCGTATGAGAAGAAGGCATGCATCCTCAGTTAGAAAATTTTCAGAGTGGATTGAGAATGAGCCAAAGGAGAAATGGGCATTGTTGTATGACAAGGATGGTTCTCGATTTGGCATAATGACCACAAATTTGGCAGAGGTCTATAACTGGGTGATGCGTGGTGTTCGAGGGCTCCCACTTGTTGGAATAGTTGAATTTATCTTGCATGGCACATGCAAGTACTTTAGAGATCGGTTCAGAGCAGCTGGCCCCTCAATGACGGATAATAATCTTTTCTTTGGAACGCTGCTCACTAAGTACCTGCAAGATAAAAGTAATAAGGCCCGAAGACATCGTGCTCTACCTCAAGGCACACAAGAACACAGATTTGAAATATTGTGTGTCGACAAGGGCATGCGCGGAATCTACCGCAAAAGAGTTGTGCAGGAGTGTGTGCTCAAAGAAGACGGGACCTGCAAGTGCTCGTGCCGAAAACCTACTCTGCTCCACAAGCCATGTTCCCATGTGATTGCCGCGAGCGGTGAGTGTGGAATCGAAGCACGTTATTTTGTCTCACCTTATTTCAGAAAAGAAGCAATCTATAATACCTGGAGTGGAGAGATATACGGTTTCGTATAGCGGGACATTTACTACGGAGAATCCTCAAGCTATCTACATTCCTGACCCAACAAAATTGAGGACTAAAAAAGGTCGCCGCAAGACAAGACGCATCCGTAATGACATGGATGAGTCAGAAGCCGGTGGAAGACTTAAACGTTGCTCAAAATGTGACCAAACAGGTCATACCTATAAGAAATGTCCAAAGGATGCAGCCGGTCCAAGTGCGGCAGAAGCTGGACCGTCGGGTTCAGCCACTGATGGTAGTCGTCCTACAGGTGAAGGCACAACTTCAAGACGACCCCGTCTTAGACGTTCTCGAACAATTGGTGGTGCTGGGGTGTAGTGTAAGTCTATACTTGATCTTTGTTATAGAATGACATGTATCGTACTGTTGTTTTTTATTGTCATGTAACAATGCTGGAGACCGGAGACCCACACGTTCCACCTACCGTGTGGCGAGATGACTCCCACACTGCAGGACGTGTCCTACCTGCTGGGACTTCCCCTCGCAGGGGACGCAGTCGGTCCGGTTGACGGGGGGCACGGTTGGCGGGGACCCATAGAGGTCGTTGTGCCGCGCGATGTGCACCGGTAAGTACAACTGCGATCTTTGTTTAGTTCTACCACTCTTTAATGTACTCTAATGCACTCTCTGCAAATAGGTATAATCGTAGGGGACAGGCAGCCGGTGCTCAGTGGTATCCCCGACTGCAGCCGTATGTGGAGGACTGGTTGTTGGCGACGGAGGATGTCGTCTTCCGTGCACACACTGAGGAGCATTACCTAGCATACCTCAGGTGGTACCAACCTCGGACCTGCATACGCGTAACGTTCACCCCAGGTGATCCACAGCCACACGTCGCTGCTACGACGGACACGTATCCTACACACCGTGACCAGGACTACTTTCGCGCGGTAAGTCACTTTATCTTTGCACTTTGTCATTCCCTTTCTAGGTAGCCACGGTTCTAACACATAATCAAGTCACATTTGTAATAGGCCGACGCAGCGCGACAGATTCAGGGTGATGTCAATGCGGCGTTCGGACGGTTGGACACTGGGATCGTGCTGACTGCGGACGAGCAGAGGACGACCTTCGGGAGGATTCGTCAGGCGTTGCACACAGTGCTTCGTGCGCTCACTTGTCGCGCGGCTGACGCGATACCTCCCGTCTATATACCCCAGCAGCAGCAGCCACGGCCAGCAGGAACAGGACGAGGAGCAGGAGTGCGCCCACAGGGTTCCAGTCAGCCATCTGGCCCCTCCAGAGGTAAATTCTACTAACCTTCCGTTCATAATATGTTTCCTTGTATGACATGCACCGTTGTACATCAATATGCTTCCCTGCAGCCTTCGCTACACCGTACCTACATCCCTCTGGAGCTAGCACGTCGACGCATGGAGTGTACCACACACAACCACACGTGCAGCTGGGCATGACAAGTGCCCCCGGTGCCACCACAGAAGGTCCTTCAGGTTATATCAAAGTTTACTTTTCTCTTGCAAAATTTCGATTTGCAATAATCAATAATTTGTGTACATTGTTCCACTCTACAGCGCCATCGATGTTTGCTGGCGCTGGCTCCTCCACGCAGGGCGCACGCGCAGCGGTTGGGCACCGGGTCCTTTCGAGGGGACGATTTAGAGGACGAGGACCGAGGGCGAGGAGATCCATGAGATACTAGCTGCCTCGCAGCTCGAAGGAGCTCCGCCACCACAGACACAGGACCCACCAGTTGCCACACCCGTGCAGACGACCCGCGCTGGCCGTGCTGTACCACCAGACCAGTTGACGTACTCCCAGGGACAGGTGCGAGCGCAGGGTAGGAAGTCGAAGAGGCCTAGAGGTTACGGTCCGGGCCCGTAGTACTTTGTGTCTGTAATAGTTTGTCTGTTGTATATAACGTTTTATTAATTCTACGTTTCCTGATGAAACCACTTTACTTCGTTTACGCTCATCGATCAAACGACGTATTCCTCACGATCTACGTTTCTGACAAATCTGATCAAAAATATGAATTTTCGAGTGTCAACTTCACGACGAAAGTACATTCCGAGCGGTGACAACTAAACACACATTAACTATCATACAAACCTATTGATATCCAACTAACGATGCAACTACTGTGTGAGGATGGCACGGCCAGGGAGCGGCGACAGTATGCGCCTAGGAAATAGTGACGGCAACCGGTAGTCACATAAAAATTGATTTCGAAAATTAATTTTTTTAAATCAATTTTTTAGTTTTTTTTGGAATATTGGTCCGGACTGTCCGGATAGGGTCCGGACGGTCCGGACTATATTAACGCTAAATACCGTCCTCTAGTTGGGCGGCAAGCCAAAAACCACCCTCCCAGAGGGCGGCAAGGGGGCCGCCTGTAAAATGGCCGGCCCCGGGCGCATTTTGCAGGCGGCCCCTTGCCGCCCTCTCAGAGGGCGGTTTTTGGGAGGCCGGGGGCCGCCTGCAAAATGGCTGACGGCCGTCGGCGGGGGGGCCAACGGCCGTCAGCCACGTCATAAAATCGCCCTCTGGGAGGGCGATTTTTAAAAATCGCCCTCCCAGAGGGCGGCGGGAGTCTATTTTTGCAATTTTTTGAAACAAAAATCTATTTTTGCAAATCTTTTAATAAATAAATCTAAAAATCAAAAAAATTCGTCGAGACTCGACCACAGATAGTCAGATATCGATCCAGGCCCAATCGCGATGGGGAAAAGGCCCAATACCGGCCGCTTGATTTTGGTGGCCTGGTCACTACGGTCTCAAATAGCCAGACATCCACACTCGGCTTCCCGGCCGAACACGCAAACCCCATCGAGATGAAGCAACCATGGAGCTAATTGCCTCTAACATGGTTACCGATTATCAGGCCTTAAACTTGAAGCCTTGCAGGCCCATGATGAGTACGGTAAAAAAGAACTATCCTGATTAAAACGAGAACATCTTTTCCCCGTAGAAAAAAACAAGATGTTCCTACAGCTCTCTCTTCCCCGGTAGAAGTCCAGCAGCCGGCCATCGACAATTTGAATGCCAGCTACAGAAAATTTCACCCCTGGGCACCTAAAACCGAAACCTCATCCAGCTCCGATCAAATATGCTTTGTTTTCCCCTCCAATTAATCCAAGGCGGATATGAGTCATATCTACCGAGTAGTTCTTTGCTTCCTATCATCTCCACCTCCGAATCTTTTAGCCGCCACACGTTCTTTGTTAAACTCACCGGCCACAGGCTGCAGCACTCCCACTGCTCGTGATCTCGAGCAACGTAATAACGAGTAAGCAGATATGAAAACGATACGAAGCAATCACGTCACGTCGTCACGTAAGTTCGCTGTGCACATTGCAGCCGCCGACGATGATTCCTCGTTGCCTGTGATGAACCAACGACGACGAAGAAGATATAACGTAGTCATGGGCCTTGAAGGCTTCTAATCTGCCGGGAAATCTTAGAGCAAATTAAATCCCAAACATTCAAAGCAAACTGATGGCCACGATTTAAAAACGGCTCTAAATTCGTTGGTGTTGTATAGTATTAAATTCGTTAAAAAAACTATCTTGTCTCTTACCTCTAATGTATTTGTGGTAGCTCGAACAAAGAATGTTTTTTTTAACCCTATATACGTAGACACTCACAAACACACGCACATCTACATTGATAAATGGGACACAAAAGATATCAAATCTGGGGATTGAACATTGGTAGGTACCGGGTATAATCACCCCACTATGATGCATGTAAAAAAAAGCTCAATAAATTTTAAGTTAGTTTATAATACACCGTACTATCTTATATTATAGGTCGTATTAGTAATCCAACAATTTAGATTTACTTAAAGTTCACACTTATAGCATAGATAGTATACAGCATTGGTACCATAGGAAAAGAAAAACATATCATATATATAATTTATTAGTTATTTTTAGTTTATTTCTATCAATTTTTTTTTACTGTCTGATCACATCTAGATTGGTGCTATGTAGGATGGGAAATAAATTCTTACTGTTTTCTATTATTTTTTTGGCTGTCCGATCGCGTCATGATTTGTACTAGATGGGAAATAAAATCTCATGGGCGTGGTGGTTGGTGTACCGAGTCGCCGATGAGCACCTCTAGGTCGTCGGCCGGCGGGTCGAATGGAACCGGGATGAGCATGCGGGGGCTAACGGACAATTGATCACCCCGCCGTAACCACCGGTGGTGCACTACATGCTGAGCGACAAGTAGAAGAAGCTCCCGATCTGGTCCTTGAACTGCCACTTGTAGGTGAAGTTGGTGCCCGGCGTGAGGGGCACTGCGTCCCGGGAACCATCCTGCCATGAGTTCTTGCGGTGCTGCAACCTGTTCCAGGTGAAGAGCAGCGGCTGGTCCAGCGTTCATGAGATTGACGATGATTTGTTGTTGGAGAAGCAGTTGATCCTCAATACCTCGGCCCCAGGAACTTGCCGTGGATTAGGATCACCTCGGTAACTCCCAATGTGATCAACGGGAAGAAAAAGAAACTATTCAATCTAGACTAAATTATCCTCAGTGACACGGTGATTAATTTTTAAAATTAACGCGTTATTTACAAAAATATCTAAATAAATATACGGTTAGATTTTAACTATATTAGTGTCTCCTTATGACTAGTATGGTGTATTGTAATTTTTAAATGAAGCAGAAAAAAACATTCTACCGTAAAAGGAATGTACGTTCGTAACAGGAAAAAAATCTATAAAGTAAACTGCAACAGCACTAAAAATGAACAACGACAATACAAATACCATAGAGGATCCAGCTAATACGTGCTTTCGTCCACATGCTGATCGTCTCGGAGATTCTAAGTTGGTTCTTCCCGACTGATGTGCGTAACTTCTTCATAGGTTAAATTGTAGGCTGTTTTGGAACATCAGTACATTTGATATGTATTACCATCTTATTACTGCTAACTAGTTGAAATGAACGAAGCTATGCAAATTTTTAGAATCCTTTGTTTTGTAAGCTATGCAAAATAGGTTGTCTTCAGGTGAAGAACAATTGGCTAGGATCTGGATAGTTTTCTTTCATTTTGTTTGATACATATGAAATCTGAATAAGATGGTCTATTTGGAATAATCAGAAATAAGATGGCCTTAGAGGAAAAATGGAGTGAACATATCCTGCTAATCTTGGAGAGCATGAAGATGCTAAAACAATGTCTCCAAAAGACCTACACTCATCAACTAGTCAGTGAGATTTTATTTTGTGGTCAAAACGAAAAATGTTATTAGCATGTGATTAATTTAATATTAAGTATTAGAAATTTGAATAATGGATCTATTTAATTTTTTATGATACTTTTATATAAATTTTTTTAAAAAAAACATATCGTTTAGAAATTTGAAAAGTGTAGTTACTAAAAATGAGGAAATAAGCTAGAAGCAGAAACAGGTTCGAACGCCCCTTGGTCCAGTATTGTGTTCAATTGGGAAGTAGCATACTAGCAGGCTACAACTGCGAATGTGACAAAAGTAGGTTCAGCCGTTCAGCGAGGTGCTCAACTTGTTCATCAATTCAAACCAGCAAGTCAATGGCCGGGCCTACAATTGAATGGTGGCTGTATTGTTGTTGCATTGCATCAAGCACATTGATCTTGCTTGGCAAACAGCGTTTAGCACCAGAACTGAGGTCTGATCATCATTTTGTTTTTTACCAACTGAAAGAGAACTTGAGCAACATGGAGGAGCAGCTACGGCAAGCCAACTGTAGACGTTCGTATTAGATAAGGATTATATCTCTTGTAGTTTCCTATCTTGTAATACATGGCATGTGCTAAAGATATGGATGAATTTGGTAGCTAGAATTGTCAGAGATATATGTTAACAGAAACCTGAATCCATCCGACTCAAACCACTGCTATATATGTAATGCGTGGTTTTGCACACTCGGTTGAGGCAACACGTATACGTCGCACTGATCGGCGTTCAACCAATCTCTCGTGTTTTTACTACATGGTATCAGAGCCATCTATGGCTAGCTCCTCAGCAACCTCTATCAATCCTCTGTGCAGCGTCTCCATCACCGAAAAACTAAGCAAGCACAACTATCCGCTTTGGTCAACACAGGTGTTGATGGTGATTCGAGGTGCTGCTTATTGCAAATTATTCCAGGGCGATCTAATGATCAAGATCGCTAATCTGGCGTTTGAAGAATGGCTCGCCACGGACCAGCAAGACCTCAGGTTCCTTTTCACCTCTCTCTCCCGGGATGTTTTGACATAAGTTGCTGCAGAAAAGACGGCGGCTAGGGCATGGAGTTCTATCACAGCTATGTATGCCTCACAGATGCGTGCTCGCTCCCTCAACGTCCGGCTTGCTCTACATACAACCCACAAAGGTAACATGACAATCTCCAAATATTTTGGCAAGATGAAAGCCTATGGGGATGAAATTGCTGCATCTAGGAAGCCCCTAGATGACGAAGACATGGTTGCTTACATCTTAAACAGACTCAGATGATGAGTTCGATCCTGTTGTGTCTGCACTGGTTGCTCAGGTAGAACCCGTCTCAGTGTTGGATCTATACTCCCAATTGTTGAATTTTGAGAATTGGTTGGCTCTTCGACAAGGCGGATCATCGGCAAATACAGCAAACCGCGGTGGCGGCCATGGGTTTAACAATCAACAACGTGGGCGTGGTCGTGGTGCACCAAGTAGTGCGCGTGGATGCAACAACCTCAGCGGTGAATGTGGCAACTCCAACACTCCAAGCAGGCGTGGTCGTGGTGGAGGACAGCAACAACAATGCTCCAACAACGACAATAGACCAATCTGTCAAGTACGTCTCAAGAGGGGACACGTTGCCTCTGACTATTGGCATCGCTTTGATGAGGATTATGTGCTAGAAGAACGACATGTTGCTGCTGCCTATGGTGTTGATACCAATTGGTATATTGATATCGGAACAACCGATCATCTTACTAATGAGTTGGAGAAGCTGACCACACATCAGAAGTACAAGGGAAGCGATCAAATCCATACGGCAAACAGTGCAGGTATGGAGATTAAACACATTGGTCATACAATTGTTCCTATCCCCTTCTGAAATTTATATCTTAAGAATGTTCTTCATGTTCCTCAAGCTAAGAAAAATCTTATATCTACTTATCGCCTTGCCATAGATAATTATGCTTTCCTTGAACTTCACCCTAAATACTTTTTGATCAAGGATCGAGCATCGAGGAACACGATTCTTAGAGGAAGATGCTACAGACGTCTCTATCCTCTTCCACCAACTACCTCTCCAACAAAGCAAGTGCATTGGGCCATGCCATCCTTCTCACGGTGGCACAGTCGTTTGGGTCATCCTTCCACTCCAGTCGTTACTAGAGTTCTTAGCAAGAATAAGTTACCCTATTGTTCTAAGTCTAATAAAGAGTCTATCTGTGATGCTTGTCAAAAGGCCAAGAGTCATCAATTGCCATACCCCAGGTCCTCTAGTGTGTCGAGTCATCCTTTAGAACTTGTTTTCTCTGATGTTTGGGGTCCTGCTCCTACTTTCGTTGGAGGAAAGAAATACTATGTCAGCTTTATTGATGATTTCAGAAAATTTACTTGGGTGTATCTCTTAAAGCATAAGTCCGAAGTTTTTGAAAAATTTCAACATATGGTCGAGAAGCTCTTTAATTGCAAGATCCTTGCTATGCAGACTGATTGGGGAGGTGAATACCAGAAACTTCATTCCTTTTTTGAGAAAATTGGAATTCTTCATCATGTTTCTTGTCCTTATGCCCATCAACAAAATGGATCCGCTGAGCCAAAACAATGCCACATTGTGGAAGTTGGCCTTGCTTTGCTTGCACATGCATCCATGCCACTAAAGTTTTGAGATGAAGCCTTTCTTGCTGCCGCCTACCTCATAAATCACATCCCTAGTAGAGTTATTCGCTTTGACACTCCCTTAGAACAGTTGTTTCACCAACAACACAATTATTTTGCTCTTCAAGTTTTTGGGTGTGCCTGTTGGTCCAATTTACGTCCTTATAATACTCACAAGCTTCAGTTCCATTCCAAACAATGTGTTTTTCTTGGTTATAGCAACCTCCACAAAGGCTTTAAATGTCTTGATGTCTCCTTTGGTAGAGTATATATCTCTCGAGATGTCACCTTCAACGAAAATATCTTTCCTTTCTCCACCCTCCATCCAAATGCTGGTGCTCATTTATGCTAAGAAAATTCCCTTTTACTGCCTCCTTGATTCCGTATTCATCTCACTCAGGGGGAGGACAAGGTGATCATGTGATTAATTCTCCTAATTTTTCTAATGATTCTGATGAAGAAAATGTAGAAAACAGGTCTCCTGGTGCATGTTCTGGGGTACATGAAGCAGCCGCTCCTCATCAACCGTATCAGCCTCAAGATCAGCATCGAATTACGGGCGCCGGTGCAGCATTTGACTCTAGCACCGTACCTGAACCCTTCTCTCCCGCTCCCTCCAACCATTCCATCGATGCCACGCAGGACTCTGCTAATTCGCTGCCTGGGGGGGACCATCACCAGGAAACAATGACGGCAACAGATGCAGATCAGGACGTGGTGATAGCAATTGGTGCAACTGACCAAGAGATAGTAACAACAGCTGATCAGGAGCCAGCGACAGCAGTAGCACAGTCACCGGTAGCAGACTTAGAAGGATCTTCTGTGCTTGCTCCTGGTTCCATAGTAACAGCAAGACCACACATGAGGCTACAAAGTGGGATTAGAAAGGAAAAGTTATATATAGACGGTATAGTAAAATATGGTTGTTTTACTTCTACTCGTGAACCTTAGAGTTTAATTGAGGCAATGAATAGTAAGCATTGGAAGGAAGCTATGGATGCAGAGTATTTGGCTCTTATGAAGAACAGGATGTGGCACCTAGTTCCTCCACAGAAAGGACGAAACATTATGAAGAAGCTTATATGAAACAACCGCCAGGATATGAAGACTCATCTTTGTCAGGATATGTGTGCAAACTGGACAAAGCTCTATATGGGCTTAAACAAGCACCGAGGGCGTGGTGTTCAAGGCTAAGTTCGAAACTACGTGGGCTAGGCTTATACCTTCTAAAGCTGACACATCACTATTCTTTTTTAACAAAGGGTGTTATTATGTTTGTGTTGGTTTATGTTGATGACATTATTGTTGCTAATTTTGTACCAGACACAACTACAGTCTTGTTACAACAACTAAAGAAGGATTTTGCGTTAAAAGACTTGGGAGATCTTCACTATTTCCTTGGCATTGAGGTGAGAAAGATGAATAATGGTGTCTTACTAAGTCAGGAGAAATATGCTTTAGATCTGATAAGAAGAGTTGGCATGCAAGATTGCAAGCAGGTCAGTACTCCTTTGGTTACTTCAGAAAAGTTATCTTTGAATGAGGGCACTCTACTAGGTCCTAGAGATACAACTCAGTACAGAAGTGTAGTTGGAGCTTTGCAATATTTAACCTTGACTAGACCAGTTATTTCTTTTTCGATTAACAAAGTATGTCAGTTTCTACAGTCTCCAACTACAAATCATTGGGTAGCAGTAAAAAGAATCATAAGATATATCAAGGGTACCGTTGATTTTGGAATTAACATTTGTAAGTCATCTTCTATACTTGTCACTAGGTTTTCAGATGCAGACTGGGCAGGATCTGTAGATGATCGTAGATCCACAGGTGGTTTTGCTGTATTCCTAGGATCTAATATTGTATCCTGGAGTGCTCGCAAGCAAGCAACAGTCTCAAGATCTAGTATAGAAGTAGAATACAAGGCATTAGCAGATGTAACAGCAGAGATTATGTAGGTACAAACGTTGCTAAAAGAGCTTGGTATTTAGGCTCCACAAGCTGCCAAGGTATGGTGTGATAATCTTGGAGCTAAGCATTTATTTGCTAATCCTGTGTTTCATGCTCGCACCAACACATTGAGGTAGACTATCATTTTGTGCGTGAAAGAGTAGCTAGAAAATTACTTGAGGTCGAGTTCATATCTTCAAATGATCAAGTTGCTGATGGTTTTACTAAGGCTCAAACAAATCGATAGTTAGCATTTTTTAGAAACAATCTTAACCTCAGAAGGTCAACATTGAGGGAGAGTATTAGATAAGGATTATATCTCTTATAGTTTTCTATCTTGTAATACATGGCATGTGCTAGAGATATGAATGGATTTGCTAGCTAGAATTGTTAGAGATATATGTAAACAGGAAACCTGAATCCATTCGACTCAAACCACTGCTATATATGTAATGCGCGGTTCTGCGCACCCGGTTGAGGCAACACGTATACGTTGCACCGATCGACGTTCAACCAATCTCTCGTGTTTTCCTACAGTTCGATCACTGGCATTGTCATCCTTGTTACATGAGGCCATATTGCTAACTTCCAAGCCATCAACTTGACGGATCCAACTCAAAAAGGGTCGGATGTAGTAGATAAGATGCCTGAGATTTCCAGCCAGTGCAGAATACAACTGCCATCACACATCAACCATATTTAACCATTTGAACCAGATTTTGGGTGAAGCTAAGACGAAATGATGAGGCAACACAATGAAGAAATCAGGGGATTCCCGATGCCACCTAGGCCAACGATTCCAAGTTGCTGGTTGTAGAGGCCTCTAGCTCCCTGAAACATTATTCATCTTAATCTCCCTTCATTAGGCTCCTGTTCCTTCAATTGCTCATGTAGGTATACATAGACTTAAAAGGGATATATATTTTTAGAGCTTCTTTATGGTACTCACTATTAATAGTATTATACTACCAATAGTATTATACTAACTCAGTTATTAGGAAAGCCGGTCGCCCACCTCTTGGTCACCGCTCGCTTGTCCTCCTCTCGCTCGCCCTCCTCTAGGTCGCTCGCCCGCCGCATCCCTCTCGCTCTCGGTCGCCCACCGCATTCACTCGCCCACTGCATCCGCATCCTCTCGCTCGGCCGCCTCTCGGTCGCCCGCCACATCTGGATCCATCTGGTCGCCCACCGCATCTGGATCCATCCGGTCGCCCACTGCATCCTCTCCCTCTCGCTCAGCCGCCTCTCAGTCGCACGCGGCATCCGCATCCTTCTCCCTCGCCCGGCGCATCCCTCTCGCTTGCGAACCCTCCTGCCGGCGGCGAACCCTCCCGGCGAATCCTCCTGCCGCATCCGTCTCCCTCGTCGATCCTCCTGCCGGCGGCCCTGTTCTCCGGCGTTCAACCCTACAGGCCGTTGCCGTCCGCTCCATTCTAGCGGCAGCGAATCGAGCATCCTCCGCGTGCGCTCGACTCTGGCCACGGCGCCTTCTTCGGTGGCCGCTGCCTGGTGGCGTTCGTCCCCGTACGTCGTTCCCCAGTCCAGGTCCATCCTCTCCTCCTCTCCTGCGCCGTTCGTAAATGTCATTTTTGAATTGTACTGAAAGCTCTGAAGCAAACGATGGTTGTAATGCAATACAGTACTACTTGTGCCATGTTCCAATTTTATTTTGTTAAAAAAACTAGCAATGCTACCTGTTGTCTGGCATCACCATGGTGTATTAACTGTTGCATTGACCCATTGCTTAGGTTTTCTATTTTCCTAAGTCTGGACTTTTAAGTCTTAAAATCAAGTGGGAGAATGTTGATTGATCTCGTGGTCACAAGCCAGAGATAAGTGTGTGGGCTCGATGCACCCATGTCCTACGTGCCTCAAAGACGAGGAGTGAGTCTCGTGGACTCGCTCGCACGTTCCTTATGCCCCCACGATGATTGGACGTGCCGTTTTCTTCTTAGGACTTGCCCCCGATCTCCTCAATGCATATATATAAAAGGAGACTCCTCAATATCGTATGGGTGTGACGACTCATATACAGTAAGCCAGTTCTAAAAACACTGACTATCGATAATAAGGCTCGTTGAAGGAGATTGAAGAGTGAATTCCATTACTGGCGTTCTGCTATGACTGTATCTACTACGCCGACACGGCAAAAGAGACTCCTATGGCTTTATCAAGAACTAGTCAGTATACCACCGAATTTTGCATAAGCAAGATTAGGTGATCATACATAGCCTAAGATTATGTCTTTAAGAATTAACTCCAACATCATCTGCTAGATCCAATAAAAATTGTGTCCTGACTGTTGTGTGTGGCAATGGTCTCGGCAACGCCGGCTAGGTCTTGAGGGGAAGTGACATGAGAGCTCCTGATGCCTCCTACTCTAGGCCAACAACAAGAAGCAAGCATCAAGCATGCATACCAGCATGCCGACTGGAGTTTCTTCTGGCTACATGAAACGCTAGCTTTTCATCCCTATCTCTCCGCATGTAGCATTTATTACTCCTAGGTTTGCTATTTTGTGTAGCATTTGTATTGATGCGATCATTCGTAGTAAATTCAAGTTCAATGCAGCACTTACCAATGAAAAGGCATGGAGATATGTCATGTTCATCCTTCCCTGAACGTGGACTGGCTTATATTCTGACAAATAAATGCCCCCCTAGATATATACTGGGAACGATCGACCTGTACTGTGTAAGATATAAGCCCCGTGAATTATTGAATTGTTCTTCCTCTGCTTACATCAAGTAATGGAAGTTCACCAATATAATGCCACCTCAGAGACTAAGAATGTACTAGAGCACAGAATGACATCAAGACGATCAATTTGGTGATCTTAATGAAAGGTGAAAATCGCAACGGCTTTTGTGGAAGATATAGGTCCCGGGTACCTGTCACATTCTGAAAATCGTCCTAATTAAAAATTATTATGGGTAAATAAAAATGCAAGAAATCACTGAAAAAGAATTTGCGAAAGTGTTTGAATAAAATTATGAAATTTCCAATATTAAAATTTTCAAGTCAAAACCTAATTAATGTTTGGTCACTTTGGTATTCCATAGGGTTGGTTGGAATATTTTAAGCATACAAGTATTTATAATACTTGATTTTCTTTTGTTTCATGGTGGTTTTTGCTTCTGGTAAATTCCTCATGGTTTAATAAACTCTCTGAAATTTTCTCGGATTTTTTGGATCTCCAGAATTAATTTTAATATTATAAAGAACAATTCAGTAATTAATTAAATGGAGAACGAATTCTTTTCTTTTCCCAATTTCGGGTCGTTCCTGCTCCAATCCTTTGGTATCTCTCTGTTCAACTTGAACTCGGGTTTCCCTCCTCTCTAAATGCTTGGTGTTGTTCTCGAACTCCTAAATCCTCGAAAAGACTGATTTTGAAAATACCCTTATGAGCACCCCGGAAATGCATTATAGAGAGTAATTACTATGACAACACGAAATATCTAGATGGATGGGATCTCGAATAAAAACCAAATAAGTACAGTAACCATCCATCCTCATCGTAGCCTTGCCATAATATTTACCCATTCATAATACAAATCCAACGCGCCGAATTCAGAAATAAGGAGATATTTGGAGAGTTGATTCACTAGTCCGAAACGGCGAAGTGTGCCCGTCAAACCACACGTAGGTGCCGACCAAACACGATACATACTTCTGGGAACATGGTCTACGGTTGAATCAACATCCATGCATCTCATCATTTCTAAATTCTTACTAATTGTGACTAGCCCAGGAAAGTTCTAGTCCCACACGTTCATCTTAGCAAGTAATATCCAATACAGAGGGTATTTAGCTAATTAAACAACAAGTACAGATACAAATACATATTAATTAATGTTTATATAAGCCTCGAGAGCCAAATAGTAAGTTCATCGGAAGCATGACTACCCAGAAAACTCTTAGGCAACTGACTAAGGGTAAACCCTTAATAGGACCATCCTGATTAACCTGTTCACCACACATTCATGATACAAATCTTCATCTTCAGTTGTGCATGGATCTATATGAGCATTCACAAAAATAAAATATAACTCAGTACGCAAGGTACTGGCAAGGCCACAATCAAACGTAACTATACATGTGAGCTATAATCAAGGTAAAGGCTGTATGAAGAGGCTCAGTTTTACTCCACATCAGGGTGCTACCCCGATGCCATAGGTGGCAGGCCTACGCCTTAACCTAACGCCGTGGCGGCAGCCTACCTGGCTCCCCACGAGGCACACAACGTTGTACTGGATAAATTTAGACGCCTATTCCGTTACGGGACATAGGTAGTTCCTCTGAACAACCCTACGATCCGTTATAGGCACTGCCCATACTACTCTACCTACCAGAACGCAAGGCTAAACATTAAGCAACTTAATCCACTATGGCTATCCCATACTAGCACATGTGGTTGTACTGTTTAACATGAGAAATGACACTAAGTTCGGTCCTTAAGCAACCCAGGCAAACACTCCCCCTATCGATATACAACTATCACATATGTGTACCACTTGCTTGCCTAAGTTTTAAAATGGTTTTCCTTCAGTTTTAGTTCACAAATATCATAAATATTCATCTCTGATCAGAAGTAAATAAATTTCCATTTCAAACGTAATTAGATGGCCATGACTTATTTTGTAAGTAGCTAGGCATGTCTAAGCATATATACAAGTATATACCTTATAGTAAGCACTTAACAAGTACTTCCACCCATCCTAAGCTTACAAGTAGTAATTATCAACATTTTAAGGTGGGTTATGCAGAAAAAGGAATTAACTACCATTGCCCACAATCTATATAATATACATAGCAAAATAACGATGCAAGTTAAAATGAAATCATTGATAATCCCAAAATTTAGGAGCAATATGTTTAAAGGTAGTGGGATTCTTGCCTTGGTTCAGGTCTGCTTCAGGTTTCTCAATGAATTCTACCTCCTCAAACTCCAAAGGCTCTTCTTCTAATTTTAAATTTTAAAGTTAAAGCAAAGTCAATAAATAATGCAAAAATGCAAAATGCTCTAACATGCATGATTTTTGTGTAGTGATTTGGTACTGGTTCCAGATACTTCTTGGTGAAATTATTTTTATTTTTGCGCTTACCATCTGTGAGATATGATTTATACAAGTTGTATGTGTCATTTTGAGAGTATAAAATGTACTGACTATCTGTGACTTAATTCTGTGCAAAATGAGTTCATCAATGGAAAGTATATATTTTTCTATGAATTACAAAATTGGTTTGACATTTTTCTGAGCTAGGAAGATTTTCTTATGAATTTTCTAGCTAAAGCCCATTTTAACCCTTTTTTTCTATTCCCATAATTTTTAGGCAAGTTTGCTGTAAAAAAGTGCCACTTTTTAGTTCACCAGATTGTAGTGAATAAAATTACCAGTCAAACAAAACTGGTTTCACTCATTTTGGAGTTGGAATGAATTTTCTATGCACTTTTGAAGTTTATAGAAATTTTCAGTTTTTAGCACGTGTTCATAGTAATTTTGAGTCTCTAAGGTTTTCTCTATTTAGACACAGGTCCTCGCTACAGCTCTCTGTGAGAGGAAAATATATAACACGAACCCTGAGCTTTTCAAAATATTACAAAGAAGTCCATCTTCTTCTCCAACGAGCAGAGACAGGGCAGCGCCACGGCTGAGCTCGATCTCAAGCTCGCCGGCGGCGAACGGCGGCCTAGATGGGGGCGATGTTAAAAGAGAAAAAGTAGAGCAAGTCTTTGCGATTCCACTCCTCTAATTCTCCCAGCCGGTGGTGGCCGGAGATGGCTGGAAACTCGCCGGCAGTGAAGAGAAGTGGCAGCGAGCTCGGGCTACTCATGCATGTGGCAATGCGGCAAGGTGAAGGCCTCACCGACAGGTCGCGCTTGGTGGACGAGCTTCGGCGAGGTAGGAACGACGCTGGCAGCGGTGGAGAGCTCCGGCGGCGGCAGTAGTGTAGTAGCGGCTCTGATCTGTTGCATGCATGTCCAAAGCATCACATGCATGAGGTAGAACATCACCTAGGGTTGCTACCACTGCAAGGAATCGATGGATGACTCACCGGGTGGATGGGAATCGATGGTGGAGGCTCTCGGTCGGAGTTGGAGAAGACGACGTCGATCTTCCTCCTTGGTTAACCGATCTAGGTGGTTCTTGGGGGGTTTTAAAGCTCGAAGGGAGATGACTCTAGTGGCGCAACAGCTCGGCATGCGGAGGTCCCACGCAGTGGGAAACGCCAACAAGATGGCACGGCTGCACGACGACGACGTCGCGGCCGTGCTCCTGGGCTCCGTGGCGAGGCCACGTTCCCGGTGAACAGCTGCAGAGAATGAAGTGGGATCAACACAGCAGCTTAGGCATGCTAAGGAGGGCTTGGAATGTGGAAAAGACAATAGTGACGATGACTTGACAAGCGGCGGCGACACCTTCTTCTCCACGGCCATCAGGAGGACAAAGGGCATGGAGGACGAGCAGGAGCTCTCTCCCTGGGTTTGTCCGGCATTGAGGAGGTGTGGAGTGATGGCGAGCTGGCTGGATGGAGGTAGAGGCCGAGATGAGGTGATCGACTCGTCGACACGTCACGGCCACGCATCGAGCACGAACTACGGCCGGTCTGGCTTGTTTCCATGCGAGCTGAGGGTGGACCGGGGTGGGGGCAAGCCAAGGCCAATGCCATGTGGGTCCAGAGGCGTTACAGCCTAGGTGGAATAGAGGGATATGGGTAGACAGTGAGTGAAAAAGGTTTTAGCCGAATTTTCAGTAGTTTTATGTTTCCCTGTCTTTGGATGAGTGAACAGTGCTGTTAGATGTGTGTTAAATTCGCACCAAAATTCAGGGATGAAGTTTTAGGTACCTAGTTTCCATTTTTAAAATTTTAATCCAAAATTTCCAAGTATTTTGGTCACAGCAAAAAGATTAATAGGGTCCTGGCTGAGGCTTGGATGAATTTTTAGGGGGTCTAAACTGGTTGCTAAAATTCTAGAAAATTTATATGTATTCATGATAAATAATCTATTAATTGAATAAATTATTTCCTATATATGTTTCTGTGAAGTTTGTTGCCCTTTTAAAGATAGTCTTGATTTTGCCGATTAGGGACTAGTTTAAAACACCGTTTGACTAGTTTGACCAAATTTTGTTGAAGCCCTAGAGAGGGTGATGAATTAACAGCAGATTTATTATGTAGTGAGATATTTTAATTATCTTTCTCATGAATTTTTTAGTTGGTCCAAAATATTCATGCATATGTTCCTAGTATGAAAATGCAAAAGCTCAATCAAAACATGGAAAATGTTGTTATGCTAGCATAAGAGATGTATTTTCATTGCCTCTCGCTTTTCATACATCACTTTTATTTCTTTACAATTTTTTGGTATGTTACAACCCTTGAATTCCCAATCCGTGATTCTCGATGACCAAAATATCCATTTCCTTTTTGAAATAAATCCTCAATATTTCCTTAAAATCTGATTTCAGTGGAAACAAATCAACATCCTCAAATATTCCAAGTTTTTGCTCCAATCCATATCTCCATATATATCCTCATTTGTCCGATCGCCAAAATATTCCTGTATTTAGAATATTCCCTATATTCTCTAAACGCCGTAAATATCCTCGAGTTTCCGATTCTCAAAAATATCCTCAAATTCCCGACTCCCATGAAATATTTTCTAATTTCCATGTCATGGAAATATTCTCAATATTCTGAAAATTCCAATTTTCCAATCTTCATAAAATGTTCTCCATTTTTTTCGATTCCCGAACTATTCCAATATTTTAAAAATTCCAATTATTCCTGAAGTCTATAAAGTCCTTGTTATTTTCTAAACTTCCCTAAAATTCCAATTCTTCCAATTTTGGAATTTTTCCTAAAAATCCCCAACTTTTCTTTTCCTTTTCCCCTTTTTCTCCTTTTCTCTTTCCTCCTTTCTTTTCCTTTTTTTCTCCGTTCTTCTTCCTTCCTCCTTCCTCCTTCCTCTTTCTTCTTTCTCTCTTCTTCAGCCGGCCGAGCCGCTCCAGCCCAGGCCGCTGCGCCTATCTCCCTCCTCGGCCCGGCCCCCAACCTGCGCCTCCCTCCTCCCCGGCCCGGCCCACAGCAGCCGCCGCCGCCCTAACCCGGCCTATGTGCACGCCGCGCTGCCGCCGAATGCCATACCTACCGCCACAAATCACAGCGCCGCGCGGCCAAAACCGCCCCGCGCCGCCTGCCCTAGCTCCATGTCCCCTCTCTATAAATAGCAACAGCCCTTGCCCTGTGCCCTATCCACCGCCGCCGGCTCCAGCCCCCAAGCCGCGCCGCCACGAATCGCCTCTGTTTTGCCAAGCCGCGCTGCCGCCGTAGCTGCTCGTCCAGCCGTCATCGTCGATCGGGGTCATCGTCACCCGCCATCGGCCACCGGTGAGCATTGCCAGTTCGCCGCCCTCCGCCATCCCCGTCTCCCTCTCCGGCGCCTCGGCCTCTTCGCCGCCGCCCCCCCAACGGCGTCACCTCCCTCTCCAACCCGGTGCAGCGCCGTTGCCGTCGCCCTCACCGTCAAGCCGTGGAGCCGTCACCGTTGTCGCCTTGTCGCGCCGCACCTGTGTCGCCGCCGTTGCCGTCGCCGTCGCGCCGGCCGTCGACACCATCCTCCTCGGCCGCACGACATCGCGCCATGGACGGGCGCAGCTGCTCGCCTCGCCCCTGTGGCTGACAGTGGGCCCCACCGGAGCTTCCCCTTTCTGTGACCGATGATAGGCCCCATGGGCGATCTCCCTCGGTGACCGACGTGTGGGCCGGTGTACAGTCTCTAAACCCGTCCCAGCCGTCGGATTGTTTTCAATCTAATCCGAGCCGTCCAGATCACATAAAGTTCCGATCCAATCTCGTCTGTCCGAGCTCCCAAGATCAAATCCAACCCATTGGATCCCCTTAACCCTATCGCCTTGCCACGTCAGCTCTAAATCACCACCTCATCTTCTCTGTCCACGTGGACCTCACGTGTGCAACCACATCATCAGCCCGTCACCACATCTCTTTCCCCAGTCCATATACCCATTCCACTATGGACCATCTCACTGATTTATGGACCCCACTTGTTAGCTTATCCAAAAATAATTATTTTAATTCAAAAATCCAATGAATATTCTAAGAATATTCCTTTTCCAATTTCTTTTTCGATTTTCTCTGAATTCAAACTTACAGAAACCATAACTTTTCTGTCCGAACTCTGATTTGACCCGTTCTTCTATCTAAATTTATTTAAAATTATGATTTACATGTTTGTGTACTTTTTATGTACTGTTTATTTGGAGTTTCTTGATGTTTTTTCTCGTTTTGTGTGTGGACGTATAGTTTTCGCCGTTTCGAAGGATCGCGAAGTTCGAGGAAGAATTTCGGAAGATCAACGGAAGACCGATCGAAGACTTTTCTATTGCATGGCAAGTCACACGATAATCCCCTTGAGCATGTTGAACCAATTTTTAAAATTATTTTGTTTTAACATTATTGCATGTAAACTTTAGAATGTCATTATTATAGGTATTTATTATTATTCCTATATTCCTTGATTATGACCAATATTTTGCTATTGATACCTTTACCTTGATGCCTTGGGTATTTAATATTGACTAGCTAGATGTCTAATTAATGATCTAGCTAGATTATTTATGCTCTACTTAGCCATGCCTAGAAACATTAGCGTCATTTTATGTGGGATAATTATTGATTCACTTATGCATAATTAATGATTAATGGCTATATTTCTTAGGACGGTTAGTTGTGGTTGGTTAATTAATTTGGTCAACTAAAACTTGACTAATGGTGGGTTGTGAGTATATGGAATGATGATGTTGCTAGTGGTGCTTATGACAATTAAGGGCTGGTTCGCGAGCTACTTGTTGCGAAGCAATACCCGTAGTAACCACAAGCTAGAATGGGTAATGGCTTGACTGGAAGTGTAACACATTCAACAGAAGGCACTAGGGCATGTTTGAGGCTATTGTAAGTCCACACATGGCAGTTGTAAGTCCATAGTTTTGGGCGTTGAGCTGTCTTGTGGGAATGCACTTGATCACCCCTACCAGAGACCGGAAGCTTGACGGGAGGCACTTCTGTTGGGCAGGTTACATGAAAGGTCTAGTCACAGTTTCCCTCTTTGCAGTACCATGGTGGTATTTCGGGGCATGGTGACATGTGTGGAACCATGTCTTATGGGTAAATGGGTACCCCTCTGGCTAGATTAAAATTGTTCGAATAGCCATACCCGCAGTTATGGACGGCCTAGCAATGTTTTTTGTGATTAGTCACATACTACTCATTAATGATAATAATTAATGAAAACTTGATAGCTTTAGGATTATAGGGTTTTGGTTTGAGCCTGAACTGCACTGGAGTGTTGTTCGATGATCGATTTAATGTTGATAATAATTAGATTACACTGTTTTAAAGTGCTTTTTAATTCAAATGTTTTAAATGTTGTTATTGCAAACCAGCCATATTATGCCTTCCTTTGGAATCCTGTTGCATTATTTTGTATTCCTGTGTGGCTTATTGAGTACGGTGGGTGGTACTCAGTCTTACAGTAATACCATCATCAGAGTGAAGCTTTGCGTGGAAGAAGAAGATTTTGGTGTTTGGCTTATACCCTAGTTGAGCTGCCTGCGGGCTTGGTGCTGAGGCTTCGCTAGATTGTCGTTCCGTCGTTGTTTTCTTCGGTGTGAGGACTAAGTGCCTCTTTTGTAAGTATTTATCATTATTTCGTTTTGTTTATGTTTATCAAATTGTCGATTTGTGTACCTCGGCTGATTCCTGGATGAGGGTTTAATGTACAAATTAGCTTTGAAAATTTTGGTAAATTTCCGGGCGTGACGGTACCCACATGGGAGGCCTATCCGACTAGATGGAGAGAAGGTGGGCCGAGTCATAGAGTTAGGGATTGAATAGAACTCGGAGACCTTGTAACACCCCGAATCTTGCCATCCTGGACAGACAGGACGACTCGGCACAGGGCCTCACATATGTACCTGTGGTACTAGTACCAGTCACAGTAAACACAAGCTGGTACACATGGAACAATAGTGGACTAAAGTACTTAACTATTACAACACTGGGATAGTTCTTACAAGAGTTGCCACCATGGACAGACCCCAAATGGATAACACCACATTACAAAAGATAACTACGAAGAGCAAAAACAGCAAAGCAGAAGCTAACAGTGGAAAGTAACTAAGCGACTGCACGCTAGATTGAGCGACTAAGCATCTAAGTTATTCCACAGGCATGGCTGGGGCTAGGACCAAAACCCTAAAAGTCTTCATAATTTGCCTACTCATGGAGGTACTCCTGGTGGTCGGGTCGTCGTTTTCTTCTCCTTCATACCCTAATATATTTATATAGGAGTAAGGGTGGGTACTTTCGTACTCAGCAAGCTAGGGGAAAAGTGACGTGTTTGGCTAAACAAGAGACGCTAGGGGTTTATTGGCGAAAGCAGCCTTTTAAGGGTTTTGCTTGCCAAAGCATTAGTGAGTTAGGTTTTAAGTATCGGAACGAAGCTCATGCCTCATTCCATTCCACAAGTTGCTTTGCAACAACTTGTCACGGTGATTTAGTGAATTAGATTGTTTCTTCTGTCGTTTTCTCCTCTTTTCCTCTATTATTTTCCTTTCTCTTTCTTTAACCATTTCTTCATATTTTTAATTACTACTTCTAGGCAAGCCGTCACAGCCCATTGAGCAGTCTCAGCCCAATAAGCCGTCTCAGCTCCACAAACATCCAACGAGCTATCTCAGTTCCTATCTCTATGGTGTCACAAGACATCCCAAGTCACACAGACCAGTTCCCAACCACTTAGGTCTTCCATCTGCCACATAGGTAGACTCTAGCAATGATCCCATCCCATAACCATTTTCACAATCACTAACAAAGCAAAACTATGCTATGAGAATCACCTCACATTCACTGTTAACCGTGGGTATGGCTGTTTGAACAATTTAGTTAAACTCTGCAGAGCTACACGACACAAATCTGATAGCGATTACTTGTCGGCATCGAAAATTCGTGACAACGCCTTTCCAAAGCTAACCCATGAAAATCCCATGTCACATAGTTGAGTTGAGTCTCACAACCGAGTATCAAACAAGTCCATGCCCTCATCTACTCCGTATACCGGTAATGTCTCCTACTTCTACCATCAACAGAATATAAAGGCCATGAAATTGCATAAGTCCATAAGCATACGTCTCCATATCCTACATCCTGACATCCCACAACTATTGGCATACAAGATAAACATGAACTAACTAAGTTCTCATCAAGGAGTATCCCACAATACCCATGTGGTCGCACTATTATATGTTTGGATGGAATTTCGAAAGGAATTGGTCATTAACGATGAGACATAGCCAAACTACTAAGACAATGCATATTGTGGAGGCCATGGGCCCCAGGTATCTCATCACAAGCATATGGGCCACTCAGATAGAGGATGGGTCGAGACTTGTAATTAGAGATATAGTAGCATCCGGCAGACTTTGCCTTGTACAATAAGGAATATACAGTCCTAGTCAGGTAAATTGTATCTCTAAAAGGAGATCCCTTGGCCGTATCCGGCTGGGACTCCTACCTTGTACCCCTATCCCCCAGTATATAAGGGGAGGCAGGGCGCCCCCTGAGGGCAAAAGATCATTGATCGACATAAATCCTCAAAGGAATAACACCACAACTAGACGTAGGGTATTACCTCACATCGAGGGCCTGAACCAGTATAAAATCTCCCTGCGTTCCTTTGTAATCCACCGAGTTTCCATCCGCCGAGTAGCCCCATATTCATATTGCCGGTGTAAAACATCGACAGTTGGCGTGCCAGGTAGGGGATTCGGCGAGATCTACATCAACAATCTCGATGGATCCAACAACAGGAGTCGACGGCAACAAATTCTTCCCTAGAGACACAATAACCTTCAGAAACCTCGACTTCGTCGCCGACCAGATCGGCAATCTCATCTTGGCCGACGCAGATCCAATCCAGCCGGCCGAGGAACCAGCCGACTCCGCGTCAGTCGGCTCACAAGACGCTGCGCCAACTATCATCAATCTAATGCAGCAATCTTCTACTTCGCCGAGCCACGGGACAACTCTCTCCTTCGGCGTCCGACTCACGCTAGGCCTTGAGCCAGCCCAGGTTGGGCTAGGAAGGGGAGAGATCATCAATCTCCCACGCGGATTCGGCGATGCCGCGAATCTACATCTTACGCGGCAGACCCGATCCCCCACGGTTCAGTTTGGACAGGGCTCAGAGCCGCTCCAGATTGGATCTAGGGAGGTCGGAGTTGTCCATACTCCGATTAACTACTCGGATTCCGACTCTCAGTCAGACAACGGTTCGAACACCAGTTCGGACACCAGTCTAGTGAGTTTCCTTTTGCCTCGCGAGATCTTCATGGCTTCAACCCCTCCACCAGAGGTACGCCGACTACAAGAGGAACAACAAGAGAAGGCACGTCGACTACGGCAACAGGAGGAGGCCGACCGTGGGGCATGCAACGATGAGCTTCGCAAGGCTGGGCGAACTGCCTAGCAACAGATCCTCCAGACCAAAGTCGGCGACCACAACATCTTCGTCACGCCGCAACAGAACGTCGTGGCCACTGCAACTCTGCTGGACACGCTCCAGCTCGGGCCTGCTTACCAGGCTACCCCGACTATCACCAAGATCAAGGCGATGATTATAGCTACGGCCTGTCAGCAGCAACAGCAGTCAGCGACATACTTGTACCGACCAACCGATCGGGTTCTCCGGTGGCAAGCTCATCTACATCAGCATGACATCGGGCGGCTGGCTCAAGTCGGCCACACGAGGAGTCGCAGCAAACATCACTCAGCGACACCAACAACAACAATCGACGGTGTCACCAGCACGATCGCCGGTTCAACCAAGACCTCTAAGTTCGTCTACAACGCGACCTCCAATACGACATCAATGCCCGGCACCGCCAATGTGAAGAGGACGAGCGCTGCCAATTAGAGGACGGGAACGAGCGTTTTGGTCTTCACCACGAGCGGTTTAACCGCCGCGGTCGGAGCCGGAGCCCTCACGAAGATGAAGGCGTTCCAGCTTTCACCCACGAGCTACAGGACATCGACTGGCCGTCGGGCTTCAAGCCTACGGGGATCGAAAAATACGACCGCAAAACCAAAGCCAAGTCCTAGCTCACCGTATACACCCTGGCAATTCGAGCTGCCGGAGGTGACCATAAAGCCATGGCTAACTACCTCCCGGTCGCCCTCGCCGACTCAGCAAGGACATGGTTAACAGGGCTCCCGAGGTGGTTGATCGATTCCTAGGGAGAACTCAGGGAGCGGTTCATCGCCAACTTCTAGGGAACCTACGAGAGGCCGTCTTCTGAGCACGATCTATACCAACTGCACTAGAAGAAGAACGAGTCTCTGCGTGAATTTATCAAGAGGTTCTCCGAGAAGCACAACCAAATCCCAATGATCAAGGACGAGGCCGTCATCGCCACCTTCCGTAAGGGATTAAAAGACGCCCCCGTTCATCGCGAAGTTCACTCGGAAGCCACCAGCCTCCGTCCGGGCTCTCTTCGATATGGCAAACAAACATGCCGACTCGGCCGAAGCGGTCGCAGAGGCCCTCGACGAGAAGAAGGAGTTCTAGCAGAAGGACCAGAAGGCGAAAGCCGACAACGAGCTATCGCAAAACAAGACCGGCAGCCACAAGCGGAAGTCAGACAACGAGGTGGCCAACATGGAGCGAACTCGGTCGCGGCCCCAACGAAACAACGACTACTAGAAAGTCATGAACGGGCCATGCCCCTTCCACCCCAAAGGCAAGCAGCGGCCAAAGACTGCTTCATGCTCAAGAAGTTTGCTTCTGAGCAAGCTTCATCATCTGGCGCCGACAAAGACAAAGATAAGCCAGATCAAGGCCCTGCCGACGATTTTCAAGATCCCCAGGCCGAGCTTAACCACATCTTTGGAGGGCCGTCTGCGTATGAGTCCAAGCGGAAGCAGACGCTAACAGCACGCGATGTCAACGCAATCTCTACAGCAGACGCCCCCCAATATTTGCGCTGGTCGAGACATCCATCACGCTCACCCGCGCAGATCATCCAAATCGGGTTTCGCACCTGGGACGCTACCCACTCGTCCTAGACCCGGTTGTCAAGAATATCAACCTGAAAACGGTGCTCATAGATGGAGGCAGCGCGCTCAATATCCTCTTCGCCAAGACCCTGGATGAGATGAAGATTCCTCGTTCAGATCTGCGGCCGAGTACGGCGCCCTTCCACGGGATAATTCCCGGCCTGTCTTCAACACCACTCGGGCAGATAACCTTGCTGGTTACTTTCGGCACGTGGGAAAACTTCTGCATAGAAAACATCTGCTTCGAGGTCGCCGACTTCGAGACTGCGTACCACGCGATACTCGGACGACCGGCGCTCACCAAGTTCATGGCGATACCGCACTATACCTACATGGTGCTCAAAATGCCTGGGCCAGCAAGAGTCCTCTCCCTCCGTAGCGACGTCAAGCAAGCCTTCACCTGCGACAAGGAGAGCTGCGAGTTGGCTCAATCACAAGAGGCGGCAGTCGGGTGTAACAGCATTCGGCAAGCCGTAACAACCGAAGTCAAGGATGACCATGTTCCGGCCAAAAAAGCAGCGAAGTCGGGAATTTCAGCGAACTCTGACACGAAGAAGATCCCCCTGAACCCTTCCAACCCCTCCAAGACTGCTATAGTCAGGACCGGACTCGACCCCAAATAGGAAGACGCGCTCGTCACCTTCCTCCAAGCCAACAAGGATATCTTCGCATGGAAACCATCCGACATGCCGGGCGTACCAAGGAAGGTGATCGAGCATGCCCTCAACGTCAAGACAGACGCCAAGCCAATCAAGCAATGGCTACGGTGCTTCGCTCAGGACCAGAAAGATGTTATTCGGGAGGAGATAACCAAGCTCCTTGCAGCCGGGTTCATCAAAGAGGTCTATCACCCGTATTGGCTGGCAAACCCAGTCCTGGTCCAGAAGAAAAATGGTAAATGGTGCATGTGCGTTGACTACACTAATCTCAACAAGGCATGCCCCAAAGATCCATTTGGTCTACCAGAATAGATCGGGTGGTGGATTCAACTGCGGGGTGCGAACTTCTTAGCTTTCTCGACTGCTACTCGGGATATCATCAAATCAGCCTGAAGGAGGAGGACTGCCTAAAGGCGTCTTTTATCACGCCGTTTGGAGCATACTGCTACATCACTATGCCGTTCGGTTTGAAAAACGCTGGAGCAACTTATCAATAGGCAATTCAACGGTGTCTACACACTCAGATTGGGCGCAACGTGGAGGCCTACGTCGACGACGTGGTGATCAAGACCAAGTCCAAAGAAGACCTCTTCCAAAATCTTCGAAGATTCAAGATGAAGTTGAACCCAAAAAAGTGCGCCTTCGGTGTGCCATCCGGCAAACTACTCGGCTTCATCGTCTCACATCACGGCATCGAGGCCAACCCGGAGAAAGTCAACGCAATCATGAACATGGCACTCCTGACTAACCAGAAGAACGTCCAGAAGCTGACAGGCTGCATGACGGCACTCATCTGATTTATTTCCCGACTGGGCGAACGGGGCATGCCATTTTTCAAGCTATTGAAGAAAGTAGACAATTTCCAATGGACTCCCGAAGCCTAGCAAGCCTTCGAAGACTTCAAGCAATTTCTCACATCACCTCTCGTGTTGGCGTCACCCATGCCCCAAGAACCACTAATGCTATATCTGGCGGCAACTACTCAGGTAGTTAGCACGGTGTTGGTGGTCGAGCGATCTGAACCGGGTCACATCCAAAAAATTCAACGGCCAGTCTACTTTGTCAGCGAGGTCCTTGCCGACTGGAAGATGAGATTTCCGCAGGTCCAGAAGCTGCTCTATGGCCTACTCATCACTGTCCGGAAGCTAGTGCACTATTTCCAAGCACATCAAGTCACAGTGGTCACATCGTATCCACTCGGGGACATCTTGCATAATCGTGAGGCCACTGGCCGAATCGCTAAATGGGCGCTCGAGTTGATGGTGTTCGACATCACCTTTCAGCCACGGACAGCAATCAAATCACAAGCTCTAGCTGACTTCGTGGCCGAGTGGACAGAAGTCCAAATGCCTACATCAACAGCGAAGCTAGAGTACTGGACAATGTACTTCGACGGTTCTCTACGGATCGGCGGCGCCGGGGCCGGCATCGTACTGACGTCCCCCACCGGCGAAAAACTCAAGTACGTTCTACAAATCCGATTCCCGGCTTCCCACAACGTCGCCGAGTACAAGGCACTCATCCACAGGCTCCGCATTGCTATATCACTCGGCATCCGCCGACTGGTTGTACGAGGAGATTCTCAACTCGTGGTGAATCAAGTCATGAAAGACTGAACATGTCTCGACGACACCATGGCGGCATACTGTCAAGAGGTCCGCAAGCTGGAGAATAAGTTCGATGAGCTGGAGATAACACAAGTCCTACGACAATACAATGATGCTGCAGATGAATTGGCAAACATGGGATCCAAGCGAGAGGCAGTCCCGACAGGGATCTTTGTCAAGCAACTTATGGAGCCATCAGTCAAGAAGAAACTAATACCAGAGCAGTCGGGAGGCGAACCTACCCCGACAGCAGACGAAGTACTGAACATATGTCAAGACTGGCGGACTCCTGTTCTCAAATTCCTCCTAGACGATGAACTCCCATAAGATCGCAGTCAAGCCAAACAAATCAAATGTCGAAGCAAGAGTTTCCTAGTCGTCAGAGAAGACCTATACTGAAGAAGTGCATCCGGGGTCCTCATGCGCTGCGTCACCACCGAGGAGGGCAAGCAGATTCTGCAGTCGATCCACTTAAGCATATGTGGCAACCATGCCGCATCTAGGACGTTAGTCGGAAAAGCTTACCGGTAGGGATTTTTCTGGCCAACAGTAGTATCAGATGCCAAAGACATTGTTCGCACATGTGAGGGTTGCCAGTTCTACGCAAGACAAACCAATCTCCCAGCCCAAGAACTCCAAACAATCCCAATCTCTTGGCCCTTTGCAGTATGGGGGCTTGACATGGTGGGGCCTTTCAAGAAAGCGCCAGGAGGGCTCACACACTTGTTCGTCGCAGTGGACAAATTCACCAAGTGGATTGAGGCCAAACCCGTTGCAACCATAACAGCAGCACAAGCAAAAGACTTCATCATGAATATCTTATACCGATTCGGGGTACCTAACCGCCTAATCATGGACGACGGAACTCGGTTCACGGGCGGTGTTTTTCAAGATTTCTGTGACGACTTCGGCATCAAGCTCTGTTATGCATCTGTGGCACATCCGCGGAGCAATGGGTAGGTCGAACGCGCCAATGGTATGGTCTTACAAGGTATCAAGGTCAGGATATTTGACCGACTACAACCATACGCGGGTCAGTGGGTACAAGAACTCCCATCTATTCTCTGGTCTCTCAGAACCACGGTTAGTCGGGCAACATAACAATCCCCTTTCTTTCTGGTCTACGGTGCCGAGGCTGTGTTACCAACCAAGTTAGAGTCCGACTCTCCGCGAGTTCGGGCTTACTTAGAAGACATCTCAAACAATACCCGATTGATCGAGCTAGATCAGTTGGAAGAAGCAAGGGATATCACAACAATCCAGTCAGCAAGGTATCTTCAAGGCCTGCGTCGCTACCACAATCGCAATGTCCGTGGCCGCGACTTTTTGGTCGGAGATCTCGTCCTGAGAAAAATACAAACCACCAAAGACAGGCACAAACTATCCCCAATCTAGGAAGGGCCATTCATTATAGCAGAGGTCACGCGGCCAGGCGCCTACCGATTGAAGACCGAAGATGGTGCGCTCATCAGCAACTCATGGAATATAGAACAACTACGTCCTTTCTATACCTGAGTTTTATATATTTCCCATGTGTATAGTTCCTCTTTGACTCACTATGCTTCTTGTCCCAACCAAGTAGTGAGTCGGGGGCTGCATGTATTGTATGTGCTTTGTCAATAATATATGAGCTAATTTTCGCTTAAGTTATGAAGTTTTGCAATGGCTCTGTTATGTTTGCTCGAGTACAGCTTTCTGTGGTGAACGATTTTATTAAGTTCCTATAGACTAACTCGGTGTAGACTACATAGTCGGGTAAAACTAATGACAACTGAGTAATAATTCAGAGCTTGGTGGCATTGCACATATATTTACACATGTCTTTACAAAAATCCACAATACACCGATTGCATGATATACTGTTCTTACATACCAAGGTCTCGGGTGATCATCTCTGTAGTCGGCCTCGCCTTGGCTATCAACTTCAACTCCTCCTCAGGTGTCGTCTTCTCGGAGAACCCCTCCCTGATGGCTTCAATATCTGCCCTTGGGTAGATGGACTTGGTCATCGTCAGGGTCTGGACCACGCCGACAACAACATGCTCATCTGAGTACCTCTTCAGGGCACTCGGTGCATCCTTAAGGCGAGCCTCCACTTGGAAGATTGCGTTGGAGTTGGTTCCCACATGGTGAGGATCCAGGATGTCAAGGAGCCCTTTCACGGACTCGGCAAGGGTCTCCCGTGACTCCTTGACAACCCTTATCTCCTCTGCAAAAGCCTGAAATTGGATTTGGGAATTGGCTCTAGCAGCTACCCGGGTTCACTGACAAGTAAACTTGTTAGGCAAAATTGCAGATGGAGCAATTAATGGATTGGCTAAGATCATTGTCAGAGCGAAGACTTACTTTTGTAGTCGGCCTCTCACTTGGCTATGGCCTTCTCCAGTTCAACTTTTTCCTTTTCGAGCTTGGCGTTGGCCTTCTTCAACTCAGCCTTCTCTTGCTCAAGCTCGACATTGGCCCTTGTCAGGTCGGCCTTGTCCTTTTCAAGCTTGGCCTTGGCTCTCTCGGCCTCCTTCTGCTGGTTTTCTCCCTCCATTCGGGTTTTCAGCTCGACTTCAAGGGCTGCACAACAGAATAGTCAAGTGCTCAACGCTGAAGTCAAGACACAACTAGGCAGTCGGGAAACAACACAGCTGGAGAGATATGTTAAGGGCTCAATCAGGGAGACGTATTCGGGAGGCTTACCTCTCATCTTCTTGGCTTGGTCCCAATTCTCGTCCCTGAGCTGGGTGACGGCATCCTTTAGCCAAATCTCCCTCCCCTGGTGGCGCTCCTCCAATTCGGCCTTCAAGGCCCGGAGCTGATCCAATTCTTGGAGCTGGGGGGCAACCCGGGTCAGGACCTCGTTCATCTTCTCCGAGTGATCCACAAGCTTCTACTCGAGGAGAAACAAGTCAAAGCAGAGTCAATCGTCAGAACACTCGTGCAAGGAAGACTACCAAGACTCCAATACGGCGAAAATCATACCTGAATCCCCTGGGACGCGGCGATTGTGGCATAAAGCAAGTCTTCACGCTCCTTTTCCACCGCAACCTCATCATGCCTATAACTCCTCGCAGTTCCGTCGAGTGCCGTCCAGCGGAACGTCCTTGGGAACTTACGGGGAGGAGCTTCAAGCCAAGAGAGGTCCGGTCTGTCCGGAGGAGAAGACAGCGACGACGACGACGACGGCGGTGACAAGGACGGCGACGGGGTCCTGGCCCCCAACTCGGCAGCCTCCGGTGCCTCGGGGGCTGGCTCAGGGGCTGGAGCAGCAGCTTCGACAACTACCCCTTGGTCGGCCGGTGTCGGCGGCCCTGCAGTCGGGACCGTCTCAGTTTCAACAACTGAGACCATCGTCGGCTCAGCAGGTGCCCTCACTGGCGCTGGCTCGGCTGGGGTTAGCTCGACAACAGGAGTAGCTGGAGTGTTCTCCTTGAGATCAATGTCGGCTCGCTTCCTACGTAGCGAGTCAAACATCAAGGCGCTACCGTGCTAGACAAGATTTTTAGAAGATCTAGAGCAACCTACCTCTTGGAGAACTTAAGCTTCTGCCCAGGTGATCCAGATCCCGGCGGTGGGCTGTGGCCGGCTGTCGGGCCAGTCGGCATGGCAGTCGGCTACGGCGCTTTTTTCCTAGTCGGCCCCACTCCTGGTGCGGCCGGCTGGGGTGCCTGGGTACTCGGCGGGGCTATTCTTGGGCTCAATGTTGCTGAGCCTGGCAGCGCTGGAGTCGATCCCGTACTCGGCGGCACTCGGATTGGGCTCGATGGTGCTGAGCTCGACCGTGCCGGTCCCGGTCTGGGACTCAATGGCCTGGGCGCTACATCGGCGGTGTCTTTTATCTTCAGGCTCCCAGCTGCAGCACTCGGCTTCAGAACCTCCTTCTTGCCCTGATCTACAACAGGTCTCTTTCCCGCTCTATTGAAGTTGGGCTGGGCAGCAGAAGGACTTCTCGGCCTTTTCTTCGATTTCCAGGCTGATAATTTTTGGGAGTCGTCATCGAACTCCTCACATGATTGCAAGCAGTTCAACAATACAAGTTATACACTGTGAAGCTAATCTGGGCATATATTTGCAAGCATTCACCACAGACGAACTACAAGACAACATCATCAAAGGTTACCTTTGGGCACGGCCTATTCTTGCTGTAAACTACCACGGCCCGATCTGTGTCTTCAGTTTCGACCACCCCGTTGGCAAAGAAATCCAGCAGAATGTCGGTCACCTTGTACTTGTCTATTAGGTCGGAGAATTCCCGGCTGGGATCACCTTTGCCCTTGTAGTCCCAGCCGAAGTGACACCTTAGCTTCAACAGCCTGAGGCACCGAGTCAAGAAGCGCCTGGCCACCCATGGACTAGTCAACCTGGCTTTCTTCAGCTTGCCAATCTTGCCGACGAGTGTATTAACCTGCCCCATTTCTTCAGAGGTGGGCAGAGACGACCACTTGGCAATTATCATCGGGGGCAAACCTATAAAAGGGGGAAGGCATGGCTCAAGATCGGAACACTAAAATCATTCCTTATGCCAGCCTTTGAGAGAAGATTTCAAAGGAATATCTAAATAGATTTTCTTCATCTCACTCCGGAGTTGGACGCCAGCCCTCCCAATCACTTGGATTTTGCTCTTGGAAGGCTGGGGCTTGATATGGAACAAATACCTGAACAGGTTCAGATGGGGTTCCACACACAGGAAGCACTCACAAAGAGTCACAAAAATGGAGATTTGCATAATCGAGTTGGGATTCAGATTCACCAACTCGAGTTTGTAAAAAGTAAGAAGCTGGTGGAAGAACTCTGAAGACGGAAGAGAAAGACCCCGGTGGAAGAAAGAGGCGAAAACCACGGTCTCACCCTCTCGGGGCTCCGGAACCGATTCGCCCTCAGCCGGGCGCCAGTTGATAACATCCTGGCTCTGCAACTTCAGTTGCTTCTCCAGAAGCTTCAACTTCGCTGACCCGCAATCTGAAGTCGGCCAGACCTCGTCGGACGAACCCACAAAATCCGATGCCCTCGGCATGGTTGGGGATGAGAAGATTTGGGGGAAATGTTGCTGGAGGTTTGGAATGGATGAGGAGGAGCAAAATCGCCCGAGTTCTAGTGGGGAAGAGCAAGCGACAGCGAACCCTAGCGGAGCGGGAGGCGAAATTTCGGCGCAGAAGCGGAAAACGAAATGATTGGTAGATTGGAGAAGATGAAGGAATCTTTTCTCTCTCTCCCTGCCTTTTATAGAGCCGATTCCGATTCGTGGGCTTGGGCCTGCAAAGTCGGTACTGGGCCATCAAGACATGAGTTTCTACAGTAGCACGCTCAATGTGGGCCGCTAGTGGGCTGTGTTAAAATCACGGTGCTGGTGCTACCTACAAGAACCGATGAGGTAAATAGATATGCTTCATCAAGGCCTAATTGCTAAACACAGGTGTATGGGTATCTGTCTTATCCACTAGGTATTGAGGATATATCCTTATAAGGATCACAAGTTAGTCTTCATCAACATTGAGGATGCAGGTATCTCTAAAGTACACCTGACCACGCAATGGATTTATTTTCATAAAGTGGTACTCGGCCTACATGCTAGGCCAACAGTTGTCATGAACGACATTATTCCAGCCGACATGACGCTGAAGAGTCTAACTTCCGAGTAATGCACTACTCGGGAGAGACTATAAATATTCTTTCCAGCTAACATGATGCTGAGGAGTCTAACTTCCGAGTAGGATGTGTCACAGCCCGATTTTTCAGGAATTAAATAATTAATTAATAATTAATTTTCTAGAATTTATATTAAATTATAAAGCAAATTAATTAAGTAAAGTAAAAATGGGAAATAAAAATTTCTTTAATAAATCATGGTTGAAATTATTTTTAATAAATTATTTGTGTGTAATTACACTCTCTGAAATTTTCACGGATTTTTCGGAGCTCTAGAATTAATTTTAATACCACAAAGATCAATTTCAGTAATTATTTAAACAGATTCCAAATTCTTTCTCTCGGGTCGTTCTCTATCAAATCCCATTGTACCTTTCTTGGGTTGTCGTTCCCGAATCTTTGATTCCCTGAAAAGTCTGACTCCAGAAAAATTCCCCGAAGTCCCAAATCCGAGTGTCTAGAATCTATTCATTCCCTTTTTATAAAATATCCATAGTTCCTTTTTATTTAAATTGCCTTGGTCTCCAAAAAAACCCAGGTCCTTTGAAATAAATCCAAATACTCCAATACTCCAGAGTTTTTCCCATTCCTGGATCCCATAAAGCATTCCCGAGATTTCCATTCCCGAAAACAAAACCAAAACTTTCAAAATGTTTCCCTAAATTCCAATATTCCCAAAATTCCGAATATTTCTACAATTTTTAATTCGGAAGTACTCCTTGAATTCTTAAATTCTAATTTTCCAAATTTTAAAATTTTCCCAAAAAGCCCCTTCCTTTTCCTCCTTTCTCTTCCCTTTCTTCCATTTTTCATTTTCCCCTTCTTTCTTTCTTTTCCTTTCTTCTTCCTCCCTCCTCCTTCCTTCTTCCTCTCGGGCTCCCCTAGCCGAGCTCCCCTGGCCGAGCCTCTCGGCCTGCGCCCCTCGCGCTGCCCCGGCCTGGCCTGCCATCGCCGAACCTTGCCCCGGCCTGCCCGCCTCCTCGGCCCGCGCCGCCACGCGGTCTGCTGCCACCCCGGCCCTGGCCCGCTGGACTCCGCGCGCCTGCCGTCGCCGAATCCGCGCGCAGCCGCCACCCATCGCCGCCCCGGACTCCCTCTCCTATAAAGCTAGAGCCGCCGCTAGCCCCTGTTCCCTAAAGCGCCGTCGCCCTGTGCGCTGCCTCGCCCGAGCCGTGGACGTCAGCCGCCGCCCAACAAGCAAGCAGCGCCATCGCCTCTTGCTCCCCAGTGCCGTCGCCCTTGCTGTCGCATGCACACCAGCCGTCGCTCTTGCTGTCGCATGCACACCAGCCGTCGCTGCGTCGTCAATATCGTCGCCATCCTCCTCTGCCGAACTGCGTCGCCATCCCGTCGCCGTCGGCTACCGCCGTCGATCGTCATCGTTGTCTCCCGACCTTCCCCTGCCTCGGCCGCCGTCGCGCCATGATAGGCCGGCGAGTTCACCTGGCCAGGAGCCTTGACAGGCCGGCCCCGCCGACAAAGCATCTTGGACAAAGACGTGTGGGCCCCCTCCGTTGGTTCCCCTCCTGTGGATGACAGTAGGCCCCACTCACAGACCTCGCTCCTTTGCAACCTTTGAATCGCCGAGATCAAATCAGGACCATCCAATTCCCTTCAAAACCCTAAGTTCATCTCATCTGTTCGATATCCTGAAAATGAATCTCAACCGTTAATTCTTTTAATCTAGTCAAAGCCGCATCAGCCCTTATTGCCATGGTGATATCCATCTCATCGCTATCTCAGACTCCTTTGCCCATATGGTACCCAGGTCATCTATCCACTAAAGCCCCTCTCTCTGTCCCATAGACCGAGTCTACATAAGTCTAGTCACTAACAGTGGATCCCACGTGTCAGTTCCCTTTTTAAAATATTCATTTTAATCCCAAAAATCTAGAGAATATTTCAGGGAATATTCTTGTCCAATTCTTTTCAGAATTCTCTCTAAATTCAATCTTCCAAAAACCATATCTTTTCCGTCTGAAGTCCGAACCGACTCGTTCTTCTTCCTAAATTCATCTAAAATCATAATTTACTTGTTTATGTATTTTTATGTATTGTTTATTTGGAGTTTCTTAGGGTTTTTCATGTTTTACGTGTAGTCGTGAAGAATCGTCGCTTCGGAAGACTGCGGAGTCTACGGAAGAGTTCGGAAGAGCGATTGAAGACATTTTCTTTTGCAAGGCAAGTCACACGACAATCTCCTTGAGCATGTTGATCCATTTGTGAAATCTATTTTGTTTTAACGTTATTGCATGCAACGCTTTTTGAATGTCATTATTATGGGTATTTATTTATTATCCCATATTCCTTGATTATAGCCATTTTGTGATTGATGCCTTTACCTTGATACCCCGGGTAATAATATGGACTAGCTAGATGTTTAATTATTTATCTGGCTAGATTATTTAGGATTTGCTTAGCCAATGCCTAGAAACTATAGTGACATTTTATGTGGGAAAACAATTCAATTATCAATGACCCTTTAATGTTAAATGGCTATATTTTCACGACAGTGAGTCGTGGCTAATTAATTAACTATGTCAAATAAAACTTGACTGAATGGTGGGTTGTGAGTACCAGGATTGTGATTGTTGCTACTGGTGCTCATGACAATTAAGGATTGGTTCGCAGACTACTTGTTGCGAAGCAACACTCGTGCTAACCACAAGCCAGAATGGGTAATGGTGGAACCAAAGTGTAGTACGTTCAACCGGGGTCCACCATGGTGTGTTGTGGCTGTGTCGATAAGACCACCATGGCTGCGTCAATAAGTCCATGTCTTGGGCGTTGGGCCGTCTCCCTGTCTAGGTATCTGATCAATCCTACCGGAGACTGGTGGTCCAGGGGGTGGCTCCCTTATTGTGCGGGTTACATGGAGGGACCTGTCACAATTCCTTTCCGAGGTACCATGATGGTATTAAGGTGCACAACGATGTGTTGTAGAGTTGTGTCTTGTGGGTAAATTGGTACACCTCTGGCCAGAGTAAAACTATTCGAATAGCTGTGCCCACGGTTAAGGGCAAGCCTAGCAATGTTTCTGTGATTAATCCCACACTATTTAATAATGATGATAAATGATGGAATTTGATCGCTCCTGTTTGGAGAGTTATGGTTTTGGGCCTGAACTGTGTTGGAATGATGTTCAGAGATGGATTTAATGTTGATATTAACTAAACTATATGGTTTTCAATGATTTTAAATGCAAATGTTTTAAATGTTGTTTTACGCAAATAAGCCATACTATGCCTTTCCTTTGGTATCCTGCTGCATTATTTTGTATTTCCTAGTGTGGCTTGTTGAGTACAGTGAGTGGTACTCAGTCTTGCATTATTGCAATCTTTAGAGTGAAGCTTTGCGAGGAGGAGAAGTTGGTGTTTGGCTTATACCCTAGTTGAGCTGCCTGTGGCTTGGTGCTGAAGCTACGCTAGTTGCCGTTCCGCTGCTATTTCTTCTGTGTGAGGACTAAGTACCTCTGTTGTAAATATTTATTGTTATATCGTTTTGGTTATGTTTATCAAATTGTCGATTTGTGTACCTCGGTTGATTCCTGGATGAGGATTTATTGCACAAATTAGCTTTAAAAATTCTGATGAATTTCTGGGCGTGACAGGACGCCACTCGGGAAAGACTATAAATCCCCTTTTCCAGTTGACATGAAGCTGAAGAGCCCCATATACGAGTGACATGCTACTCGGCAAGACTATAAATCATATTCCGGTTGATATGATACCGAAGAGTCTCATATACCAGTAGTATACTACTCGGGAAAGACTACAAGGTTAAAGATCTTTGATTTTATGTTTAATTATTTTTATAATTAAGCACAAAGTTGGGGGCTACACCTAATAGGTGCGCCTATTCAGCGTACACTATTCATACATCTATATGAAGCCCTTCATAGCCTCGCTGCCAGTTGACATGAATCAGGACTCGAGAAGAAGAAGCACTCGGACAAAGAGTACTTAGGAGCAATGCACTCAGGCAATCTTCACCGTAGAGGATGAGCACTCGGCATCAGCTGTGACTCAACTATAAAGGTCTTAGGGGCTACTGTGGAGGCCATGGGCCCCGGGTACCTCATCACAAGCAAATGGGCCACTCGGATAGAGGATGGGCCGAGACATGTAATTAGAGATATAGTAGCACCCGGCAGACTTGGCCTTGTACAATAAGGAATATATAGTCCTAGTCGAGTAAATTGTATCTCTAAAAGGAGATCTCTTGGCCATATCCGGCCAGGACTCCTGCCTTGTACCCCTGTCCCCCAGTATATAAGGGGAGGCAGGGCGTCCCCTGAGGGCAGAAAATCATTGATCGACACAAATCCTCAAAGGAATAACACCACAATTGGACATAGGGTATTACCTCACATCAAGAGCCTGAACCAGTATAAAATCTCCTTGTGTTCCTTTGTAATCCACCGAGTTTCCATCCACCGAGTAGCCCCATATTCATATTGCCGGTGTAAAACATCGACACCTACATACCGTCAATGTTCACAACACTCCTTTATTTCACAATCACATAGAGTAATGGGTTTCAAATACTTGTTAGATAAGCCCAAAGTTTCCCACGCGATATCACGAACATAGCGGGGCTAAGCCAAACTACCTCGGTAGCCGTATACAAAGGATGATGACACCACTACACCATATGCGGGGCTATCTAAGGGTAGGGAAATCAATATACTATAAAAATAAGTGCAACTACTAGGTAGGCCCATCGCTTGTGCTCGCAATCTAAGGCAGAACATGTTATTGTGTAACCCTAAGCAATGCATGTTTACAAATAACATAATTCAGAAATATAGGGGCAACATGGTCAAGGTGGCTTGCCTGGTTCCTACAGGGGGTTCTTCCTCCTCTTGCACGACGCTTGGATCCTCCTTGGACTTGGGAACTATGCGCAAAAAAGAGAAAATCAACACAAAGCCAAAAAGATGAACATAACCCTGAGAAATAATAGTGCCATTAGGTAGATCTTATTTTTTAAAAAAGTTTGGATGTTGAACGGAGTCAAATGGTGTCACGTTTTGGAATATATGAATTTTTGAAGTTTAGATGAATTAAATGGGAAAAGATTTATAATAAATGGAGGAGGCTGACAAGTGGGCCCACTTGTCAGTGAGGCCTAGGCCATGGGTCCATAGTGGACCGAGTCCACTAAGGCGCGAGCGAGGGATTTCCCGGTGAATCTCTCGCTCCCGGTCAACTTCTTCGCCTCGGGAGCTTGGATTTCATCGTCGACAACTTTGGCAATCTATCCCTCTCCATGTTGGTCACAAATCGATCGAGCGGGGACAACAATGCTACAAGCCGACTCCCACTTGGACTGAAGAATGTGGTGGTGGTCATCTCTCAACATGCAGTTGGACAAGACCTTGATCTCCGACTTCGCCTCAAATTGATGAACTCCGCCATGGTCTTCTAGCTAGCAAGGCATTAGCTCTCTAGATCTCAGCACGGGCTCGGCCATGAGCCAGTCATGTTTGGATCTAGGACAATTGGCATCATCAACTCTTCTATCTGCTTCTCCGACTCAGACCTCGACAAGTGCACATGCTGCATATTCTGTTTTTTTTTTTGCTCTTAGTGGTTGCGGAAGTACTCGAGTAGCATGAATTTTGATCCGTGAAGCTTTGCTCTATGAAACACAAACTCAAGTCACCCAAAACGTGTACCTTGGAAAGAGCCATGAGCTGACTCCCGATGCTCGGGGCCTATGACTAGTCAGACAGAGTGCTTAAACGTAAGGAGTCAACTACTCGGGGAAATTAAAATCAGCAAGAGGAGGAAGACATGTTTACATATATTACAAAATATCTAGATTTTCCTTGGGTGATTGTATTTTACATAAGGTGCTATCATTCTACATGTTTATAATGCAGGGCCAAGATCCGGAAACACGTACGAGGAACTCAAAGCCATAAGCCTACCTCCTACTCGGGGACTGGACTAGTCGGCCAAGGTACTCAACGAAAGGACCTTAACCATCACTAACTTGGTATGCCTCATGAGGGTCGCCAACTGAGTACTCGCACTAGTTGGAACTCAGATGCCACATCTAATTCAGTACGCTCCATAAGAGCCGATAGCCGACCACCGGCACCAGTCGGGGTTCGAGTAACATTCTGCTGGGTAGGGTTGCTCCATGAGGGTCGCCAGACAAATCCTATGCTAATGCAATGTTTGGGTACCTTATTTGGCCATAACAACCACTCGGTATGCCCCATGAGGACCACGAGCTGAGTACTCACACTAGTCGAGACTCAGGTAGCACATATACTCCGGTACGCCGCATAAGGGGCGACAGGCGACCACTGCCACTAGTTGAGGTTATTGTATTTTACATAAGGTGCTACCCATCCTACATGTTTATAATGCAGGGCCCAGATTCGGAAACACGTAACAGGAACTCAGAGCCATAAGCCTACCTCCTACATTCGGGGACTGGACTAGTCAGCCAGGGTACTCAACGAAAGGACCTTAACCATCACTAACTCCGTATGCCCCATGAGGGTCGCCAGCTGGGTACTCGTACTAGTCGGGACTCAGATACCACATCTAATTTGGTACGCTCCATAAGAGCCTACAGCAGACCACCAACACCAGTTGGGGTTCGAGTACCATTTTGCTAGGTAGGGTCGCCCCATGGGGGTCGCCAGACAAATCCTATGCTAATGCAATGTTTGGGTACCTTATTTGGCCATAACAACCACTTGGTATGCCCCATGAGGGCCGTTAGGTGAGTACTCGTTCTAGTTGAGACACAGATAACACATATTCTTCGGTACGCCTCATAAGGGGCGACAGCCGACCACTGCCACCAGTCGGGGCAGGTACCACTTTGCTAGGTAGGGTACGCTCCATGAGGGCTGCCAGTCGAATCCTGTGCTAATAGGAGTTTCGGGTACCTTATTTGGCTACAACTCTGCCAGGTTGGGTACGCCCCATAAGGGTCGCCAACCGAATCCTATGCCAGCGTAGTGTTCGGGTACCTATTTGGCCAAAACACAGTGCACCCCACGATGGTCCAAAAGTCCACCACCGCATTCCTTGAGGTTGAGCTCCGTACAATACAATTTCTAACTCAAGTTGCAAGGGTATGCTCTATGCGAGCCAACATCTGGTCACTGTAAGACGTAATGAAGATACCACTCGGCCGAACCGAGTTTGAAACATGGCATGCTCCATGATGGGTCAATAGCCAGATACCGCAACAGATGGGATTTGGGTACCATAACACATTGGGTATTAATGCTTTTGACTCTCACATTAATTAGTATTCCAATTAATCCGTTAGTTGGGGGCTACATCTAATAGGTGCACCTATTCGGTGCACACTATTCTTTGTAAATATAGGAATTCTTGTACTTGTCTCTCTACTTAGTTGATTCTTAATGAAGCATAGAGTCAGAGGCTACACCTAATAGGTGTACCTATTCAGTGCACACTATTTTTTCTTCGACGGATTGAATCTAAAAAACTTGTGACAATGCTGCAATGCAAGCACAAATTCATTATACTTCTCCTCTTTTGGTCAATCCATGCATCAGTCATAATAGAACCATTCTTGGCCTACTCTTCTTCTTGCTCCTTCAGCATCTCCTTGGTACTATCTACTTCCTCATACAATAACTTCTCCTGCAGGTCATGCTGATTTGGTTTCCTTGCACCAAGGCCAAAGCGACCAGCTACTTCAAGCAATTGGTCAAACTCTTCATTATTGATTGCGTTGAATTGTATTGCTGAAATTGAAGCAATTTAATGCAAACATTTAGTAAATAATCAAACCATTCAGAGCTGCATTTTAAAAGGACTAATGAAATGACTTCTGACCATGCACATACACCCACTTTGCAATGTATCGCTACAATATATGGAGTCTCTCTTTCCATATTTTTTCAGTGATTTTTTGCTGCTTTACAATCTTTTTGTTGGACAAAGAACTCTGACCAAGAGGCATTGCAAACTTATTATTGGCCCCAATTTACTAGGTGTCAAGTCTCCAACCTCATCAAGCCCGGTCCTCATGATAGTCTCGTCTGCTTCATCTTCACCAATGTCCACACTATCTCTCACTTCTTGCTGTCTATCGGCCTTCTTATTTTTCTTTTACTCCTCAATGGAATTTTTGCACTTCTCCTTGGCTTCAGGTGGGGCATTAGGGCAAGCCTTTGACTGGCCTCCAACTCCAGCAATATGGCACTTTAGTCTATATATCCCAGACTTCACAATTGTAGGACAGAACTTACACTTAATTATGTCCTTGTTGTTCTTATCCAAATAATCTCCGAACTCCCACCCAATGTCATTAGAGTTCCTCTTCCGAGCGGTTACAGTGATGTTTGTGGAAGCAGCCGAACCCAATTCAAAGGATGACATACTGCAAATTAGCGAGCAGCCCTAGCACATCAAGCAACAATATGTAACCCAACAAAACAATAGTAGCAGAACAAGCTCACTTTATAGCATAATGCTTAAAAGTGTAGAAGAAGGACCAACTAATAAAAATGCAAAATGGATGACTAACTGGACTTCCCTCTGTAAGCCTGCACGCAAACAAGGATTTTGATGTATTAAACCTCTTAATCCATGCTTGGTTCTCAAACATTCTACGTAGTCCAGTGAAAATACTATAAGCATCCAAATGCTTAGATTGCTTCTAAAACTCAGAGGATATTGTAGCAAGTATGAGATAGCCCACATCCAGATATTCATTCTGTCGCTTTTTATTCTCCCTACGTTGAGCAGTAGTAGCCGTTGCAGATAGGTCTTCTGGATAAGGAGCTTCAAGCACAACCTCTTGCGCTCTTGCTTAAGAACAATTCTCAGATTACGATACCAATCCATAAAGTTTGTTCTATTAAACTTTTCTTTTTCAAGAATAGACCACAAATTAAAACTTGATGATGCATTAGCTGCCATGATCTACAATAGAAAATATATGCAAGATTTAGCACTATGTATATGTTATCTTCCATTAAACAATTTAACGAAGATACTTCCACTAAGTGTTTTATAATCAAGTTCCCTCTAACTTCACATAGTGAGTCAAGATCCACACTTTATCAATCCCTAGTGAGCTTTGGCATCACAACTAGAGAACTAGTGAAATGGGTAAGCAATATCTTGCTAATCACATCATATGTGACTCTTGTTTGTTGGGTAACATCTCTATATCTGGGCCCTAACTTATGCCCCAAGGTCCAAAGCTGTTTCGATAACCTTGTTAATTAAACAAAAAGTTTCCACTTATAGATGTCCGACATCTATCCTATCTTATTGTAATAATCAGTGGCGCCCTGCTTGGGCAGACCCACCACACAATGATCACAATCTTAATAGGTGCAACCAATGGAAGGGCATCAGTACTACCTAATTTTTCTGAGAGATTATATCCTATCATGTCAACATATCACATACATAATTGCATGAAATTAAGATAGATAAACATCATAGATAAATGCATTCAACTGTTAAATAGCATGGCCCAATAAAAACACCATCTTGATTCGTATGTAGACGATCTCCATCCTCCACATAGCTCCTTTGGACCGTCATACTTGATATCTATATACTCAAAACTAAGCTACTATCAATCTACTATCAATAATAGCTAGAAATAGAAGATTACATAGATGGTGTAGAATCATTGTCATGGTTAATATTTTGTGATGAACAATTGGCTTTGCAAATGATTTATTAAATAAGAGATTGGTTTGAAAATAACTGTGAATATTGGTGTGTGTAACTAATGTGGGTCAGGTTGCGTTATCTGTGCCCAGAAACGGTTAGTTTGTCTATGGGTGTGCAGGTGACTTGTGGTCAATCTTGGTCAATGGTAGGATCGTGACTACGCTCAGGGAGGAGCCGAGGTCTAGAACGATCAAGGATGTTGGGTGATGAGATTGGACACAAGGTGGCACACGGTGGATGGATATCATGTGAAAGGTCTTCGCAACGGGCTTCACAAATTGGGTATGCAAGCGGCGAAAAAAATGACGAATAAATTTGGAGTAAAATTGGAGAAGAAATATTTAGCTACAACACTGCTACAGTACTCAGACATCACTGCTACAGTGCTCATGCTGGATTGCTACAGTACTCAGACATCGCTGCTACAGTACTAGCTGCATGTGAGAGAGTCCAAGTTGGCTGTGGAAATGAGAATTTAATTTGGTAAATTATAATTAGATTTGGTAATTAAAGATTTGAGTCCTAGTGGGACTAGGAGTTCTACTCCTACTTTGTGTATAAGGTTTTAGGTATAAATAGATAAGGGGTTGAGACCCTAGAGGTATAACTTTTAGAAGAGAGAAAAGCTAGAGTTTAGTTTTGAGAGAGAGAAGTGCTTTGTATCGTTTTGTAAACACATCTTGATGCAATAAAGTTAATCTACTTTGAAGAGCATCTTCGGTGTGTATTCTTCTAAATTCCGACGGTTCATCCGACAAGAGCACGGCGGCAAGGCAGCGGTTCTACCGGCGGACATACGATGGTCAGACGGGTGCAACAAAGACGGTCTGACCGGTGCACTCCATCCAGGTTTAAGGGTTTCTTTTATTCCGCAAAAGGTTTTTGGTGTTCCTACCATTCACCCCCTCTGGTAGGCTTGGTTCTTGTATTCGATCCTATAAGTGGTATCAAAGCCTTGTTTTCTCTTTTTGATCTTCACCGATCTTGAGATTTAGCCATGGCTGACCGATTTTCAACCAAGCCGCATGTTTTTGATGGAGTTGATTTTCAATTTTGATGCAAAAAGATGCAATCTTATATTATGTCTCAGGGATACAATATTTGGCAAAAAGTTTCTCATCCTTATGAAATCCCTGATGCTATTTTTGCAGAAAATAAAATTGAGTTTGAAAATAATTGTAAAGCACGCAATATGATTTTGTGTGGAGTTTCTCGCTCGGATTTTGATCGAATTTCTCATCTTGAAACTACGCATGAGATGTGGAAGGCTCTACGTGATTTTCACGAAGGATCTTCTAACATCAAGAAAATTCGCAGGGATGTTTTCAAAAAGGACTATATGAAATTTGAGATGAAACCTGGAGAAGCTCTTAATGATTATTTTGGTCACATTAACAAAGTTTTAAGTAATCTTAGATCTGTTGATGATTCTTTTGATGTTAACTATCCTCTATCTGAAATTAAAATACATCTTTTGAATGGATTAGATATGAAAGTTTGGAAAATGAAAGTTACATCGATTCAAGAATCTATTAATATGACAACTCTAACTTTGGAATCTCTTGATACAAAGCTAAAAACCCATGAGTTGAATGTTCCTTCCCGCAAGTCAGATTCAAAAACTACTGCTTTAGTTTTTTCATCTGATTCTTCTTTTGATGGCTCTTCATTGCATTCTTTCAATGCTATGAATGCCATTTTCGATGATCAACTCGAGTAATTCTCTGAGGAGGACTTGGCATTATTAACTAACAGGTTTTCTCGAGCTTTGAATAATGTCAATTCCAGGAAAAGAGGTGGACCAATTCGGTGTTTCGGGTGTAGCGAGTTGAACCACATTCGATCTAAATGTCCGAAACTTGGGAGATCTACAAAGGAAGATGAAGGGGAGAAGCACAAAGCGTAAAGAAGAAGCAAGGGTTCAAAGGAAAGCAAAGCAAGGAAGATTTCAAGAAGTTCTTTAATCAAGTCTATGCTGCTTTTGAACAAGCTGGGGCAAGCGATGTCGATTACAAGAGTGAAGATGGAGGCGATCATAAAGGCAAGAACATCTCAGGGGTTTGCCTCATGGCTCGTGAATGATCAAGTTCAGACGACTGCTATTCTGAGTGCGACAATGATGAGGTATCTACCTTTACTCCTTCCATTGAAACTTGTCAAGAGGTGATAGTTGCTCTTAGTCTTAAAATTCAGAGTTATGAAAAAAATTAAGAAAAATGATTTTATTGTTGAATCTCTAAAATCTGAAATTTCTAGACTAAGATCTTTGATTCCTGATGATGATGTTTGCAAGTCTTGTGAAGTTTTATTCTCTGAAATTTCTGCTTTAAGAGATGTAAATGCTACTACATGCTTAAGACTTGAAAATGCTCTCACTAAAAAAAAGAATTAGAATCTTGTTTTGCTCTTGGAACTATGTTGCATACTAGAATCTTGGATGAATTACTTTTGACTAAAAAGCTATTGAATAAATATAAAGTTGATTTTGGTGCAAGTTCCATGTTTAATATTTTGAGTGCTAGAAAACTAAAACAACAAAAAGATGTTTCTGTATCTAAAACTTGCTCAATATGTTCTTTAAATGAAATGAAAGTAAAAAGTGCTTTAGGTCGTGTTGAGTACATGGAGAATATTGTGAAAAATCATGAGGTGCTTTCTTACTCAAAGTGTCGCAAACAAAAATATGTTTTGGTTCATTGAAAAAATTGTGCTAATTTGACAAAAGAGATTTCTTATTTAAAAAGTTCCTTACAAAGATTTTTCGATGGAAATAAGAAACTAAATATGATTTTGGATAAATCAAAAGTGAGCATACACAACAGAGGAATAGGTTTTGATGCACATGCTTATTTTACTAATCATTCACCGGGTATTCTTGATTTTTCTAAAAAGGTGAGATTTTGACAAAACCCGAACCAAAGAAAACGATTTTCAAATTCGCTGGAATTTTGTCAAACCTTTCTACAACTTATGCAATTGCTTATTCTTCTTCTTCTAAAGAAAAAACACGTATGAAGTACAATTGCTCTCATTGTGGTAAGGATCAGTATTTGGTTCAGTTTTGCTTTAGACTTGCAAGAAAACAGAAAAAAGACAGAGAACGTGAACTTGCAAGGTTAAGGTGGCAAAGGTCGAGCTTTTCTTCAAGAGGCCCGGTCAGACCACAAGCCCTAGGGAGGTCCAACCGGTGGCCATGGGCAGTTAGACTGCAGGCACATCAGCAATCAGACCAACGGCTGGCGGTGGTTAGACCGACTTTTCAGCATTGGTCAGATCAGTTTTCGATAAAGCCCCAAGGTAAGTTTTCAGGTAAGTCTGGTACCGATTCTATTTATACATATACATGTGCTTTGACTACTGGTTCTATTGGTCATGTGTCTCAGTGTTGGATTTCTAAATTTCTTATTTCTAATCCCAAAACAAGGTCTCGACATCTTCTTATGTATAGGTCTTTTGGCAGCATACTCCCCATGTGCATTAAACGATTGAGACGTCATTGCTTTTAAGGTAACATTCATCTACTTATGAATTGACAATATAATATCTACTTCTTCATTAGCCTTTTCCTCACTAGTTATTTTTTAAATAATACAAGTGGATATATGTCAATTAATAAGATCCTTGGTGATATCATTGGCAATTGGTTGTCTTTTTTAAAACCTTTGATATCTTCTCGATTTACTTTGTTTTTACGTCGGGAGGGTTTGGAGGTTGTTTTGAGGGGGAATTTATGTTTTTCGATGCATTCATATTTAATTTATTGCATTGCTCTCAATTTAAAAATAAAAAAGAAAAGTGAAGCTTTGTTTTATACCTCTAGTATATTCTTGTGCTTGCTAGTAATATGAGTGAGGTTTTTTGGTCGCTAGTTTAGCTTGTGTGCATTTTAATCTTTATATGAACCTTTGATGTTGCTTTTAAGGGAGATGATGCATGACACTTAAATTCTTTTACTTGAATTAAGTAAATATGCAATATTGACACTAGTGCTTGTTTGAATGACTTATACTCATATATATGCTTGCTGAAATTTTCATTCCTCAAATGCTCTAGAGATTCCTCAAGTAAAAAAAAGTTTATATGAGAGAAAAAATAGATACCGAATCCTTGGAAACAGTATTCACGACAAGGACGTATCCGACGTGAGGAAAATAATGAGTGCTGAATCCTTGAAAATAGTATTCACGACAAGGACGTACCCGAAATAATTGAGAGATTTTCTTTTGTGCTATTAAAAGGCAAATTGAGCAAAAGCTCAAAAATAAAACTTGATGAAAATTCTCTTATAAAGGGCAAGATAATTTAAGAAAGAATGTTTATTTCAGGTTGTCTATGTGTGGGTGTTTTTCTTTCAATCTATGTGCTAGTGATTATGTTGCATTATAAATCGTTGAAATCATCAATTTTTAGTGTTGATTTGATCTTGATTGTAATTCATTGATTCATGTTTGGACTATAACCCATGCTTGTTTGCTAGTTGGTCAATCTATCTCCCTTGTCTTGCAACACATATACCTGAGTTGCTTTAGGTATACTTCAAAGCTCCTAAAAAAGAAAAATTCAGAAGAAGGAAAATTGATAAATATTTCATATTCACTGCATTTGTGCTTTTATGGTTTATATTCTCTCTTTTGAAATTCTTGATGAAATCTATGTCAAAGGGGAGAAATATACAAAATACATGCTTAAAGAAAGGGGGAGCTATTTTAGAAAAGGGGAGAATTTGAAAGTTTGAAAGTTTTGACAAGTTGATCAATTCTTTAAAAAGTCGATTTTGTGCTTATTTTGTGCTTTTATTACAAATATAGTGGAGAAATTCTTTCTTTCAAAAAGGGAAGAGTTTTAACACTTCTTGGTTTTTATTTTTCAAAAACATCAATTTGCATTTTGGATATGTTATCAATGTGTTTATCAAGGGGGAGATTGTTGAATCATTGTCATGATTAATATTTTGTGATGAACAATTAGCTTTGCAAATGATTTATTTAATAAGAGATTCGTTTGAAAATAACTGTGAATATTGGTGTGAGTGTGTGTGACTAATGTGGGTCAAGTTGCGGTATCTGTGCCCAGAAACGGTTGATTTGTCTATGGGTGTGCAGGTGACTTGTGGTCAATCTTGGTCAATGGGTAGAATCGTGACTACGCTCAGGGAGGAGCCGAGGTCCAGAACGATCAAGGATGCCAGATGATGAGATTGGACACAAGGTGGCACACAGTGGATGGATATCGTGTGGGAGGTCTTCGCAACGGACTTCGTAAATTGGGTGTGCAAGCGGCGAAAAAAATCATGAATAAATTTGGAGTAAAATTGGAGAAGGAAATTAGAAGAAATATTTAGCTACAACACTGCTACAGTGCTCGGGCTGGATTGCTACAGTACTCAGACATCGCTGCTACAATACTGGCTGCATGTGAGGGAGTTCGAGTTGGCTTGTGTAACGCCCCGGTTTCTAGGCCGTTAAAAACTATTTTAGTAAAAACCCTAATTTCAAAAATTTTGGCTTTTTGTGTGTCCTTAAGGACAAAGTGTCGAAGATCTCAGTCTAAACCTCTTTGAAACCCTAAAACCTCAGTCCCAAACTCTTTCCTAAAATCCGAGACTCGAACTTTGCAATTCGACTGTCTCTCTCTCTAAAATTCCTCGGAAAATCCAAAATCAAATATCTCCAAAAAATTCTCTGTACTCGGGTTCGAATTTTACAATTTGAATCTCTCCAATAAAACCCTTCGAAAGTCATCTTTGAAGCTTTCCATTAAAATTTCCCTTATTTTGTTCCTCTCGAAAACTCTCAAAAGTCCCAAGAGTTCAAATCTCAAAAGTAAAATCAAATCTGAAATTACATCTCCGAATTATCCTTTCCAAAAACCCTCCTAGATCCCTCTCTCATATATATATATATATATATATATATATATATATATATATATATATAGTTGTTAACGCCAAAATTTGGCACGGTTCGCGTCGGACTCGGTTAAGGAAAGAAGTGATATCAGCCGTTGGGAGCTAATCTAGAAGAAGCTGGATTCAGGAAGGAATCGTGAAGACCACGCTATGGCAGTTAATTACCTTATCTATAAATTAGGTAGTTTTGATAATTTTTAGGAAAACCTGATCTCGTATCCGATCAGGGCTTGTTAGTTTTCCTTTTATAGATAGGAAGTTGTGTGCCGTGTCCTATAAGGACTCATGTAACTCGGGGTATAAATACGTATGCCCGGGGACCTTGTAATCCATCTCTCGATTAATTAAACTTCGGCGCATCGCCACCCTTTCAACGGGTTCTTGCTTCTCGAGCGGGGCTGCATCGGTTAGGTCCGAACTCCTGCGAGAGGGTAAGACTCGTCACCCCTTACCCAGGTGTATCTGCCCTGTCTACGGCTGCATCGGTTCGGTCCGACCTCTTAGGCCGATCAGGTATACCACATCACGCGTGCGTAGATCTTATCAGTTTACTGGGGGTGATTTATCATCAGTTCGTGCTGCATCGGTTGGGTCCGACCTACTGAACTGCCAGCGATAAATCGTTCCTGCTAGGTTGATGGTTTTTGCGCAAGCGTCTTATCGGAATGCATAGCCGATAAGTTATCTTATTACATCACAGTTGCATTAGGTCTATCGGCTTGTCGAGGTTCCTTTACTATTATCGATCTGTGCTGCATCAGTTAGGTCTGAACTACTAGATCGATAATAATACATTTATCCTTGTCGAGCCGATCGGTGTATATGCGACGTTCTATCGGAGCGCTTAGCCGATAGGTTATCTTTTTATAAAGCCGACTGTATTATCCTTACTGTTTTAGTCATCTATATTATCATCGGTTTTCTAGCCGATGCACATGTATTTCCTCGGCAGTCGGCTGGCTTACTGTTTTGCTTATCTATTTTATCATCGGCTTCTAGCCGATGCACATGTTATACTGACAGCTTATCCATTTGTTTATAGCACTATCGGTTTTCTAGCCGATACACAGGTGCCATCGGCTATCGGCTACAAGGAGTCTATATCAGCCCATATCGGCCGATAGCCGATGTGCAGTTGCTGCTGACCCGGGCACGAGCACAAGCGAGGACCCGGGAGCGCGAGTACAGGCGAGGGCCCGGGCACGAGCATAGCGGCGATCGGCTGGAAGGAATCCATATCGGCTTACTGGCCGATTGGATTGGATCAGTAATCAGATTTCTTCATCTCCTTGTCAATTGCGGGGTCAAATTGACTGGCACGCCTACGAACCTCAAATATTTTAGGACCTACACTGGAGCTAAGCAGATCTCCCAGGCCTTCGTATGTTCAATCGCATCAAACCAGATCATCAACAAGCTTTTTGGCACGCCCGGTGGTTTTTGGTGCGAACAATAGTATATGTATATATGAGACCCTCTCGAAATTCTCTCAAATTAATTCATGAGAATATTATAAGATCAAAATACCAAATTCCAAATCCAACACCCTTTTAACTCTCAAAAATTCTCTTCAAAGATCAGCTCCAGAATCTCTACAAACTTCCTAGAATTTTTACAAAAATCCAAAATCCCATTTGAATCAATTTCCAAATTCAAAATCCTTCAAAACCTATCCAAATAAATTCCTAGAAAAAAATGAAACGCCACTGTGCTTGCCGGGCTGCCTTCTTCCTTTCTCAGCCCATCCCTGTTCTCTCCCTCACCGGCCTGCTCGGCCCAGCGTAGGCGCGCGCGAGATTTAATCTCCTGCGGGCCCCACGCGTCAGCCGCCCTACCTCCGCTCATCTCCTCGGCCACCCGATGCAAACGTGTGGATGGATTGGATTACTTCTGCCACGTGACCCCGCTTGTCAGACGACGAATAGTGTCATCGTCTTCCTCGCCTCCGCTCGCCCTTTTCTCTCTCTTCTCTCGATCTCTCCCGATCCCTCTCTCTGTTCTCTCTCTGCTCGCGCCCATACCGGCCTGTCGCCGCCTTAAAAGCTCGCGGAAGCCATCATCAACCTCCTCTGTCCTGTCGCACAGCATGAGACATGCCCCGCCATCATCGCCGTGAGCCCGGAGTCAAAAGGCTAAGCCGCCATAGCTGTTCCCCTCACCACCAGACGCCAAATGTCGGCAGGCATGCTAGGGCACCCCGTCCCGTTGCTTCGCCATCCCCTCCGCGAACCATGTTCCCTCTCTGGAGCACGTGTGACGCCAGCCACAGGGCTCCGCCATTGATGTGCCTTGTCGGCCGAGCTCGAGCTTATCCCTTCCTCCACCACCTCTGTCCACTGTCTTCTAGTGCCCCAAGCTTCCCTATAAATAGGGCAACACTCCCCTTCCTTCGGTCACCAAGAAGCAAACCCGAGCAAGCTCATCGTCGAGAGTCTCCCTCCGCCGCCTACTGATCCGAGCTCCCACCGCCGTTACAGACCATCGCCGGCCAAATCGGCGCCACCGCCAAGTTCCTAGCACCACCACGAACCTCCTCCACCACTCCCCGCCGTCAATTAGCCTCTGTATCGAAAATCCCCAAATCAGCCCGCCACCGTCCGCCGTCGCCACCGCTCTGTATCTCGCCGCAGACAAAGGTATAATCCAATTAACCCCCTCCTAGTTCTTCCTCAAGTAATGCCGCTCCAAAACCACTCAAACCCGAGCCAATCCACCGTTTAAATGGTCGCCGGCGAAGATCTTTTCCCTCCGCCGCCGCTGCCGGTTCTGGTTAGCCGTCGCCGACCATCATCCGGTGCCCAATAAGCCAATCCGAGCCGTTCACTCAATTTCCCGTCTCCTCCGCTCTCTGTCCATGTTGGCTGCTCGCCGATCTTCACCACTGCTGGCGAGATCACCTCCGGCGATCGCCGGCCGTCGATTCCCCCGCTGTGTCTGCTCCGTCGGCCGTCAATGCTTCGGCCGGTTCCTGTACCTAATCCGGCACCCCTCCTCTCTCTCAGCCTCCCTTTGATCCGTGGGCCCCCTCGGATACATATATGACATGTGGACCCGTCTGATAAGTGCACAGTGGTATTAAAACTCCCTCCTCTTCTCTCTGACAAATGGGCCCATACCAAATAGTGCACAGTATTTCACCCATCTCACTGTATGTGGGCCCGACCCAATTATATAATTCATTCCCATCCATTTTTGTCTCACTTCCATGTGGGACCACCCTATCCTCCCTCCTCTCTCCTATGACATGTGGCCCCCTTGTCATCTCTCTCTGTGTGACACTGCCATGTGGGCCATTGTCTCTTCCTCTCCCTATGCCAATGCCAAGTGGGCCAGTCCTCACTTTCTCTTCCCTCTGCCACTTACACATGGGCCCCACCTATCAGCCACTGTTCACAAAATAATTCTTTTTCCAAAAATCCAATTAATCTTTTCTTATTCTAGTCATATCTTTTCAACCGTAACTCCGATCGACCCCGTTCAAGTCCCTAAAATTTTCTAAAAATGAGATCTACCTCATGACACTATTAGTTATTAATAATAGTATATTATTTCTAGGGTTTTGTATGTTGTTCTCTCATTTTATGAGTAATCAACGCTTCGGAAAATCATCGAACATCGGATTCTTGCGAAGTTGGAAGACAAAAACTGAGACAAGTCACTCCTTGACCATATTGCTCCTAAATTTAAAATGTTTTGTTTGCAAAATTACATGGTTAGCACGCATGTTAAATTGTTCGGCCTCGGTTTACGTGACGAACCGACGGACCTACCAGTAGTTGCATAAAACCCTGTAGGTTATTGTTACCCTATTCCTTGTCGCTCCACCCCATAGTACCTCGGTGACTGTGCTCTCTGAGCATGGATTCCGATGGTTCTACCCACATCACTACTGTTTGTCGATTGGGAAAATTTGGGTTTCCAAATATTTAAAAACCCGGCATGCAATGTCGGCGGAATTGCGAAACAAAATTTATTTGCCAAAAACCCGCAATGCAAAGTGATCGCCTGTGTGGAGGCACTTCGTATTCGCATATAAGGACCAATTCCTTGGGGAATTTCATCCGAGTATCTTACAGTGCGACCACACTGGTGGAATAGGATACCCCTGGCTGAGTAACTAGTGTTCCCAAGATGGTTTTCGGTTGCTAATAAATATGGGACTGGCTAGGTGCCAAGAGGGCGATATACCCCCGTCCCTGAGTACTGGAAATGAGTTCCTGGTACTTAGTTGAGAGAGAGAACCCATTTATAGGGCAACATGCTATCCTAGGAAGGCTCTAGAAAGGCATTGTCGCAAACCTCCCCACTTAGCCAGTGTGGGAGTAAGCTCACGTCGTGTGGGTAAAGCGTGCACCCTTTGCAAAGGTCTCTATAATTTGTTCGAACAGCCATGCCCACGGTTACAGGCGAATGTGAGGTGATTCCTCTAGCGTAGTGTTGTTTGCCAAGGTTTTACAAAAGTGTTTTGTGGTTTGGGAAATCGTTACCAGAATCGGCCTCAGTGGCTGATGGATGACCTGAGTGGTCTGAAACGGGGCTCTGTGACCCAGGATGTCGAATGGCATCATAGATTAGGCTTTCTGAGTGGAAGCAGTTTGTGAAATGAGTTGAGATTATGGATGGCTCGAGGAGCCACTGAGATGAGATATGAAATGACGTCCTGGATAGGACGAAAGTGAAAGAAAAATAATAGAGGAAAAATGAGATTACGTCCTGGAGTGGATGAAATTGAAAATAAAGTAATAGATGAGTATACAGTGGAGAGCTGCTTGAGGGCAGATCCACTAAACCTCTGTCGCAAGTTGACAAGCGATATAAGAATACCTAAGATCAATTAAAATCTGGTTAGTCCGCTCGAGTTGTTGAAAAGCAATTCGTGCATAGGATCGAGATGAGAGCCTCCTTCCAGTCACATTGAGACAACCCGCACTTAGGATTTCGAAAATGTTTTCAAATGAAAAGGTTTGCGAAATAAACCCCAGCCTATCTTTGATAGCCTGCATACTCACATTTGCCGTGACTTGCTGAGTACGTAAGTACTCAATCTATTTCTTTTTTCCCTCATTCAAGAAGAGTGAAGTTGAAGTGATGATTAGGGTTTCTTTCCTAGTCCCAAGCCGTTGCTTATGGATTGGGTTCTCGCTGCGCTGTTGTTCCGCTGCTGTTGTTCTGTTTGTAGGTTGCTGCTCAGGGCTTGCCCGAAGTCACAACTTATAAAGGTATAGCATATATATATTTATTTTATTTAGTTGTTGTGGTACATCTCTGTTGACCGCGGGTACCAACAAGGTTTCCTGGGACTAGTACCGGCATCGTGGTTCTGTGGGAGTTGGTTCACGCCAATCTCCTACTGCGCTTTCTCTCTGGTATCACTGTAGGTGGTGCCGGGACGGGAGGCGTTACAGCTTGGTTCTTGTGTTCAATCCTACAGATGGTTCAAATATCGACACGCAGGTCGTTATACTAAGGACAGCCAACGAGGCTGAAATAAGCATGGCTTGCAAGCCATGAAAGAATATTACATACATCACATATATACAATAGAGCCATAGTATTCACATCATGCTCTGCAAAAAAAAGTTAGACATAGAATCGCATTCTACCTAACGTCCAAAACCCAAACGAAATCACATTCTATCAATTCTCTATAGGAAACTTTACCAGCATAATCATATTACGCCAATCCGAGACAATTTCAAGGACTTGTTTTCCCATTAGTGCTATATAAGAACCTTACCGGCATATTCAAATTAGACCAATCCGAGATAATCTGAACGACTCGGTTCCCATTAGCGTGTGGCGTAGATGAACACCAAACAATCTGGCAAACTCAACCAACCCCTATGCTGATTGATCTCATCAACTCGTGTGCCTATCGGTACATCACATGTTCCGATCAATCTAGACTATAATAGATCACATATACTACTACCACATATCAACTATATGCGACTATCTAGATGATAAACTACGCATGATAGCTCTCAAACCACTGTTAGGTTATGAGTAGACTACGATAGCGCAAAAATAAAACTTTTTACCACGTAAACCAGGAAACTATATGAGTAAAAAATCATGGATCATTACCACTCGACGCGCAAAGCAGCGGAAGTAGAGTCGGAGTAACCCAATCAGACGAAGTGCATGCTGGTGCAGAGGAAGTAGTCAATCTACGTAACCCGATTGCCACCTCCTTGCATGATCGTCTTCTCACGTTGCATGCCGACGAACGCTACAATGCAGCAGCATCTCTACCGGTATCCACATGTCCGGGGTTGGAACGCCGTGCACGGAAGTGCTAGCGCCCGTGCAGGGCTAGGGTTTGGCTCATGGGGAGAGGTGCAGCTAGAGTTTTGTCACGAAGAGTCACTTTCCATCGCGCCTCGTCCCTGAATATATAGAGCATCTAACTGGGCCTCGCAAGCCTATTAGGAACTCTATTCAGATCCCTATCCAAATTGAACCATATTTAGATCTATCCAAACACTTCGTTGCAACCCATTAAGTATGTGATTCTGTAGGTTCATGTGCGCTCGGTTGCAAACAGAAAATAATTTTTCGGTCTATATGTCAATAGCGGTCTCTAGCAAGACATATTGACCTGCCGGGTGCACGCAAAGATTATATCGGCTGAACCTATAATGTATATATGTACGAACCCCTTTGCCACATGATATCAATTAAGCTTAAGGCGAGATGTGTGCCATTATTTTAACAGCTCAATCATTCACTCAATCATGTGATGGATTACTCAACTTGTGATTGACTCCTCAATCACTCGGCATGGCCATGTACTTCAGTAGTACATTACATTGAGGGGCCCAGAGATATCTCTCCTATTACCTAGAAAAGATAAATCGCATCTTGATTATTCACATCCCTCTACATATTTGGCAGCCATTTGGCATTACTATCCAATTACGGAGTACCATTTGACAGCCCCAAAGTAAATCACTACACATGTTGAGAATCATGACAATCTCAATCTTAGGTATAAGAGTTCTACACCAACACTACTTGAAGGCAACTGATGGCACATCATATATAGCTCTTGCAGTGTCTCAAATTAGATCTAACAACATGTTCTATAACATGTGTCCATATTATTGATGTGATATCTTCATACCATGATCCACGAGACATGATTATCAATTAATACATGTACTGATCTTAAAAATATATCCGTTCCATATATGATATATAATCAGGAATCATTTAGAAATAATAACATATTATATAAAGATCTTATGAATAAATCACATACTCATTGATTAATAATAAGTTATCTATATCTTAAAAAACACTTCATTTATAAATTCATAAACATAATATAAGATATAATCATCTCTATGATTGCCTGTAGCGAATATCACTAACACGACGGGTGCAAGGAGGGGAGAGAAAAGGAGCGGCTGCTCGTGTGTGGGATTGGGAATAACAGGAGTCATAACCCTAGCTGTCTTAGTCCACACATATGGCTAGCCCAAATTTTCGGTCCGTACTAATTTCATATTTCACTACTACAAAAGAAGGTAATCATAAGCGGTCAAAACAGATTTTGGCCGCGCCGCTGCGACTAGAGATCAGTGAAAATAGCGTATTTTAACAGGTGGACGACCGGCCACCTACGAAAAGAATCTTCATAGGCGGCCAGCTAACGACGATCGCCTATGAAAAAGAATCTTCACATGCGGGAAGCTTAATCTAACCACCTGGAATAAGGATTTTTGGAAAAAAATAAAACATAACAAATGATTCACATCGCCATTTGCAAAAAATCCTAGATCCTCTCCCAAGACTTGCGGCCACCGTCGATCCGCGGCCTCCTCCCCATCACCACGGCCTCCTCCCCTCCGTCCGGATCTGGTAGAGCAAAAGAGGGAGAGCCAGATCTGGGAGAGGGAGGGGAGTGGAGTGGAGGAGCGGCGGTCACCTCCTCCCCTCTGGCCGCCGCCCGCCCCTCGAGCACCACTGGCCGCCGCCCCCCGAGCGCTGCCAACCGCCCTCTGAGCGTCACTGGCCGCCGCCCGGCCTCCAAGCGCCGCTGGCTGCTGGCCGCCGCCGCCGCCCCCTGAGCCCCGCTGGCCCCGGCCGCCCCCCCGAGCGCCACTAGCCGCCGCCGCCGCCCCCGAGCGCGCCGAGTGAGGATGTGAGAGAGTGATAGGGGGAGGTGAGGGGATACCGGGCTAAGATAGGTCACGGGCTAAGCGGACGACATATTACAAATATGAGGCCGCGCCCTTGGTGGCCACGTCTCTCTAATTCTTTTCTATCGCTGGATATGCAGTGTATGGTTCGGATAGGTCTGAACTGGCACGCCGCGCAGCGTCAACGAAGCCACGCCAAAACACTGACCCCATACCGCGCGTGAAGATGATAGGCCTACCAGTAGCAGCCCCTCCGCCTGAACTGGCACGCCGCGCAGCGCTAACGAAGCCAACGCCAAACAGCGCGCGTGAAGATGATAGGCCTACCAGTAGCAGCCCCTCCAACTCAGACATGGCTGCCCATTCCCACCATCCTCCGGCTCCATTCCACCCCATCCGCCGCCTCCCGCCACAACGGCAACAGCATCTTCCATCCCCCAGCTCTACCGGCCGAGCTCCACCTCGTGCTGACATCCGCTCTCCGTACCCACATCCGCGTCGCCGACGTCTCACGCGCGCGCCGGGCCACCTCTCGCCAGCGCCCGCCTTCCTCCCTCGACGCCCCGCAACATCTACTCCCTCTCCTTCTCGCTGCCCCTCACCTCCACCTACTTCGACGTCTTCGCCACCCTCCCGCCCTCCCCTCCGCGCCTCCCTCGCGTCCTCAGCTTCGCGCGGGCTCCGCGCCGCGCCGTGCTCTACTTCTTCCCAGACCTCTCCGTCCACGGCTGGGAGATCGACCCGCCGTGATCTCCATCTCCCGCGATTTTTTTCGGCCTGCGGCGCTCGAGGAGGACCACGCCGACCGCCTCTTCGTCCGTGTCGGGGACGCGCTCGAGCCGAGGCGGTGCCCAGCGGCGGCTTCGGCGGCGTGCTGGTGGACCTGTTCGCCAACGGGAGCGTGCTTCGGAGCTCAAAAAGCGGGCACATGGAGGGGATAGGCGGTGGGTGGCTCCCGGAGGGCGGGTCATGGTGAACTGCGGGGGCCATGCGTGGAGGCGGAGGAGGAGGGGAGGGAGGGCGAGTCGAAGAAAAATCCGCCGCCTACCCGCCATCCCAGTAATTCCGAAATGCCCCTGACCTTGACTCCTCGCCGGCGCCGCCGCACCGCGACTGGTTATTCCTGCCGGCGCCGCCCTTCCCTCCCGTCCTCCAGAGCCCGAACCCAGGACCCCTTCCCCTCACCTCCCGCTCCTCCAACCCATACTCCTTCTCGGACCGCCGGCCGTCCCCGACCCCCCGCTCCCGCTCCCGCTCCCGTCCCCCCTCCCGCGCCGAAGCAGCAGCAGGAGTAGCCCGCCGACGCCTCCTCCCGCGCCGCGACGTCGCGACCCCCGGTATGCCGACATCCGCCGCGGCGACGCCCGAACGCTCGCCGCTGAGAAAGCGGCGGCGGCGGCTCCTACGGTCGCACTGGTGCACGGGAGCAAGTCAGCATCGTCGGCAACCACCCTCCCATGGTCAGGGATGGGATCCGTGGCGGTAAGAAATGGGTGAGCTCACGGGTTTCGTGTTTGATTTTTGTTGGCTTGGTTGTTTAACGCGTAAACCTGATGCTTTCAGGCCATTGTGCTCTGCTTCTCTTCCCTTCTCCGCTGTAACTTCTCGCTACATGATCAGGTCCACCATTTGAAGGTAAAATCCTAACTAATTCCAATGCACATTCTGTACAACTGTGCACTTATATGCCAATTCTACCAGGATCAGCTTGCCGAAGCTACTACAAAATTGCAGTCATGTATTACAGAGTCCTCTATGGATATGAGTGGCATATTATCATATCAGAGCAATGACAGTATTTCTCATGACAGAAGTCTTAAGAATTTTGCATTGCTCCTCTCACTTAAGAATTTGGTTTTTGGTTTCTCGTCTTTACTTTGGTTTGGTAACCGGTTCTCCTCCCCCGCTGCGAACCAAAAAATCAAGAATATGAGGCCACGCTGCTATGCCCTAGTTCTTTTCTACTGTTGCATATGAGATACATGGTTCGGCTGCAATTTACTGAGCTATGTATGTGTTGGATTGGATAGCCTGGCTATCCAGCAGCAAGCAATCAGAACCATGCAGCAACTAGCACTAGCATCATGCTATTTGTCTCGATGTGACCCATCAGTGCATGCACCATGCAGCAGCCAGCACTAGAGGATGCTATTTGTCTCGATGTGCATGCATGCATTTAGGGTGCAACACAATGTATCTCAAAGATGGAGATAAAAAAAATTGTGGGTCATGTCACATCAGCTGCATCGTCTATGATTTCTTTTTCACTGCATGTCAACTCCCTTGCTATATAAGCGCAGCACTGCCTTTTTTGCATTTGCATGCCTCGAAAGTGCAAAGCTTTGAGCAACCAATAGATGGTCCTCATTCGACAGATATTTTCACTTAGGCCATTCCATAGCAGTTCCAGAGGAAGGTACGAAGATGCCACATGTGTTTTTAGTTGTTATATACCTAGAGTAAGTCTTTAGAAAGCATTTTTAAGGAATAGTATATGTTTAACAGAAGTTCTATAAAGCGAGGCTACGTACTGATTTTAACTTACATTGTAACTTCGCTAACTATGACATACGTTGTAACTTCGCTAACTATGACAATACTGGTACTGATGCTACTCGTGTTGTAACTTTAACTGGCTTATGGAACTATTATTGAAGCACCTACTAATTGTTTGGCTAAAGGTGGTTGTTGATCCTAACAATTTCTGATCTGCTTGCTGACTAACATCGACTGAATTTTTTACTTGTTCAGTTTTTCTCATGTATTCGCTAACTATGACAATACTAGTACTGATGCTAACTCGTGTTGTAACTTTAACTGGCTATGGAACTATTATTGAAGCACCTACTAATTGTTGGCAAAGGTGGTTGCTGATCTAACAATTTCTGATCTGACCTTGCTGACTAACATCGACTGAATTATTTTTACTTGTTCAGTTTTTCTCATAGTATTGAAGTTAATTATGTGCCTTGTTCTGTCCGTTCTCTCATGTACAATGAGAGCGTTCGGTGTGTTTTCTAATAGTTTGCTTTGCAATTCTAGTATCTTTCTTAATTAATTCATATATTTCATATTGGTATTTGAAGGGTAAATTATGTTTTATGGATAGTACACCTTCCAGAACTCGGAAAAGAAAGCACTCAGGTGGAGAGCAAGCTATCTTACAACAGGTACCTTTAGTCTTGCTTTTATTGGCTTGATATTGCATTTTTATTTTTTCCCGGTGCGGGATTTTGGCGAGTATCCACCAATAGCCATCCATCATGTCATATGCACCACGTAAATTTTAACCATATTTACATGATTCAAAATAGAAAATCCATGATAAATTTGATATATGATCTGGCCATGTAATTTTGTTATATTAAATAATTAATACATTCTTAATTGTAGGTGTGAGTTCACATTCTACTCGGGGGCCAATATGTGAAAGCCAACAACGTCGGAGATCCATAATAAAAGCAAAGAAAGGTGGGTAGTAAAATAATATATTATATATGAATACTAATTTGCTTGCCACAGACATATGAATACTAAATTTGCTTGAGCATTTAGGTAGTAAATAAAAATTCGCACGTGCCCTCGCCCGCGCTCGCCGCCCGTGCCCTCGCCCCTCGCCGGCTCCCGCGCCCGCCCTCGCCCGGGCCCTCTCCCGTGCGCTCGCCCGCGCCCTCGCCACGCGCCTCCCGTGCCCGCGCCGTGCCTTCACCCGCGCCCGTGTTCTCGCCCTCGCCGGCTCCGCGCCCTCGCCCGTGCCCCTCTCGCCGGCCCCGTGTCCGCGCCCTCCCCGTGCCCCTCGCAGTGTCCAATTATCTGTTCTTGAGAGCTCCCGGAGATCGGCTCATCCTCGCCGGAGTTTCGTTCATCGCCGGAGAGAAGTTCTGGCGGCGGCGCACGAGAGGGCCGGGCGAGGAAACAACCCCGGGCGAGTTCTCGGAGGTCCGGCGAGCTTCCCGGAGAGGACCCTGACACGTCCCGGCGGGAGAAGGTTCCCGGGAAAGGGCCCGGACACTGGCCTCGGCGCTCACACTGGCGTGGGGCGAGGGAGTTCTCCTTGTCCTCCACGGCCGCCTCCCGCGTTGCGAGGGCCTCGGCCTGTGCGTCGATGTCGGCGGCCAGCAGCTTCACCTGCTCCGCCTCGCCTGTGGTCGCAGCGGCTACGGCTACGGCTACGGAAGAGAAGGCGGTTCCCGGGGTCATATCCCGCGCAAGAGAAGGCCGCTACGGCTGCTTCCCTGCTAAGTACCCGGGCGCGAGCTCTACCTTGGCCCGGATGCGCTCTCCCCGAGCAAGTCGCAACAACGGCTCTCGGACCTTCCCGGTCCTGGAACCGCTCCTCGAGCCCCGGGTCCCGGGAACCACCTCCTCGGACCCTGGGTCCCGAGGACCATCCCGTACGCGTGCCCGGAACTCTCGGTCCCGGGTCCCATAGCTTCAGCCCCGGGTGGCATCCCCGGGGCACATTACAAACACGCTCCTGGTCCCGGGCGCCGCTCCCCGGGCCCTGGACTTACATCTTCCGCACCAAGGAGCTCAGGAAGTAAGCCTCGAGACGATCGGCTTCTTCCGGTTGGATCGGCTTTGGCTCCTCCGAGCTTATCGGCTCCTTCCGGTGTTCGACGTCTCCCGGTGATCGGCCTCCCCGGTCGGCGTCGGCTCCTCCCGGTCGGATCGGCCTCTCCCGGCGATCGGCCTCTCCCGGTCGGCATCGACTCCTTCTGGCGATCGGCTTCTCCGGCGCCCGTGCCCGTGCCCGTGCCCGCGCCTGTGCCCTCGCCATCGCCCGCGCCCATGCCCGCGCTCGCGCCCTCGCCCCTCACCAACTCCCTCGCCCGTGTCCGCGCCCGTTCGCTCGCCCTCGCCGGCTCCCGCGGTCCCCCATTGCGCTCGCCCCTCGCCATCGCCTATCGCCCGCGCCCGCGCCCTCGCCTATCGCCCGCGCCCGTACCCTCGCCCGCGCCCGCTCCCGTGCCCCTCGCCCGGGCCTGCGCCCGTGCCCTCGCCCGCGCCATTCGCCCGCACCCTCGCCCGTGCCCCTCGCGCGCCTTCCGCTGAGAATGGGTCGGAGGCAAAAATGTATTAATATGAGCTTTTCTAGCACACAATAAAGCTTGTTGGCCTATTCTTTTCAGCGTGCATATACATAATACTACATGATGGGTACTATTTAGAGTCTCCCAGCACACGTACGGCCTGTTGACAAGTTTTTTAGCATGCATGTAGAATACTACATGATAGCTACTGTTTGTAGGAAGTGGCTCATCGGCGGCATGCGATAAGAATTCTGAGCAACTGCAGGCTGTATACTATTTATAGGAGGTGACCAATCAACATTTATAGAGCATGATGTATCTACATTTGCAGCGATATTCACGGCCTAGAAATTTATCTTGCACTTGTCTCTATGCATGCATACAAAAAGAATTTGCATATGTAAATGCATGCATGCAGAGAGCAAGAGGAAACAAACAACTTCGCACACTTGCTTATGTACATGCATGCGTAAAGCAAAAAGAACGCAGAGAGAAACTTGTCTTGCACATTCTATATATACACGCATGTAAAAAGTTAGGCGTAGCAGTTACTGGACACGTGTAGCATGCATGTTTAATTGCTCGATCGATTCAATTGCACATCTGTTGTTCGTCAGAACAACTTGGACTGTGCTCTCTTACCCTAATTAAATTTTACATTATTTAATTTTACATTATTTTGATATAATATTTACAAAGAAAGGTGCCACAAGAGCACATATAGTAATTAAGTTCAGATTGCATTTTTTGGGAAGCACATACATAATACATCTAACAACCTTACAGCTAGGAGCACATTTGTTCTCAACAAATCAAGCAAACCAAATGTATAGCTGTTATGTTTGATTTATTAAGAACTACATATGCCTATTCACTCTTATTTTTAACTTGGCAAAGCTGCCTTTCTAAAGCACAAACTTCTGCATTTAATTCATAATTCTCAACGATGATTTATCTTTCTCCTTCTTGTCTCTCATCTTACAATCTAGCTTCTCTTGCAACTCAACTATCTTTTTCTCCAGTTCACAGTTCTCTCCAAGTAACTTAGTACGGTTTTGTTGCAAAAATAAGAAATCCCTCTCAAGCTCATCTCTACCTTCAACAACTTCATTGCATACTTTAGTAACCTCCATGACTCTTTTTTTCCACAACTTCAAATCATGCCGGCTGTAGTCATTGATCTTAACAAGGCCACAGTCTTCTCAACGTGCCCCTCAAAAATACCCAGATCAAGGCACCGTACCAACTTAGGCACCGATTATAGGACAGTGGCATGGATCGTACATAGCAAGTCAGAGGATCCCGAAAGATCAGGAGTTTTCTCTTTCAGTCTGCGTTGTGGCCCTAAATTTCCTGATGATCTTCTCGAAGACTTGGATTATTAAAAGATTACTTGTCAGTCTGGGATCAGAAATTTCTGGACGGTTGCCCTAACCTCAGCCAAGCAAAAATTTCTACCTTAAGTCGCCCCATCCTTAGCCAAGCAGAGACTTACAGCTGGGCCTAACTCAACCTGATCCACTTGAACCGGTAATGACCAGTCTTCTCAACGCGATCCTCAGAAATACCCTAATCAAGGCACCGTACCAAGTTAGGCACTAACTATAGGACAGTGACATGGATTGTACATAGCAAGTCAAAGGATCGCGAAAGATCAGGAGTCCCTTTTCCCAACAATGGTAGAGGACACACGACGGATATGGTACATAAGCTACTTGTAAGAGTGTTCTAGAACACGAATACCGACCACTCGAGGACTAACCCATCTAAAGGATACTCTAATTCTGGGGCCTTGATGAGAACAGGAAAGCCCTAGAACAGTATATAAATCACCACGAGGCCAGACCAATAAGAGACTTTTCAAACATTGTATTAAGGAAAAACTGCAACAAACCAGATGAAGACACAACCCTAAGCACAATCTCATGACAAAAATCTAAGGGAGGTAGCCTACTGCCTGTTATCTCGAGATAGACGAATCATGAATTTCGGAGGTCTTGCAGACATCGAAGAAAGGGTCCAACAACACCTTGGGACAAGGCATTCTGCAAAACCTAGGGAAAAAGCGATTGACTAAGAAAAAGTGGTAGGTACCAACCCTCGGAAGTCCCCTTGGTGCTGTCCACTACCAGTAAATGGAACAGGGTTCACTGCAAGAAGGCACAAGCACTGAAGATGCTGAACCAACCAAAGGAACCACTGAAAAATGGTGCCTATAAAAGGAAGTGAAAACGACCCCATAAAGGCACCCTTTCGGACTAAGCCTCTGCCACTAAAAAGCTCGACCCTTCCTAGCCAACCAAAAAACCACAACCATGTCAACCCCGCTACCAGCAACCGAGGGGCATGCCGAGGACAAGCTCAATGGGTATGCCCAGCAACTAGAATTCCTCTGTCGGCAGTTAGGCTACACCGAGGAGCCAGTATTTTGTAATGAGCAGGTTGTTCAGGGATCCCAAACAAGCTGGAAGGTGACAGTTTACCTCCATCTTCCGGGAGACGAAGTAATCACCTTCCAAAACCTTCATCCCCGGAAAACCCTTGAAGCCGCCACTCGGGACGTGTTCCGCGAGGCGCTCCAACGATTTTGCAAGATCTGTGCTCCCTTGGGAGTAGCCAACCATTTTGGTATGCACCCCTACCGTGGGGAAGATGATAGCCGGTGCCACCTCCACCCAACTGAAAACGCCGAAGGAAGCAGATGTGTCCTTCTCTCCAAACTAGCCTACACCACCGAGAACGCCTACGAGCAAGCCCTCGAAGAGCTGCATGAGCTTCGGGACCGATATGCTGATCTAGAGGCCCGTTATCAGCACCTAGCCCACGAACACACTACCGCCCTACTCCTGGAAGCACATTACTTGCTCTGTCGTATGTCGATCCGGGGGTTACCCTGTGTCCCCAAAGGAACCGTGCCGGAAATTGAACCCCGCACGCCCCCACCATCTCCATAAGAAGGGTTACAAGTGTAAGCTTTTGTTTCACCATCGCCTTCCAAGCAAAGGCAATTTCCCTTTCATACCAAGTGATGTAATACCCTGTGCTACGTGTCAGGAAGAATGGAATGTGGAACGATGCAACCTTTTGCCTGCTTTAACTCTATGGCTTTAGAAAGCATTGGCTATGCTCATGCTTAGGCTAAAGTGCCCACTAGTAGGAACTCATTCATCAGATTATGCTACTTTAAGACAGGGCGACGATCGCACCTATCAAAAATAGCAACCTCAGAATACACAGAAGGCTAGGAAAAATAAAGAACTTAGACATATTAGGGAAAACAACAGTTCCCGTCAAAAGATATCCAAGCACCAATCAAAACCATAATGGTCCATGCTCAAGACACAGAGGAATTGAGGGATCTAAGCATAATTTAAAAAAGTGACAGTTTTCTTAACCAAGCAACCAAAATGAGCCAAGGACCTCATACTCAAAATCACCGAAGCTAAAGATTAAAAGCTGGGACCATAAAAGTCGATACATAGGGAATACAACGCTAGCATCTAGCAGCCACATTATCAACTTCCTATTCTAACATCGCCTCTAGGATGGAAAGGAAAACAATGGGTGCCAACACGATAAGGATGCAGATCGCCATGCACAGGTGGTCTGACTGGCCGTCCTGCGGTGGCTCAGAGTACCACCCTAAGAACTGGATCACTGGGCGCGCCACCACGGCTAAGACAATACAGATGGCGGTACAGACAAGACGTAAGCCTGACCACACCCACACCCAACGCAAAACAACAACCACCCCCGACCAGAAGCCTCCTCCTTGGCCGAAATGCTTCAATGCCGCTGTCACTGCACCTCCGCCTCCGGCAACCTCGCTTGCCGCCTGCCCGACTGAAGCTCCGTCCTCCGCCTGCCCCAGACGCCGGCGAGAGGCACCTTTGCCGACACCCTCCTGCTCCGCACCACCTCCAGTGCCACGGCTGGCAGCACCTTGCTCACCGCCATTGCCGCAGCCACTATTGTCGAACCCCAACTCCATTTTCCCCTCCTCACTTTGAGCTACACCGCCTCTACTCACCCTCCACTTGCCACCCCACTCCCACCCTAGCCAAAAGAAGAAGCACGGAAGGCCCATAAATAGAAACAGGCTCGATGACACAGGTACACGGGTACACGAAGCAGCAAAAGGTATGTTGGCAGACCCAAATAGAAAACAGGCAACCCTGGTACCCCAGCAAATACAGTACGGTCAAACGCAGCACACCGATTTGATCCATGCAGAGCCCAATGAAGATACGTCAATACCAATACCAATACCAGAGAAGAACATGAAAACAATGTTAGACCAACACCCGGCAGATCAGTTCAAAAGTTTAGAGCACCAAACAGTCGGCCCATGTCACTTGGTCAAAGTAGGGCCAAGGACCAGACAGCCACCTGACCCCATGTGTCAAAGCAACAATTATCGTTATTGTGATGTATTTGCTTCTATAGCCATGTTTTTATAAGGATTTTTGACATCTCCTTGAACCCGTTTACACGATGATAAGTATGTGTATTTCATATACTGACTTATACAAGAGCAACACCTCAAGTGCCCTTAATCTTTCTATAAGACAATTCCCATAACAAAGCGAGTAATAATAAAGTTTTTTGTGAACTTGTTTTCTTGTTTTTTATTGTTGTAGCATTGTTGTCGTAATGCATATATGCAAGTTTGTATAGATGTGTGCGCAGAAAAGCAATTTAAATATTTAAATGACAAATCTTTCCATTGGTACAAGCTAAAATAGCTGCACAAAAAATATTATGACAAACTTTTTACTATGGTATTGGAAAATTCATAACCCGCAGCGAAGCGCGGGCACATGTGGCTAGTTGGCTTTTATAGGCGGCGGGGTGGCTGCCCTCGTCGCAAAGTGCTAGAGGGTGGGGCTCGCAGGTTGTCACGCCATTAAGGTGGCGTCCTCCACCCCTTGGATTCTTGCGCCTGGTTCGGGGCGCGCATCACGCGGCCATGGTCACGGCGATGGTGGAGGAAGAGAGAGAGCGAGGGTGCGGGATGGGCAAAAGTAGGTTCATTTCCTCCTCCGCCAGGCGGGGTGCATGGCAGAGGCGGATAGGCGTGACGGTGGGGCCAAGATACTGGCAAAATAATTGCCCTCGTGCGGTTGACCATGGCAACGCGACTGCTCGAGCTGGAGTGGGGAAAGGGGTAGCGGCGCGGGCATCCTCGCGTTGTCATGGAGCAGGCTGCCATGCTGCTTTGGGCCTGCCACTGCGTGGTGCAATTGTCGTGGACCGGGTTGAGCAGCGTGGCACATGGAAGGGGTAGTTGGTGGGCACCAAAGGAGTTGCTGAGCGGCGGTGCACAGTGCTAGGCGGGGTGGCTCGGTGCCTAGGGTTCACCCTTGGCTCGGTGGATTCCAGTGACGGGCAGCGACAAGCTTCACCGGCGGCAGGGCTAGTCGAGCCCACTTCTAGCTCGGTGACAAGGCTGGGTGGGGACGGGATTTAGCGGTGACATCCTCCTTCGGCTCGGCTCGTTGGCCGGCTCGGCTGGCTGGTCGCTAACTGGGCCGGCCTGTTGGGCACTGGCCCACGGCCAAGGAAAAGGTAGTTAAGCTGCCTCCTGGCTGGCTGGCCTATTGGGCCGGCCTGGCCAACTGGGCGGGACAAGGCCTAGGGTTAGGTTTTGGCCCAAATGAAAATTTAGTTTGGTTTTTTCAGCACAACCATATTTGAATCAAAAAGACAAAGTAGTTTTGGATTTTCACAAAAAGAAAAAGATTGGTTTATTCAAATTTTGCCCTGAAAGAATAATTTCTCGGCACTGGTTTGGCTTGAAAAAAAATAATCCAAAAAACAGTATGATGCAATTTTTGCAATTAGGTTTTTGACAGCCATGATTTTTAGTATTCGAGTTTTTATATTTCAATTAATTTTCAGGATATTAGAGCACGCTTTAAAGGATTTTTAGTAAATTGATTTACACAACTCATTTTATTTAAAAGGTGATTTTTTACGGTGTGACATTCTCCTCCCTCCAAAGCTGCAGCTACTGTCACCGCTAAGTCCTGCCCCAAGCTTATGGCGACTAGATCTGGCTGGCCCCAAGCTCGTGGAGTACTGGCTGGAGGGGAGCGATGCTCATGGCAATTTGACTGGAGGGACTGAGGTGGGGTAGCGCTGGAGGAGGGGAGTTGAGGCGGCTCACTAAGGAGGGGAGAGGGGATAAAGATAGTCGAGAGAGGGAGTGAGAAGAGAGGAGAGCAGGTAGCTCACGTCGATTTGTGAATTTTCTTTGCCCTAGTGCTCGTGGCTTAAAGTTGCTCGCCAAGTTTTCATTATCAGTTCAGTGGAACTGGCAATGGTTGGCCTAGTATTACTACCAGTTCAAGCCTTGAACTGATAGTAATACTACCACTGCTGGATCAATGCTAGGCCAACGATGATCCTTCTAGTTGGCACAAGGTGACCCTAAATTGGCTTTGTAAAGGCCTTGGTATACCTAGCTAACGAAGAGTTTACCCAGGAGTAAGTTTGGGTCATGTGGGTAAAGGATACACCTAACCAATCGGTTTGAACTGCCATACGGCCATGTTAGATATAAAGTGATCTCATAGTATAGATTTGTTTGGCAGTGCTTTGTTAAAGGTTATTATGGGTTGGAAACCGTTGGTAACATGGCTAATGGATAACTTGAGTGGTCAAAAAGGGTCTATGTGATTCGAGATGTCTAAATATGTTATAGACTAAGTTTCCTTAGGGGAAGCAGTGTGGCGTGCTACTTGGAGTAGTGGGACTCTAGGAAATAAATCGAGAAACAGAAAAGGGCTCAACGATCTGGTTAATTCAAAGAATGGTTGTAGGAGCTGCATATGTGTAAAATGGTTCAAGGAGCCATGAAATGAGATACTGACTTAGTGTTTTCAATAGTCGGTGTAACACAAATGAGTTGTTCAAAAGGATCTAGGTTGGATGGAGAGACTTGAGTCTCTTTTGATAAAGAATTAAAAGAAACCCACGTACCGTTTTTGAAATCCTTTGAACCAAAAGAATTGCAAAATAGCCAGGCCTAACCTTGCTTCTGAACACCTTCCCGGGAAGATGAAGCTGAATATTCTCTCTAAGTAAAAGATGAAGTTGAAGATTAGGGTTTTATCGTAGTTCCCTAGTCGCTACCTATGTTGCTGAGAGCTAATTCATTGGTTCCACTGGGTGTTGCTTGTGCTGCTAGTTGCTTCCTAGGGTGGGCCCGAAGATGTAATTGAGGTTAAGGTATATGTGTTGTACTGTTAAGTTAGGAAGGTAGTGATGCATTGGTACTACCAATGTGTCCTGAAACTAGAAAGAGCATCACGATTTGTGGCAGTCGGTTCGTGCTCTCCTATAGCATGCCCTATCAAGTACTGTTGTATGGTAGCGTCGGGTCGAGGTGTGACACTATAATTCCCCCTCTAATTCCAAATATAAGAAGTTGTAAGACTTATGCACAGGAATTAGGAAAAACATGTCAAATGACTTTGTTGCTCTTCATTTATAATGCATTAAAAAGGTGTCATTTATTCATGTAGATGGGCATTATTTGTCTGATAGGGACATGTATGGAACAAAAGATGAAAAGTGAGTATAAATCCCCAAACTGCTTATATTTAGAAAAGAGTAAGGAAGACTGAAGTTACTTACATTTGGAAACAAAGGGAGTATTACAAATAAATCAATCAATAAATATAGAGAAAAGTCCATTTTACTACCTCAAACTATTTCATTGGATTACCTAACCTCCTAAACTATGTTGTGGGTCATTTAACCCCTTAAACTATTAAAAAAATTCACTTTACTTGTGACTAACATTTTTCTTTTTTTGTTTCTCTTTATATAAGTCGTATTTTAAACTAAGACATTTTAGAGTCATAGCTAACACCATTATCAAATTTCAAAAATGCTTTCAAATTTTTTCATGACTGTTTATTTCAATTTTAAAACCTCGATATTAATTAGCCTTAGGTGCTAATTTTTCATCCTATGTAAATAATGATAAATTTTTTAAAAAAATGTTGAGACGTAAATTTGTAATGCATTTTTATCCTACCAAATTCCGCAGAAAAATTCGACTTATCTAGAGAAAAACAAAAAAGAGAAATATCATTAGGAAGTAAAGTGAACTATTTTCAATAGTTCAGGGGATAAAATAAACCCAAAAATAGTTTAGAGGGTTAAGTGCTCTAGTGGAATAGTTCAAGGGAGTAAAATAGACAATTTTTAAAATATATTGGGACTACTTGACCTCGTTCGTAGCATTAAATCAAGGGCAGTGTTGCAAATTCGGGTTAGGCAATGAAATGGATTATTACAATTGCACCCGAGGTTTGTTTCGTAAAGTTTTAGTTCGTTTATAATGTTCTTTTAATGTGTGTACTTAAATATCAAAATCCAAACTGATCATTAGTATGAAAAAACCATTAAGATTTATTAAGATTTGATATGTAAAGAGAAATTAAGTAGTAGATTTGTAATGAAAAATTCATATAACATCTAACCGAAGCCAATGTGAAAATAATATACATGTAAACAAATTAAATAGAGTAAACATAGAGTTTTCCCTTTTAGAGATATGGAGTAAATTGAGTAGAAGAAAGTTTTTTTAGAAATTGCATTTTTAGAAACATGGAGTAAATAATCTGTTTTAAAATTTTTTTTAAAAAATAAAAGAACACAGCCTAAATATAGAGTAAAGTACCCTACACTTGTACCGCTCTCTTTTGCGCAATAGGTGCCTTGACAAATACACCAGGGGAGATCACCCGCACGGCGCCCATCTCGATTTCCAACACGACCAAAAATGTTGGGTCAGCAAGCTAGCGCGCCTTAATTAATTTGGTCGACAAGCACACAAACAGTCGTTTTCTCCATGTTCTATTATTCGATCTACAGGATATCATATCAAGATAAGAACATCCCTGCAGAGTAGACCCATCCACACGATTTGACACCCAAAGTACTGTCATTTAGTTGGCCGTGCGCCCGTGTGCCATCGCTAGCTATTGCACAGCTCTACTACTGTAGATTGACTTTCAGCATGCAAGCAAATTAGCCATACGCAATAGGGACAGAAACAATGTGTAAATGTTCAATGGGTCCAAGCTGTTTAACAGCTCATTAATGCGACAAAGTCAGAGCAGGAGACTATTCTACGTACTGGACGGTGGCTAGCTCCGTAGCACGCAGGTCGCAACAATTAACCTCCACAAATGGGAGTGCGCGAGCTTGCTTGATCCCCAGGTGAAAAAGGGCCACCTTTTTCCCTTAGTCAACAGAATCCATGAACGACCTAAGGCTTACTAGTAGTAGTATGACGACTTATTGAAGGAACTAAGTAGCAAAACATTATACGTGCAATGGATGATCGAAGAACATGCACACTGATATCATGCGTTGTACATGTTTTATGACTATGGATAAATTGAACGAGCGTTTAGTCTCGGATATGACATATGTTCGGCGAGCTTCTGAGAAAAAGCAATGTCGCCCACGTGTGGTGTGTCGATCCACGTAACGAAATTGTACGTTTTTCTTCAGTTTTCTCTATTGCTGAATCCTGCCTGATGAATGCGTAATCACGTACGAAACCGTACCAAAGTGCGAATAAAGTGCCCACGGTAATGTCCTCGGTGATGACCACACTAAGATCCTGTTTTTTTTTGGCTTATTGAGTGGCTTAAATAAGCCACACGTAAAACGAGAAACATAGTTAGCACGTGATTAATTAAGTATTTACTATTAAAAAGTTGAAAAATGGATCTATTTGCTTTTTTAAGCTACTTTCATATAAAATTTTTTTGCAAAAAACGCACCGTTGATCGTTTTGGAAAACGTGCGCGTGGAAACGAAAAAAAGAAGCAAGGGCAATAAGCCTAGCCGAACGCAGCCTAAAACTTCCTAATTAAGCGAAAGGCGACAAAGCTATACTAGAGAAGCCGACGAGAGAGGAAGACCAGTCTTATCATATATCCGACAAGTTCGTAACCGGCGCCGCGGCCCATCGCCACCGGTTGCCAAACCGGTAGAGATACTTCTCTATTCCTATCGGTTTGTAAAGTACACCGGCAGCCATATTACACATATTACTTCGACGTATCAACCAGTAGCGATTTAAATTTCCCGTGGACCATCTTTTTATTTGTGAGCACAGCCCAGACCATATATATTAGTTCAGAATTCTAATTTTATTCGATAAAGACTTAATTTTCTAATTACTAATTTGCATGAATCGATATTATATTAAGTTTCATACACCAACCAGTATAATAAAAACTTAATCTGATTAAAAAAATAAACAATTCACTTTATGTTTCAAACACTAATGAACATATTTGTATATTTACCATATGTCTCTTTCTCTATCTACAAATGCTGTACATTGGCACGGCGATGGCTAATATAAGCGGTGGTACGTGAACACAAGCCCTGCGTTAGAGCTAACCTCCGTGCGGACATGATCGCCGCACAGCAACACACCATCGTTACAAGCAAGTAGTCTTAACACGAGTCGGGAGTCTTACAGGTGAAGGAGTCAAAAGAAAATCAATGTAGTTGGAAAACTTATTTATATCTAACTAAAATTTAAATACTTTCAGTGGGAAAACTTTCACTTAAACAATAAAGACTCCCACCTAAAAATTGAAAAACTTCCTACGGAAAAGTCTTCAGCTACGTACAAACTAAAAAAAATTTCATAGAACAACTTTTTTTGAATACCAATAACTCATAGACATAAAATATCTGCCTCATGATAAAATAAACTTTTGACATAAAACATCTGCCTCGTGATAAAATGAACTTTCTCATATGGAGATTAAAAGTTCCTACAGAAAAAATTTCATCACCTAAAAAAATTGTACAATAGAACTACCTTTGAGGAACTATTACAGAACGTTAGTTTGTTTCCAAAACATGCGTAACAAATTAAGAAAAAACTAAAAAAAGTGTTTTATTTTTTCTAATCAAAAGTTCATCAAGCCTCCTTTTTCTTAACAATCTTAAAAAAAAAATCTTTTTTCGCTGTTTATTTGTACCATCAAGCTACTCGCTCTAATTAGTTTTATGCACGCAATTTGTTACATACTTACGTATGAATGAGGAAACATACATATGCTAGACCCCACTTCCCTATGATATGTGGGACCCATATAGTCTTGAAATGCAAATTTAATATACTCTTAAACATATATCATGACATAAAAGGTCACCAATTATATATAGGCTCTTTAAAGGCTTATACATGCAAGGTATGGAGAAATCCATGATGCCAGTGCATAGGATAAAGGGATGGCCAGTAGCAATTATAATGATCTTATGGTTAAGGTAATGGGTATTTCAATTTAAGTGAATAGTATGAGCCAGATTTTTTATAAAAAATCTATGATTTTCTCTAATTGGTTCACTTTACAACCTATTGACATTTTCTATTTTCTATGTTTATTTTGTTCAAATCTTGTTATTATGTTGAAATTTTGTAATATGATAAGATAGTGACCTAGCATTACATCTTGTGTGTCAAACTTTTCTAAAAAATTCATTCATCGTGCGTATGAGCTGCTAAGACTAAAATAATTAATTTCTTTTGATGCAGCATTTTGGTGGTGGGTTCATAACTCTACCAAGCTTTGGTACAATTTCAAAAGGATACGAATTTAGTGAGCTAGAGATTTATCATTGGCTTTCGTCCCTAAAGTATGTGTCAAAGAACGAAACATCATGTAACTTTTTAGCATGGAAATTGTTTGGTGGCTACGGTCGTCTTGTAACTCTTAGTCATCATACTGTATAGAAGCAAAAGTAAAGCCCATTTAAGCTTACTGTGTCTTCTCCTGCATCCTCCTCCCCACCACCTCCTCTATTGATGAATTATTCGTAGCTCATCAGGACTAGTCCGCTCACTAGTACCTCTCTATCTTTTGCACATGTGCATGGGAAAAATTGTTGTGTCCAAAAGTCCAAATAAATTTGTTGCAAATGATCCATGCCTAGCATGAAAATTGTTTGGTGGCAATATATGATTCTCTTGTAATGCATAACTGTGTTGGAGGTGTCACATGATCCAATTTAGTGATGTTTATGCTCTTAAAGTTAAATTAATTCTAAAATTTCTTCATAATTTTTGTTTAGATATTGTCGATCTAATTTAGCTACATATGTTTGGAAAATGGTTTATGATGACATTATATATACACACACGGGGATGCGCTGAAGCACGTGCAGCCTGCGATAGCTAAAATGCGTGCCTCACAGGTAACCCGTTCTTTTTTATACGTTTTTCTGTTCCCCTGTCTTTTTTCCTCTTTTTTCTTTTTCTTTTTGTTATTTTCCTTCTGCACTCTTCTGTTGTTCTGTCTCTGCCTCTTCCCTCATTGGCCCATAACTAAAAAGATTACTCACACCGCGAGCCCAGGAGTAAATGATTTATTAACAACAACAATAAGATTTTCAAGAAAACCCATCTACTACTAATAGTAACACTTTTATTATTAGTGATAGACGGAATCTGCTAGTGATAATTTTTTTACTCCCTTGTTGATCATAAACTCTTTTACGGTAGTAATACTTTAACTCCTATGTTTTTTTACGCAATTTTAGTCTCTTTAGTAACATTTTTACTCCCATGTTTTTTCACCAAGACATGCTTGTATTTAGTAATGTATTTACTCCGTTACCACGAGATGTTTGTATTTAGTAATTTGTTCACTCTGCTTTGCCATGATTCAGTAAAAAAATTACCACTATATGTTTGCAATTTTACTAATCGTAATGAGATCAACAAGAATATGGTAATATTGTGACAAATGTATCTTGGTTCTATCACAGGAAAAATAAAAAACTACCCATCGGTAACTAATACACATATTCATCTTGATCTAAGAAAAAAAAAACTGCAGTTGCTGACAACATTCCAAGTTCCCAAACCACCGCTACCAGTGCCTGGGCCGGCTGTCCTCTTCCCCATTTAGACGTCTCCTAGAAACAGTATGTTGTAGCATCTTCATTGTTCAAATTTGCAGAATCCATGAAAAGTCCTAATATTGGCTGAAGATGAATACACATGTTGATGCACAACAAAAATCTTCTCCCGCACCTTCCCAAGGTCACCGATGAACTTGATTATGGAAGCCATGGGCTCCGGGTACCTCATGAGAAGCTTTCTAGCTACTCGGACAGAGGATAGACCTAATCCTATAATTAGGGATGCAACATGATTTAGTGCATTTTACCTTGTATGATAAGAAAAGGGATATAGTTCAGTCGGTTACGTTATATTCCTAGAAGAAAATCTCTTGGTCAAGTTCGATTGGGATTCCTACCTTGTAACTTTGCCTTCTCGGTATATAAGGAGAGGCGAGGTGCCCCCTAGGGCAGAGAACAAAATCTCACAAGAGAAACCTCAAAGACAATACGCAACAGCTAAAAGTAGGGTATTACCTCACCTCGAGGGCTTGAGCTAGGATAAATTGCTTCATGTTCCTTTGCAATCCATCAAGTTTAGGTCTCACAGGTAGCCCCATATTATTATTGCCGATATAAAGCATCGACAGTTGACGTGCCAGGTAAGGGCATCGGCGAGATCATCTTCGACAAGCCTGATGGATTCAACCACCAGAGTCGACGGCATCAAGTTCTTCCTCGGGCAGACGATTAGCTTCGGGAACCTTGACTTTATTGCCGACAAGTTCGGCGACCTCACCCTGTCTGACTTGGCCAGACACCAAGCCGACTCCGTGCCAGTCAGCCTGCTCAACGCTGCAGAAATCTTCAAAGACATGCTGTGGCGATCCCCAAGATGCCCGAGTCCAGAGACAACTCTTTCTTTCGGTGTTCGACTCAGACTCGGCCTCGAGCCGACCAATTTCGGGCTAAGAGAGGAAGAGATCATCAACCTCCCATTCGGACTTGGCAATGCCGCGAATAACTTCAATCAACATCTAATACAGCAGACCCGATCCCCTGGAGTTCGACTCGGATACGGCCCAGAGTCGCTCGAGATTGGATCTAGGGAGTTTGGAGTTGTAATTACCCCCCTCAACTATTTTGATTCCGACTCTTAGTCGGACAACAGTTTGGCAAGCTTTTCTCCACCACGCATAATCTTCATGGCGTCCAAGGGCTCAACCCCCACTCAAGATGCATGCCGACTACGCGATCAGCAAGAGGAGGAGACTCGCCAACTGCGTGAAGAAAGGAGGAAGAAGCACGACGTCTACAAGCTGAGCGCGACGCACGTAACGATAATCTACGCAAGGCTGGGCGCACTGCTCAACAGGAGATCCTCCAAACCCGAGTCGGCGACTATGACGTCTTTGTGACCCCAGAATAGAATGTCGTGGCCGCTGCCACCTTATTGGACACTCTACAGTTCAGACCTGATCACTAGGCCACCTCGACGATTGCAAGGATCAAGGCCATGATTATCGCTGTAGCATGCCAGCAGCAGCAACAGTCGGAAGACACACTTATACCGTCCAATAGGACAGCTTGTGATGCGGCGATCTCATCCGCCTCAGCACGACGCCGGGCGGTTGGCTCCAGCTCGGAGTCACGCCATACATCACTCGGCAATCAAAAAGATGATCGATAGTGGCAACAATAGGATGATTGCCATGATAACCGAGACATCCGGGGTCGACTATGGCACGATCTCTAGCAAGACATCAACGCTCGACGACGGGAACGCAAGGAAGACGAGTGCCGCCGACTGGAGGACGAGAACGAGCGCTTCGGCCTCCACCATGAGTGGTTTCATCACTAAAGTCAGAGTCGGAGCCCTTACCTGGACGACGGAGTACTAGCGTTCACCCATGAGCTACAACAAGTCGACTGGCCATCTAGCTTCAAGCCGACTGGAATTGAAAAATACGATGGGAAGACCAATCCCGAGTCCTGGCTCACAGTTTACACTCTGGCGATCCGCGCAGCCGATGGTGACCATAAAGCCATGGCTAACTACCTCTTGGTCGCCCTAGCCGACTCGGTGAGGACATGTCTAATAGGACTTCCCAGGCGGTCAATCGGCTCTTGGGAGAACTCCGACAACGCTTCATTGCAAATTTCCAAGGAACATATGAGAGGCCTTCTTTCGAGTACGACTTATATCAATGCCATCAAAAGAAGAATGAGTCTCTGTGCGATTTCATCAAAAGATTTTCTAAGAAGAGGAACTCAATCCCAAAGATCAAGGACGAGGTCGTCACTACCACCTTCTGCAAGGGAGTCAAGGACACCTCGTTCATCGCCAAGTTCACTCGGAAGCCTCCGACTTCTGTCAAAGCTCTATTTGATATGGCCAACAAATACGCTGATTTGGCCGATGCGGTTGCTAAGGCCCTGGACAACAAGAAGGGGCCCCGACATAAGGACAAGAGACACAGACAACACAGCCCTGACTAAGTCCGGCAACTGCAAGTGCAAGTCGAACAACGTCGTGGAAGTTGTGGAGCGCAATCGGCCGCAAACCTCACGGACGGACGACTACCAAAAAGTCCTGAACGAGCCATGCCCTTTCCACCCAAAGGGAAAGCACGCGGCTAAGAATTGCTTAATGCTCAAGAAGTTCACTTCAGAGCAAACATTAGCATCTGGCGATGCCAAAGACAAGGATAAGCTAGATTCGGGCCCAGCCGGCGACTACCAAGATCCCCAGGCTGAGCTTTATCACATCTTCGAAGGGCCATCTGCATACGAGTCCAAGAGAAAACAAAAGCTAACAGCTCGAGAAGTCAACTCGATCTCGATAGACGCCCCTCAATATCTGTGCTGGTCAGAGCGGCAATCACATTTGACCGCGCAGATCACCCCGACTGAGTCACGCATCTAGGGTGTTATCCACTTGTCCTGGATACAGTCATGAGGAGTATCACACTGAGGAAGGTTCTCATCGATGGAGGAAGCGCTCTCAACATATTGTTTGCCAAAACGCTCGACGAGATGAAGATCCCTCGATCCGAGCGATGGCCGAGTACTGCTCCTTTCCACGGGGTAATCCCCGGCCTCTCTTCCACTCCACTTGGACAGATCACTCTGCTAGTTACTTTTGGCACATGGGAGAATTTCCGTACGAAGAACATCTGCTTCAAGATTGCCGACTTCGAGACCGCTTATCACGCCATACTCGGATGACCAGCACTAGCCAAGTTCATGGCGGTGTCCCACTACACATACATGGTGCTCAAGATGCCAGGACCAGTAGGAGTACTTTCCTTGCATAGTGATGTTAAACAAGCCTTCACCTGTGACAAGGAGAGTTGCGAGTTGGCCCAGTCTCAAGAGGTAGCAGTTGGATGAAACAATATCTGACTAGCTGCAACACCAGCAATCAAGGACGATTAAGTTCCGGCAAGGAAAGCAGCAAAGTCGGGAATTTCGGTAGATTCAGAGACAAAGAAGATCCCCCTTCTGACATGCCTAATGTACCAAGGGAGGTGATCGAACATTCCCTCAACGTGAAGCCGGATGCCAAACCAGTCAAACAACGACTTTGGTGCTTTGCTCAAGACCGCAAAGATGCTATTCGGGAGGAGATAATCAAACTCCTTGCAGTCGGGCTCATCAAAGAGGTCAATCACCCGGATTGGCTGGCAAACCAAGTCCTGGTCTGAAAGAAGAACGGTAAATGGCGCATGCGCATCGACTATACCGACTTAAATAAGGCGTGCCCCAAGGATCCATTTGGTCTACCTAGGATAGATCTGGTGGTCGACTCCATAGGGTGCGAGTTGCTTAGTTTTCTCGACTGTTACTCGGGATATCATCAAATTAGTCTAAAGGAGGAGGACTGCCTAAAGACTTCTTTTATCATGCCATTTGGTACATACTGCTAGGTCACTATGCTGTTCGAGCTGAAAAACGATGGCACAACATATCAACGCGCCATCCAACGGTGTCTTCATACTCAACTCGGGTGCAATGTGGAGGCATATGTCGATGACATGGTAATCAAGACCAAAGTCAAGGAAGACCTCATCGTGGACGTAGAAGAAACTTTTCAAAGCCTTCGGAGATTCAAGATGAAGTTGAACCCGGAGAAGTGTCTTCGGAGTACCTTTGGAAAAATTACTCGGCTTCATCATATCACAGCGAGGCGTCAAGGCTAATCCAAAGAAAATCAACGCTATCATGAACATGGCACCCCCAACAGAAGCTGACTGGCTGCATGGTGGCACTCAGCCGATTCGTTTCCTGACTTAGTGAACGGGGAATGCCTTTTTTCAAATTACTAAAGAGAGTAGACAATTTCCAATGGATGCCAGAAGCCCAGCAAACCTTCGAAGACTTCAAGAAGTTCCTCACATCACCACCTGTGTTGGCATCACCTATGCCCCAAGAACCACTCATGATGTATCTGGCAGCAACATCTCTGGTAGTCAGCACGATGTTAGTCATAGAGCGGGCTGAGATAGGGCACATACAAAGAGTATAGAGGCCAGTCTACTTTGTCAGTGAAGTCCTAGCCTACTAGGGTGCCGTACTAGGCATCATATCGATGATGAACTCAATGTCTCGATCTGGCAGCATCCCTAGTAATTCCTCCGGGAACACGTCTGGATATTCATGAACTATAGGGGTTTCTTCTAAGAGCTGGTTAACCTGACATCCCCTTGAGTTGTTGCCGATCTGCCTTGGCAATTCTACCCTAATCTTGATTTGGCCCCGATCGGGGTGGACTAGGGCTATCTCCCTTCGGGTGCAATCGATTACCCCTCGATTCTCTTTTAGCCAGTCCATTCCTAGAATAACATCTAGGTGTTGAAAGGGAATGATTATAAGGTTCGTGGGGAAAATTACTCCTTGGAGAAGGAGGGGGACTTTTTCACAAATCCTAGTTATGTGCAGGTCTCCTCCTAGAGAGTAGATGATCATGGGTTTTGCTAGATCGGTGATCATTATTTGGTGTTTCTTGAGGATTTTTGGTGATATGAAGGAATGCGATTCTCTGGAATCAAAAGGTACCAGGGTAGGGATGGTATGGATCGAGAACATACCGATCAGGATGCCCTGGTCGTCCTGTGCTTCCTCCGTGTGGATGTGGTTCACACACCCCCTCACAATGGACATCATGGTCCTCATCTTTATTGGTGTCTGCTAGGCTGCCCGAGGTGCAGTCGTGGTAGTCGCCGCTTGAACTAGGGTGGTCCCGGCTGGGAACCAAACTAGTGCAACCTGATGCTGGGGGCATGCCCTGGCGAAGTGGCCCTTCTCTCCACACTGGTAGCAGTTGAGATTGGTAGGGCCCTGTCCCGGTGCAAGGATGGTGGGTGCTGCTGTATGGACCTCCGAGGTCTGGGGGCAAGCTGCAGCTGCAGAGGGTGCTGGGGCCACTGGGCGAGGCCGAGGTGCTAGGTACACGGGCCTCCAGGTTTGTGGGGTAGCATTCTTGAACCTCTGTCCCCCCTGCTGCTTATTCTGGAACGCGACAGCCTTGCGTTTTTGGTTGGCTTCTACCCTCTGATTATCTGCCACTGACTTCAGGGCCTTGTTCACCATGTTCAACCCACCAAGGAACTTGTCAATCTTTTCCTCTTCGTCTAGGATGTCGGTGGGGGCATAGCAGGCTAGCTAGGTGAACTTGTTCAGGTAACCCTGCACACTTAGTTTGTCTTGCCTGAGGGTCCTTGTAACACCCTGCCCTCCAGAACCGCACAGCCCAGCCCAACCGACGGGCGGGCCCACTTACACATAGCACCCCACTTACACTTTCGTCCTCGCTTCGTGTAAAAGGGTTAACCCGGAAGTACTATGGTTAGAGGGACAAGGCCTTATAAGTTGGTTCAACTCTTGCTCCACTAGCAAGGTGGTACTATTCATGTGCACACCGCACTCATGGGCCATATGGGCCATATCCTAATTGGGCCAGGATGTCACAGTCCTAAATTCATCCCTCTTCATCTTCATGATGGCGGCAGGCACGAAGTTCTCCCGGAACGCCGCCGGGAACTCAGCCCAGTCGTGCTCTCGGGAGGCTTTGTAAGCATCCCACCAATCACTGGCTGGGCCGTCCAGTTGACTGGAGGTGAAACAAACTTTATCCCCATCCCTGGCTTGGATGAGCTCCAACTTCTTCTCCATCATGTGGAACCAATCTTCAGCTTCAAGCGGTTCCTCAACTTCGGTGAAGACGGGTGGCTTAGTCCTCATGAATTAACCGTAGTTGGATAGTCCGCAGTTCACCTGCGTGCCCGGCCCGGTCTGGGCAGGCTGTCCTCCCGGGGCGGGCTAGCTGCCCAAGGCATAGAGGTTGGCCAAGGCCTACATGATTTGGTTCTGGGTGGCCAGCAATTGAGCTATTGTTGGATCGTTCGGGGGCAGCGGGGGAATTGGCTCACTGGCGTGCGTGGCCCTAGGTCCTAACGCTCAGGTGTTCACCATTTGAGAAAAAGAAAGGTGAGAATCATTCGGGGGTAGCGTGTTTATTTACTTGTTTTGTCGTTGTTTGTGCTGTAAGGAAACCACGTTGTTTCACATATAACCATCATGGTCTAATATAACATACGGAAGCTGCACTAGCGCAAAGCTTACGTACAGACTAGCTCTCCTACTATGCATAGCTCGCCATAGGGAGAGATCACACACAAGCCAATACATAAACATGGATGCTAAGATGCTAAGCTGCCTCAATTGCTCACATTGTGCAGCTTGAGGTGATACAACACAGGATTGAGCCTACATGGCTTCTTCTACGGTTATCTAAAAGGGGTGATATAGGCAAGAGGTCCCATTAAACAAAAAGAGTCATCTGCTCGGTCCTCTGCCTGGGTGTGTGAAGTCACAGCTACTCGTCCAGCCAACCACTGCGGCCGAAGGTGGATGGCACGACGCCGCTCGCGCCGGTGAAGTCCCACTCCCTACGTGGGGAACGGTTGCGGCTATGGCTGCGGCCACGGCCGCGACAGTAGTCGGGGCTGGAGCTGGTGCTAGGGCCCTTTGGGTCGCTCGGAGTAGGGTTGTGCCTGGCGGAGTTGCACCCACGTCCATGCCCACGGCCATGGCTGTGGCCACGACCACGGCTGCGGGAAGGGGTAGCACCGTGGGGTGGACCCGGAAGCAGTGCAGCGGGGGCTGGTGGAGACTCGTTCGATACGTGGGGCTCAATCTCCTTTGGGTCCTCAAAGGTGTCTGAGGCGACCTAGATCACCACAGAGGAGAGCCCGGCGTGCACCGCCGTGGTGTCTAGGCTCGCTGAAGAGTGCGCCACAAGGCCACAAGCGGTCGATGTCGGTGAAGATGCAGACACAGCTGTAGTCGTGGGAGCCGTGGTAGAGGTAGTAGGTGGTGCAGTGCTGAGAGGGGTCAAGTAGATCGCCCTTAGATTCGATGTTGATGCCTGTCCCGAGTACTGGCTAGGGGCAAAAGCCGTCCCCAGCAGGAATGGGGCCACACATGCAGCGGTCCTTGGGGAGGCGGGAGTGCTATCTAGCACCATCTCAGGTGGTGCCGAGGCGGAGCCCAGGGCCAGGACGCGCGCAGATGCACCGATGCCTACTGTAGTGGTAGAACTCATCACCATCACGGAACCGGTAGTGGGGGTGACGACTGTGGAAGAAGCCTCCGGAGTCCTGAAAGCAGCCAGGTAGGTAGCACGTGAAGGCTCACTTGATGCCGCGAGCGTCCCTAGTAAGAATAGGGAGTGGGGGTCCCCAGCTGGAGCGTGAGTCGGGGCAGCTGTTGATGTAGAGCCCGACCCAAGAGCAGGTGTAGATGCGTCAGAAGCCAGGTGTGGGGCCACCTCCGTCTCCAGCAAGGCAGGGTGGACGTGCACTACGGTGGCGGTAGAGCCGTAGGAGAATTGCTTAGGGCGTAGAACGGAGTCATGTCGTGCTCGGCCAGCACGAACATGAACCTGGAAGGTACTGCAGCGTACCCGGGAAGGAACAGGTAGATCAGGATTGCTTGGGTGATCTCCGTCGGTGCCACGCCCAGTGTAGTGACCCTGGTCACAGGCCAAGCTGAGGTAGGGACTATCACCGTCGCCAGCCGGAGTGCTATGGCAGACGTCGCTGCTGGAGTCGTCGCTGGAGCAGAGGCTGTCGAAGAGGCCCGATCGGTGACTCAGGTGAAGGACGAGGTCGGTGAAGTGGTGATGGTCATGAAAGCTGACGAGGTAGTCCAGGCAGCCCAAGTGAAGACGTGCGTGAAGGCGGAAGTCGGTGCAGCTGCTAGAGAAGTGGCATGCGTAGGGGCTAGCGAAGCTGCCGGTGGAGGGGTCGGAGTAGCTGCTAGTGCAGAAGCCGATGGAGCTGGTGGTGGAGGAGTCGAAGCGGCTGTTGGGGAAGCTCATGCGGAAGCTTGAGTAGTGGCTCATGCCGAAGCCTGAGCTGACGCCTGCTCCTCTCGGCAGTTCCCGCCGAGGTGAAGCTCCAAGTCGTGGATGCACTCTCCTCAGTGCAAGTAGTGTAGTCGCAAGGACTCGTACTGGCCCTCCAGCTCGTTGTAAGCGGCTGTGGCGTGAAACAGCTGTCCTCTGACCATATCAGTCTCCATGAGGGACTCACTGTACCAAGTCGCTAGCAGGTAACGCGGGTCATGGACGGTGTAGTACTCCCGTGGGTCGCGGGGGTCCATCTGGATTAAGGATTAATAGTAAGTCAAAGAGTCCAGATGCAAGAGAATGATCTTAGGGGGAGAGAAGTAAAAGACCCTAGAATTTGCTTGCAACTCATACTAAACACTACATCGAAAAAAATGGGGGGGCACTCTCTATGGTTCAATGCTACGGTCTTAGGGGTAGGGCACCACTGGTCAAGCCTACAGTCGAGGTGGCTCTGATACCAGGTCTGTCGGCCCTGGGTTTTTAGGACCGGTACCTCTCAGGCATAGAGTACTAAATCCCTGGATCAGTAGTTTAGCACTTACATGACATCACTGGTACCATTGCAACTTACGGGATAAAATCTTACAACGCTTGATTATTACAAAAAGGGGTTGCCCGCGAAGGGACCCAAATAGCCCAAAGTCCTGTGGTAAAGTAGAAAAAGGAGTAGAGTCGATGCAGAAACATAGCTGGCGACGGACCCTGCGATAGTCCACAGTGTTCGACTAGCAACTTGGGCCTATGGTGCCACATTCGGTGCCTCCTCCTCCTCCAGAATATGCTCGTACATTTGTCCCTCGGTATCTAGTTCTAAAAAGGGGGATTAAACAACGGTGAGTACATAGAGTACTCGCAAGCCACCACTTCAACATGAATTTATGCTAGCAAGGTTTGAGGAAGGCAGGGTTCAATTCCGCAAAGCCAATTTTCGCAAAAAGTAACGGTTCACCAACACTTGTATCTAGCCATTTTACTAAAAATATACTCCACCAGTAGTTTGAAGTTAAGTGTAAACCCACCATGATGGCTGGTGTCCACCTTGCCAAGTCATACCTGGTTTGGCTTACCCTCATGCAGGATACTCAAATCCACTTCCCCATTCCCTAACCAATGTTTTCAGAAAAAATTCTGAGTTTAGTCAAGATTAATACAAATTCCTGATGCTCCTTTAACCGGAAGCACAACTTTGATTGGTATTCGAATAGTTTTAGTTTTACTCACACTGTAATGCATATACGCTTTACCCGCAATCCGTGGAGTACCCAACACGTGAGACTTGCCACAGCCTAGTTTTTTTCATGTAAAGAGCTAATCTCCTAGCTGGTGTATGACCACGATCGCTGGGGCGGCACCCGTCCAGAGACTATGCCCACCCTGGGGACATGCATCCCCTCGGCACTCCAATCCTGACCTTGCCAGGTGAAGAGTCTTTGAGACTCCCCGGGGAATGTCAAGGAGAAAGCAAAACGGTACACTTCTTATTTGACACATAATTTAACCCACAACTCTTCAGCCATCCCATTTTCATCGCAAACGCAACCAAACACCCATCCACGTGAATCAAGAACCACCTGACTGGGTGCCCCACCCCCACTAGAATAAACCCTAAATCCCTAGTCTATCCCATACGAATTGCATGTCGTGTAACCCCTGTTTTTCTGACTCGGTCCTTAACTGACTAGGGTCAATGCTTAAGCCTTTACTAGGAAACTCCACCCATGAATCAAATCCATCCGCCCCGATCAAAAATCCAGCCCGATAAGAATGAAAGAAGTGGTCTTTGCGTTTTCTTAGTTTCTGGAGATTTTCACAATCAGTTTCCATATGTCTCGTGAGCGACAAGTTCATGTCTCCACTCACCATAAAATGATTTCCCCCACCCACACACTGGTTGGACGCTCTGCCAGCAGCCTCAACAGATTTCAAGCACACTATTCATCAACGCCCCATTGATGGTTTTCCTGATTGCTTTCATCACCCCCCCATTACAGGCGTGAAAGATAAACCTCCAATTATGACAATATCTAGGCAGTTCGTGTGAGGTCAATAAATGACTGAGGCACATAAAAATATCAAAGAATATGGCATCAGGATACCAGCATCAACTCAAAAATGGCTTTAAACAGAATTAGGAACAGAATCTTAAATTACTCCAAGCATGCACTGTAAATAAACAACCATGTCGCAAGAATCTGGTTGAGCATTAGAATCAACATGCTCAAGGAAGGGTTGTGACTTGCCTTGCCGGCTATGGCAACTTCCTCCTCTGCGGTCAAAGGCTTGTTGTCCAAAACGTAGCCTAGTCGAAACGAGCGGAAAGTCAAACTTGTCCAACACAAATAAATAAGGAATTAAATACACAAAGGAAAAAGAGAAAAAAACCAAACCTCTTCATTTGATACAGATCTTGATGGTTTTAGAGAGAGAATTTTGGTGAAAAGTTTCACTCGATTTGGACTAGGATGCAAAATTATGGGCTTTCAAAAATTTCTAATAAATTTGAAATAAATCAAATAAATAGTAAAATCTACTGTTCCCTTTTTAGATTACTCGAGTCTATTTATTTTTCTAAGGAAAATAAGCCTCCTTTCACTGGTGCATGACACCCGTCAGTGAATGATTAGGGTTAATCTTAATTCTTAACCAGTGTAATAAATTAAAGAAAAGGGCAGCCCACATTCAGAAGACTAGTAATTGTCCTTTTTAATCCTCAAAGCACTAGTGGCCCGGGCCCGCCAACATGTCAGCGCCAGAGATTAAATAATCCCCTCCCCGCCGTCATGTTCCTCGCCCCTGCTCTGCCCGACCGGTAAAAGAGCAGCTTCCGCGGCGGCGAGCGGCGATGACCTGGAGCGAAGGGAGGAGCGGGAGAGGCGCCGGGCGCGGTGACGGAGAGGAGGTGAGGCTCACCGGACCATGCGGGGAAGCAGCACGCCAAGAGTGGTTGGCCGGGGGTGGTTCCGCGTGGGCTCGTCGACGTCTTCCTCGCTCAGACCAGGGGTGTGGAGGAGAATGGGGATTTGGCGGGGCCGGAGGGGGGTCTCTGAATCATCATCCTGGGGATGTCTGGGGGGTGGATAAAATAGGATTCTGCTCCCCCTTCTGCAGGTTCGCAGCGGCTCCTGGAGCGCAGCGGGTGGCAGTACGCGCGCAGCTAGGTGCAGCACGCGTGCGTACTGGGAAGAGGGAGAGCCGACGACACGCGTGGGCGCCGGAGCAGCTCTCTCACAGTGAGCGTGGCCAGGCGAGTACGGGGGGGCTTTGACCGGTGGTCCGAAGCGGGCGTCGATGCCAGTGGCGGCCTGCATCCATCGGTCCGAGGCAGGCGAGGTGCATCGTTGGCAGTGGCTAGCGCCGGGCACCGCAGCTTCTAGGGCGCGCTGGTGGCATAGGCGGCGAGGGGGAGGATGCCCCGGTACCACGGGCGGGGGCAGTTGGGGAGGGAGACACGCGTGGTGGCAGCACAGACCGGCAGGCGGGGACGGTCCATGCCCGGCGGGGGCTTGGGTCCGAGCGGGGCTTGCCGTGGCGGCGCGGTCGGCGCGGAAGAGAGGGAGCGAAGGAGAGCGACGGTTTTTACTGTTACTAATTTAATTTTTTTTAATTTACAAAACTAATTTTTGATTTGGTTATTTTGCAGAAATAGCCTCTTGCCGCCGTGGGCCACGGCGGTTTTGATTTGGTTATTTTGCAGAAATAGCCTCTTGCCGCCGTGGGCCACGGCGGTATTTAAAAACCGCCGTGGCATAGGGCGGCGAATGGCCTCCCCATAAGGCGGGGCTCACGGCGCAGGCCGCCGTTAGCCGGGGGGGCCACGTGGCGTTGCCGCCCTGGGGGACGGCGGCGAATGCCTCCAGGGGGCCGAATGCATAGCGAACGGACCGTCCGATCCGGGGATCGGACCGTTGCCCGCCGGATTGGACCGTCCGCTTAGGTATCGGACGGTCCGAATCGTCCGATCGGACCGTTGCCCCTCGAATCGGACCGTTGATCGGACTGACCATTGCCTAAGATCAGACCATCCGTCCAGGGATCGAGCCATCGGAATGCACACGATCGGACCGTTGCCCTCGGATTGGACCGTTGATCGGACTGACCATTGCCCCAGATCGGACCGTCCGTCTAGGGATCGGACCGTCCGAATACCCCCGATCAGACCGTTGCCCCCTCCCGATCGGACCATTGCCCAGCCCTGGCCTCGGTCCCCTGGAGCCATTTGCAAATTACCAAATTTAAAAATTTTGTTGCGAATTTTTAACCCCAAAAATGTACGTACTGAATGATTTTTAATTCGACATTGGAAGACGATATATTGTATTATTCGTCATCCACTCGGTCGATACTTAACGCAGTGCACGTACAATAGCATAGTGATATTAGCTAGATGTGAGCCGTTCGCATTGTGGCATGATGAATGTGACACCCATAGTACGAAATACAACAAGGGATACTACACTGTTAGCAGTACAATGTATCCGCTCGTTCTAGTCACCGGTTCCTAGAAAAGCGGGCGATTCGTTCATGGTACGATCTAGACAGGCTGTAGTCGGCTGGTGATTCTGGTTGCATGTTCCAGTGCCGTGATAGATATGACGGTATGAAATTGTCAATCCATTGTCTGAATTGACACTTCCTTGGAGGATCCTGTGGAACGAGTTTAATTAGTAAATTCGTCATGTTTGGTGAAGGTAAACTATCTGCAGGAAGTAAGGTGCGGCTTGAACTTACATCGATATCGTTGTCAAGAATGTTCGGACAAACAAAGCTTCTGCATCACAGAGTTCCTGGCCTTCTCGACCTGACGACCTGGTAACGATCACCACAAGCGCACGTTGGACGGTCCTCCCATCGCGGGAGTCCGAGAGGTTGATTTCTCTAGTCTGCCCCTTCTAGCTCTAGACGTTGTTCGTGCTCCGCCCTCCTGGCTATGTATTGCGCCATGCTTTCGTCTAACGGGAGGTAGTCATGTTCCGGGTTGCCGTTGTCAATCCACTCGATGAAGCCGCAATATCTTCCCTCGGTCTGTTAAGGTAAATATCCTGGTATAAGAGTCATGGGCGTAAAAACAAATATGACAAAGACTTGACTGAAACACGTACCTGGGGACTCTGGTGCACGCACTCGAAGTATCTCCAGCCGTAAGTCTCCTCCTGATGAGATACGCATAGCCGGCAACGGTCACCACAAAGGCATATCGAGCGTTCAGCCCAAAGTGGCAGTACCAAAGCGAAACCTAAATATCGCCAGTTGCAATCCTCCACGAAAAGAGGTGTAGGAGACATTGTTCGATGCTGCTACAAGAAGAAAAGGAAACTAGTGAGGCAGGTAGTGGCCGTAGTTCATAAACGGTGCGAAGTTTGCCCGAGGGCCTAGGTGAAGGCCCTCTGCTACTATGATGGTGCTTTTATATAGGTTGTTGTGCGTCTATTTCCCTAGGAGACGCACAGGTCAAAATATAAGGGACATGCATATGCAAAAAGCGGTTGAAGTGGCCGACCATGTATTTAGAATGCCCGTGACGACGCATGACTAAAGCGACGCGCCGAAAGGTCGCTTGTCGCAATGTGGCGCACGCGCGGCCTATATTATGCAAGTAAAGGTGGTCCGTACTCTTGCATGGTATGCGCCGAAAGTGGTTTTTCCTTTTAAAATGGTACAGACAGGACGGAGTACCATTGTAAATATTTGTGAAAGGTCAGATCTAAAGGGTGGGATCGAGCCTAGAGGGGATGAATATGGACATGAAAAATTTAAACAAGTTATGCGAGACCTATAAATAAATAAATACAACAATAGCCCCTAGGTCATACGCCTCCTCGTCCTCCTAGGCTGTGCTCGCACGTGCCCGCGCGAGTACGTCAGGCGGTCCGCCGGTACCCCACAGGTGGCTCGGACCGCCTGAGCAGCAGGGGAAGCACCGGCGTCGTGCGGCTGTGTGTGCGGTGCACCTCCGAGCTGTGACGACCCGATCACGTCCTGCTCCGGAAGGAGGTCGTCCTCGGTAGAATCCAAGCAGAGGTGCTCGGGGCAGATCCCCGCCCAGTGTCCCCAGGTGGTGGTGATATCCCGCGTGGGTTGGTAAAGAAAAGTTCGCGTCAGCCGAATAAAAAGTGCAGTTAGTTATGGAGAATAGGTTCAAACCTGACGTACCTGACAATCCTCACCCGATCGTGGAGCCTGCCGACCTCGATCTCCGCGGTACCAGAAGGACCTGCTCCCCACGACGTACTGGCCCCTACAGAACCCGCCGCTCCTTGCCGATGTCCCTTCACCATGGGACCTCGCATATGCTTATCTGCATCGGGTGGGGCTGCATCGAAACGGCGACAAGTCAGAGCACGGACAACCAAGCGCATCGTGTTGCACATTCCGGCCGAACGTGATGTCTGCTCCTGCTGCGTGAGAGGGATGCCAGCCTCAGGCGCTGCCGCAGTAGGCCGAGCTTCGTGTGGACCTGCCTAGCATCGTCCGCCTGTTCAGCAGACATGCGGGTTAGTTGCGCGTGGTAACTACCGTTGAAAATAGTATGAAAACCATTGACTCACGCGCGGAAGTAGTCCTGGTCGCGGTGTGTTGGGTATGCGTCTCGCACCCCCGCGACGTGCACCAGTGGAGCCTCGGGAGTGAACGTCACCTGTAGTCTTGTACGGGGCTGGTACCAGGAAAGGTACTGCTCGTACCTGGCGGCTGTGTAGGGGTGCATCTCCGTGATGACGTCCTTCGTGGCTATGAGCCAGTCGTTGATGTACTCGATGACGGTATGTCTCCACAACTTACCGGCGGCCTGGCCACGCCGATTTAACCTGCAGAGCACAACCGGTGACACAATGCATAACAATACGAAATATTCATTTCTAGATATACCTGTGAACGTGTTGCGGTACGCCCGGGCGTTGTGGATGGCCGAAGTTCTGTCGCATACCAAACTGCTACATCACACGCTGCGGGCAGTGCGGCTCGACAGAAATGTCGAACAGCATCGGCGTCATCGTCAGCCAGTACGCCTGGTCCCTGTTGCAGAGGGACGACAGCCCAAGTGGCGCACGCGCGTTCACCGCCTCCGCGCTGTACGGCTCCTAAACAACGTCGTCGTCCGTGATCTTGTCGAACTCCATGATGAAGTCTGGGTACGACTTCTGCACCTGCACGTGAGCGTACCGACGCTACAAACAAGAAAAGAGTTCTCGTTAGTCCAAGTAACATAAAAAACCGAGACGGTTCTAACACCGAACATACCTCACGACGACACCACACCTTCCCCATCGTCGGATATCCTCCGGTGACATCCACGTACAGGGTCACTCGTACAACTGTGGTCCACCACGGGGCAGCCGATCGCGAACCGCTCTGCCGCCCAGAGCTGTAGGAGGAGTGGACAACCCGTGAAGACCGCTTCTAGGTCGGTCTTCCTGCAGTCGTCGCACAGACCCCTGTACGTGGCGGCAAGGACTACCGATCCCCAACTGTACTGGGGAATAGCACCGTCCTCGGCGTCGGCTATCTCCCTCGCGTAAGGGATCAAGCCCTTGTCGACTGCGTGGCCGTGCGAGTTGGTGAACATCACCCACCCGAACAGCCACAACAGGTACGCCTCTAGGCTCCTCTGCAGTGAGTACGCGTCGGCCTCCGGGTCTAGCTGATCAGACTGCAGTAACATATAAAGAAGTTGACACTGTAATTCTAGTATGGACTGAAGGATGAACATAAAACAACAAGAAAACATTCTTACCGTGTAGCTCAGTACCCAAGTCTGAGGGGGGCCCGCATGCGTGTACGGGGAGATCTCGCCAACGAGGGGAAGCCCCGGAGCACGGTGAACCGGGGCGAACCGCTGCAAGATGTCGTCTCGCCACGCCTGAGCCGTTCCAACTGGGCCCACCGCATCACCGGCTAGAGGCAGCCCAAGGAGGAGGCTGACGTCTTGCAGCGTGGGGGCCATCTCACTGCATGGGAGGTGGAAGGTATGCGTCTCCGGTCTCCACCGGTCCACAAGAGCTGTGATCAGCGACTGGTCGATACCCCACTTCTTCGCCGGGTCAGTCGGGTCCGCTGCGGCTGCTACCAGCCTACACAGCGGCAGAAGGCCTGCCTCCCACAACCTGACAATCAAAACAAAGCAAGTTAGTAAGTTGACATATACAGCTTCACAGTACAACGTTCGTACGTACCTAGTCATGAACCTGTCGTCCACGGAAGGAGTCGCTAGAAGGTCGAGGACGTAAGTACCGAGCTCGAGGTTCTGCACCGCCGAGAGAAATGACCGATGGGACTGATCGGTGGCGTGATCCAGCAGCTCAGGCGTCTGGTAGTCCATACCTGCAAGGAAAAAGAAGCGGAACGGATTAGCAATTAAACATAGTGCATTACAGTCAGAAAATTAACAGACAGCAAAGTACCTTTAAAAGGCCCACACTAAAACGAAAATCAGATAGCAATACATGCATATTGGTACACATTACAGGGACATTACATCAGCAACCAGCGGCTATACTACACAACATAACCCGAAGGTGCACGAGGATGCCTGCGATGACGTTGCCTATCAGTGGTGCCTTCCCAGTGGCCGCCTTCCGTCGCGCTCTGATCCTTCCATAGAACTTCCGCTGCACTTGAGGCCTCGGCGTCTTTCGTGCACTCTTGTAGGTATGTCCATCCTCTCCACACCTACTGCAACGTTGAGTTGCTAACGCCCGCCTCGGATTCGTCCATATCATTGCGAATCCTCCGTGTCCGACGGCGGCTTGCCTTGTTCCTTGCCTCGTCGGGTCAGGGATGAAATAAAACTGGGCTTGTGTCTTCAGTTGAAAGTGCCGACGATGCCAAAACCAAAAATCTCGGTACTCCATGTATGCATGATTGCTTCCCTTTTAAAGTACGGAGACACATGATTGGCGTTCATCAATGCCGCACTCCCCGCAAGCGCAATGACATGAGAAACAGCTTGTTGGTACAAAGCTTGGTTTCCGACAGGAGCACTTGCATGTCCCATCTTCCTTTAGGACACACTCTTGCCGAGGTTTCCTTGCGAATATGCCACGCCTAGACCTGTCGGCACACAATATCTCAAATCTATGCTCTCGTGTCCCTGCACTCGGACTCCGGTGCTCTCTCTTGCCTTTCTTGCATTTTTCCTCAAGGTACTCTGTCATTTTTGTGCCAACCAAAGGTTTCCATCAGCCATAGATGGGCCATTCTGTCCTGCACCTGTCGTGGAAGTACGTCTGTGTTCCATGTAGGATGAACTCCACGATGGCAACAAGGGGAGTTGCCTCACACCACGCTATGACCCAAGTTGTAAGACCTCTGCAAGGTTCGTGGTCATTATGCCGTACCTTGCTTCCACCTTCAATCATACCAGCAATGCCTATTTCTCCTTCGGCTCGTGCTCGATCCACTGCGAAAATCTGCTAACCGAGGAACCAGGCCTCCTTCTGAATGTACCGTCATTGGTGGGAAGTGCACCTAGAGCTTCAGGGCCGTCAACACCTCTAGCTGCGGGTCTTGCAGAACTCTCGCCTTTATGTTTGGCTGTCAGCTCATTAAGTCTCCTCCACAGCTCATTGAACTTCTTCTGTTGATTCTAGGCGCACAAACGTTTGAACATGGCCATCAGCTCCTTGTTTCTGAACTACTTATAAAAGTTTGTGCCCATGTGACGCATGCACCATCTGCTCTTTACATCTTCCCACACCGGAGGGTATCCCCTTGTCTGCGCATCCGTTTCGCAGCTCCTCAATTGCACCGCAGCATCCCTGGATGACTCATGTATGAGACCATACATCTGGCCTCATCCCTACCACCTTTTCCTTAACTAGCTTCCAAACCCAGTACCAACTCTTCTGTTCTCGCTCTCGACGAAGGCAAAAGCCACGGGCAACACTGGTTGTTTTCCCGTCTACTCCGATTGCCCATCAACACTTTTGGCCTCTGTATTTTTCCAGTTAGGAACGTGCCGTCGATGCAGAGAATGGGCCTGCAATGAAAAATGCAACACATTGCATGCCTGCAGAGAGAGGAAGGCCCGCTGAAGGACGTTCTGCCCAGGATTTGGTAACGATGGGAAACTTTTGATTTCAGAGTAGCTGCCAGGATTCCTCGCACAGATGGTTTCCAGTAGACGAGGCAAATTATTGTACGAAGCTTCAAAACTGCCGAATCTCCTTTCAATTATCTTCTGTTTAGCCCTCCATGCCTTGGCATATGTAATGGTGTACTTGTACTTCTCCTCGATGCGCCTGATAATTGACTTGGGCTCGAACCGGAGGTTCTCCACAACAGCATAATATAGCTCTGAAGCGATGAATGTAGATGATATGTTCCTGTGGTACTTCTGAACACCCGGAAGATGGCAGTTGTGCTCCGCCACTATTGACACGGACCAACAGTCGTCATATTTCTTCCTGGATGCGTACATCCTCCATGGACATCCATCGCTTGAACTTGCACATTTCACTTCGTTCACTGATCTGGTGGACTTTGATACCCAGAACTCCCTTCCAAGTGACACGGCCCACATCTTCACAGCCTCTGTCAACTGTGCTTTTTCGGCGTATCTAGCGCATTGCACCACTTCATTCTGCCGATACTCCCATGCCACGGTGTGCCCCTCTGAGACAACGAGTTCGGAGAAGTCCTCGTTGTCCCATTCTGCCGGGTATACATCGTCCTCCGAAGAATCATCATCCTCCATATGCTCAGGTTCTGAGTCTTCAATTTCCATCTCCTGTACTAGACCTGGGTGTCTCTCCCCTTCATCTGCAAACCCCCCGGTCCCATGTCTTCTTGGCCTCCTTCCTCTCCGGCACCCTCGTCTTCTGCCTCATTTTGCTCCCCTGTTTCATCGGGCCCTTCCATTGTACTTGGACCAGCCTGATCAATGCTGACCCTGTCATGCACTACCACTAGGATGCTCGGTGCCCATCCTCGCTGCAGTGCACTCTCCACAAAAAATACCCAGCTGGCCGTCGAATCTATTGGCATCAATTCCCACCAAAAACCTTCCACAGCCCAGCTAACCAGTGCGTACACCGTAATTGCATTTACTTCAGGATCTACTCCGAATCCCCTCATTAACCAATTGTAAACTCGAGGAAAACTTCTCTCAGCTGGAGCTATAATTCCCTTTTGTGCTACGTTGAACTCCGATAAATCTACCCCATATGGTCCTTCTCTGACATTTCCTTCACTGTGATATATCGCGAATACAACTCTATTTGCCATTTCTATTGACAAAAAAGATTTTCACTACAGTTATTAATCTGTACTAATCAATATTCGTTCCATAAAAAGGCTATAGGTATGAGTCAAACCATTACCGTTTCTATATTTTACAAACTAACCCAGCAGCGCTAATAAAGTTATACGCTAGGTTTATCTAACGTGTCGAAATGACGTATACTAACGATGGCCATGGCGGAGCATATTTATTTCTAAAATATCTACAATTTACTACATGTCCGCTATGTTCTTCTAATACGGTCAAATAAATTTAACACTAACGATGGTTATGCCAAACCGTTAATATTTTCATAATATGTCGGGTATTACACTACGCATCTAGTACTAATTAACACTTGTCTAAAAAATTGACTACATAACAGGGAGAGAGCAAAAAAACACCTATATTCGGCTCAAAAATCCATGAGGGCTTCGCCGCTGTACTGCTCCTCCTTTGCCTCAGCTCTATTGGACGAACGCTGGAGGCGGAAGGGGGAAATGACGTGCCGGCGAGTGTGCGAAGGGATTGTATAGGGGAGGGCTAAAAACCGCCGTCCCCCAGGGCGGCGATTGGGCTAAAAACCGCCTTGGGGGACGGCGGCGAATGCATTGGGCGGCAACACCACGTGGCCCCCCCGGCTAACGGCGGGGGACCGCCGTTAGCCGAGCCTGACGGGGAGGCCATTCGCCGCCCTGGGCCACGGCGGTTTTTAAATACCGCCGTGGCCCACGGCGGCAAGAGGCTATTTCTGCAAAATAACCAAATCAAAAATTAGTTTTATAAATTAAAAAAAATTAAATTAGTAACAGTAAAAAACCGGAGAGCGACAAAGAGAGAGCGAGGAGGGAGACGGGCCGCGCGGTCGGGCGCGCGGGGGCGGCCGTCAAGCTATGGCCCGACTGATGGGTGGGGTCGGGTGCGGCGACTAATGGGCAGCCGCACGCGCGGGCGGGCGTGGAGTGGGCTCCTGGGAGGCGGGGCTCGGCTGGCGGGGTGGTTGGCTAGGCCAGTCGGCGCAGCAACAGGGGGGTGAGAGAGGCCGGGGGGAGAAGGCCTGAGCTGAGGGGGGTGAAGGACTGGGCCGGCCCACTTGGGGTGTAGGGAGCTAACTTTTCTTTTTTTACCTTTTTTATTTCTGATTTTTCTTCCAAAATTTGAGGATGTTACAGGGATGTCCTACACAATTGTGAGGCCATTAGCAGAATTGCTAAATGGGTGCTTGAGCTGATGGCGTTTGACATTGTCTTTCAATCTCGGACAGCAATTAAGTCACAAGCACTGCTGACTTCGTGGCTAAATGGACAGAGTTCAGACGGCTACACCAATGGGCAAGCTTGAATACTGAACAATGTACTTCGACGGTTCTCTGCGGATTGGCGGAGCAGGGGCTGGCGTTGTCCTGACGTCACCCACTGGAGAAAAATTGAAATACGTCCTTCAGATACAATTTCTAGCATCCCACAATGTTGCCGAGTACAAGGCACTCATCCATGGGCTCTGCATCACCACATCACTCAGCATCCGCCGACTTGTAGTACGCGGGGATTCTCAACTCGTGGTGAACCTGGTCATGAAAGACTGGACGTGTCTGGACAACAACATGGCAGCTTACTATTAGGAGGTATGTAAGCTAGAAAACAAGTTCGACGGGCTGGAGATTACACATGTGCTGTGCCAATACAATGAAACTGTAGACTAATTAGCCAACATGGGATCCAAACGAGAAGTGGTCCCGACTGGAATCTTTATCGAGCAACTGTTGGAGCCGTTAGTCAAGAAAAAATCAGTACTTGAGCAATCGGGGGCTGAACCTACCCTGGCAACAAACGAAGTACGAATCATCTCTCAATATTGGTGGACTCCAATCATCAGGTTCCTCCTGGAAGATGAGCTCCCAGAAGATGGCAATGAGACCGAGTGGATCAAATGTCGAAGCAAAAGTTTCCTTGTAGTCGGTGAAGACCTTTATTGTAGAAGCGCATCCGGAGTCCTCATGCGTTGCATCACACCTGAGGAGAGCAAGCAGATACTGCAGTCTATCTGCTTGGGCATTTGTGGCAACCACACTGCATCAAGGACGTTAGTCGGAAAGGCTTACAGACAAAGTTTCTTCTAGCCGACTACGGTTACAAACACTAAAGACATAGTTCACACATGTGAGGGATGCCAGTTCTTCGCTCAGCAAATAAATCATACAGCTCAAGAACTACAAACAATTCCAATATCTTGCCCTTTGCAGTTTGGGGGCTTGACATGGTCAGGCCATTAAAAAGAGCGCTAGGGGGTTCACACACTTGTTCATCGCAGTGGACAAATTCACAAAGTGGATCGAGGCAAAACCCATTGCTACCATAACAGTGGCAAGGGCAAAGGACTTCATTATGAGTATTATATATCGATTTAGAATTCCCAACCGCATTATAATGGACAACGGCACTTAGTTCACTGGTAGCGTTTTTCAAGATTTCTATGCTAACTTCGGCATCAAGATCTGTGATGCTTCTGTGGCACAGCCACGAAGCAACGGGCAGGTTGAGCGTGCTAATGGCATGGTCTTACAAGGTATCAGGACTAAGGTTTTGATCGACTACAACCATATGCAGGGCGGTGGGTGCAAGAACTTCCATCTGTTCTCTGATCTTTAAGAACCACAGTTTGTCGGGCAATAGAGCAATCCCATTTCTTCCTAGTCTATGGTGCTGAGGCTGTGTTACCAATTGAGTTGGAGTTCTGCTCACCACGAGTCCGGGCCCACTCAGATGCAAAATCAACTGAAGACCTTCCGGTCGAACTAGATCAGTTGGAGGAAGCAAGGGACATCGCAACCATCCAATCAGCAAGGTATCTTCAAGACCTGCATCGTTATCATAGTCGGAATGTTCATGGCCGTGCCTTTTTGGCGGGAGATCTCGTTTTGAGAAAAATCCAAACTGCCAAAGACAGGCATAAATTATTGTTTTTGGTAAACACCAACTACATAAATGTTTCTGTCTACATTAACAGGTCCTTGGCTATGGCTTCTGTAGTTGCCCTAACTTGGCTGATCAGCTCCAAGCCCTGCAAAGCCTTCACCAATAGCCTCAATATCTACCCGGGGGTAGAGAGAGTTCGTCATGACCATGGCCTGGGCAATCCCAACAACGACGCACTCATCCAAGTACTTCTTTAATTTCTATGGAGCTTCCTCGAGGCGTTTTGATACTTGAGCAATTGAGCTGGAGCTGGATCCGGTCTGATGCGGTTGCATGATGTCAAGCAAGTCTTCGCGGAGTCAACAATGATCTGCTGCGATTCCTTTATGACCTTTATCTTCTTTGCAAAGTCACCAAATTGGATTTGCGAGTTGGCCTTGAAAGCCACATAGACAAGAACATCAGCAAACCAAGACGCCTGACTGGGTTGAGCATGCAGTCAGACGAGTGACTTACTCGCATAGTTGGTGTCCACTTTCGACTTAGCGTTCTCGAGTTGTTTCAATTCCTTTTTTAGGCACTCGATCTCCTGGGACTGGGCATTGAGATTTGACTCGAGGGCTACAGCAAGAAGACATTCAAGACTCAATAATGCAAGACGATTTACTCAAGTGCACTCAGGCAGAAAGGAATCTTACTTCTGATTGTCCCAGCCTGACTCCAGTTTTCATCCCTGAGCTTGTGCACCAACCCCCTCAGCCACTCCTCCCTCTCCTTGCTAGATCTCTCTAGGTTTTCCTTGGTAGTTTGGAGCTGTTGGAGTTGAGTAAGCTAAGGGGTGAGTTCAGTCAGGACTTTGCCCATCTTCTCTGACCGATCGACCACCTTCTGCTCAAGAAGTATCGAAGTCAAGCAAAACAAATAAAAGGGATGCAAAATTATGAGGAATTGCCAATCAGCAAACATAGTAAGATCGACTATGTACCGGGATCCCCTTTGACACGGCGATGGCGGCATACATCAAGTTGACTCTTTCTCTTTGGGCCACCTGCTTGTCATGCTTGAAGCTTTCCGCTTCCCCCTCTAGAGTAACCCAATAAAATGTCCAAGGAAAGTTCTGTGAGGGAGCTTCGAGTCTTGGGAGATTGCCCTCATCAGAAGATGATGACAGCGGAGGCGATGGAATCCTGGGCCTTGGCTCGACTGGCGGCACGGCTTCTTGGGCAAGCTCAGGGACTGGGGCTTCAACCGTGACGTCCCAACTTGGCGATAATTCTAGCTCGGCTGGTGGGATCACCTCAGCTTCAAGGGCTGGGATGACCTCTGGCTCAGTCTGTGGTATGACTGGTTCAAGTTCAGTCGGGATGGGTTCTGCCATGGGGGTTGGAGGCACTGCCCCCTTAGGGTCAGCGTCACTTAGCTTCCTACAGAAATTATACAACATTCAAGATATTGTAAGATTCTCCAGATTCTCTTCAGGATCAAAGATTTTCACACCTCTTGGAAGTTTTAAATTTCTACCCCGGTGCATTGTGGGCGGAGGAAGTCGGTGAGGGGCTAGATAGCCTGCTCGACGGTGGAGAACTGCCGACTTTTCGGCTTATCGGCATGGTAGTTGGTAGAGGCGAGCTTGGCCCAGTCGGTGCTATGCCTGACGTGGCCGATTGGGGGGTAGCGGCACTCGGCAGTGCTGTCCTGGGGTTGGGAGGCCTGGGGGCAGTGTTGCTGGTGTCCCTGATCTTCAGGCTGCCTGGTGCCTTACTTGGCACATTTTTTGCTTGCCCTAGTCCGTTGCTGGTTTTTTCCCAGCCCTTTTGAGGCTGGGTTGGGCGGCTAAGGGGCTGGCTGGGCGTTTGCTGGATCCCATGGCCGACTGGTCTTGGGAATCAAAATAAAACTCTTCGCAGTCTTACAGATGTTTGTATATTATCTATTATACACTGCAGAGCCGGACAACATTCATGGCATTCATCACAGATGGATATCAAATTAATAGCAACATAGCTTGTTACCTTTGGCCGGGGCCTGCCCTTGCAGTAGGGTTTAGGGTCTTGTTCTTTGTCTTCGGTCTCCACAACTCCATTGACAAAGAAGCCCAACAATGTGTCAGTGACCTTGTTCTTGTTAATGAAGTCAGGGTATTCTCGGCTCAGATCATTCTTGCCCTAGTAGTCGAATCCGAAGTGGCTCCTGGCCTTTAGTGGTCGGGTTCGGCGGTTCAGAAAACATCGTGCCACCCAGGGACTAGTCAACCCTTTCCCCTTCAGCAGATCGATCTTTTCTAGCAGCTAGTAGACCTGCCCCATCTCCTCGTGCGATGGCACGGAGGACCAGCTCTCCAGGACAGTTGGAGGATTGCCTGTGAAAAGGGGAGAGAGGGTTCCAAATTCAAGCAACAGAACCACTCTTGGTGCCACCCCTTGAGAGAAGTTTTTAGGGGGACATTGAGGTAGGCTCTCTTCATCTCATTCCTGAGCTGAAGGCCTGCCCCCCGATACTTTGGAATTTGGATTTGGATGGCTGGGGCTTAATGTGGAAGAGGTATCTGAAGAGGTTGAAATGGGGCTTAACCCCCAGAAAAGCTTCGCAAAGAGTGGCAAAGATAGAAATTTGAAGAATGGAGTTGGGGTTAAGATTCACCAGTTCAATCTGGTAGAAGGCAAGGAGGTGGCGGAGAAAATTGGAAGATGGAAGAGCCAAACTACGGTCAAAGGATGAAGTGAAAACCACGGTTTCACCTGGCTTTGGAATGGGGACGGACTCACCATCGCCTGGACGCCAGTTGATGGTTTCTTGTTGCTGCAGAATCATCTTCTTCTCCAAAATTCGCAGCTTCACCGTGCTGTAGTCCAACACCGGCCAAACTCCGGATGACATGTCGGGGATCTCGAAGGGGGCTCTCGGCATTGCTGGAGATGAGGAATCGGGCGGAGAGGCCCTAGGGCACTAGGAATCGACGCTGGGAAATGGAGCTCGGTGGGTTGCAAGCTGGGAGCGCGAGCAGCAGTGAACCCTAGCAAGGCAGAGAGCACGAAATTTGGGCACGGTTTCGGGAGCTGAAGTGATTTGGCAGATTTGGAGAGAAAGAGGAATCTTTTATCTCTCTAACCGCTTTATAAGGCCTACGCCGAGTTAGTGGGCTTGGACCAACTAGACCGGTAATGGGCCATAAGATATGAGTTTCTAAATAGCATGTCCTACTGGGCCGATCACTAACTGTGTTAAAATCACAGTATAGATGCTATTTTATAGAAACCGATCAAAATAATCAAATATGCTTCATGTTAAGCCTAATTACTAGATACATATGTTCAGATATCTGAATTATTTGATAGGTATTGAGGATACATCCTTATAAGGATCAATAGCTGGTCTTCATTAAAATTGGACATGCAGGTATCCCTCAAGTACACCTAACCACATATTGGGTAAAAATCCATGAAGTGGTACTCGGCTTACATGCTTAGCCAAAATTGCCTTGAGCTAAAATATTTCCAGCAGATATGATGCTGAAGAGTCCAATTTCTGAGAAATATACCACTCGGGAAGGACTTAAAGGTTAAAGATCTTTGACTTTATGTTTAATTGTTTCTCAATTAAGCACAAAGTCAAGGGCTACAACTAATAGGTGCGCCTATTTGGTGCACACTATTCATATTCTTCCATGAAGCCCTTCATAGCCTCGTTGCCAGCTGATATGCAGCAAGACTCGGGAGAAGAAGCACTTGGACAATGACTACTCGGGAGTAAAGCACTCGGGAATATCTTCACTGTGACTCAACTATGAAGGTCTCAAGGGCTACTATGGAGGCCATGGGCCCCGAGTACCAAAAGAAAGGCAATTATGGCCACTCGAACAGAGGGTGGGCCGGTCCCTACATTTGGAGACAGAGTAGGAGTCGGCTTCATATTATCTTGCATGACAAGGAAAGGAATATAGTCCTAGCCGGACTCTCTATGTACTAATAAGGAAAGCCCTTTGTCGTATCCGACTGGGTTTCCTACCCTGTAACCCTCATCCCTACAGTATATAAGGTGGGGTAGGGAGCCCCCTGGGGCAAAAGACATATCACAATCTCACCAGAGAAATCTCAAAGGCAATACACCTCAACTAGACGTAGGGCATTATCTCATCTCGAGGGACTGAACCAGTATAAATTGTTTCGTGTTCCTTTACAATCTATCAAGTTTAGGTCTCACGAGTAGCCCCATATTATTAATGCCGATACAAAACATCGACATGACTCGGTGCATATTACCTTGTATGATAAGGAAAGGGATATAGTCCTAGTCGGGTACATTGTATTCCTAGAAGAAAATCCCTTGGTCAAGTCTGACTGGGATTCCTACCATGTAACCTTGCCTCCTCGGTATATAAGGACAGGCGAGGTGCCCCCTGGGGCAGATGTCACGCCTAGAATTTCCATCCAAAATTCTGGAGTTTTATTGTGTGTAAATCCTCGTCCAGGAATCAACCGAGGCACACATGACATAGTTGATAATCAAATTAATTGTTTACATATCGGAAGTATTTATTACAGAGGCGAATGGTACCTCACAAAAAGATAACTTTCTAACAACGGTAAATAACTAAGATAGCGCGACGAAACCCACTCCATGAACTTGACCGGGACTCCTGCTTAATCCTCCATGAAGTCCTCCTTGCTGAAGTGCTCTTCTGAATGATGATTGTTCATTGCAAGGTGAGTACATGAAATACTCCGCAAGCCACACACCAAATATGAAAGTGCACAGGATAACAAAGAAATGGCATAATATGGCTCAATTTGTATAAAAGCATTAAATAAAACATTTAAGAGGGTAATAAAGCATTAGTTATTAAGCAATATTGATCAACAATGTACCGCTCACTAAAATGGTATAGGCCCAACCACTCCAACCTGGAGCTAAACATATTCCACCATTTAACAGTCAAGTTTAGGTAAAGTGGGACTAACCATAGAAAACATTGCTAGGCCCGCCCTTAACCATGGGCATAGCTATTCGAATAGTTTTACTCTGGCTAGAGGTGTATCAATTTACCCACAAGACACAACTCCACAACACATCACTGTGCGCCTTAATACCACCACGGTATCTCGGAAAGGAATTGTGACAAGACCCTCCATGTAACCCGCACAACAAGAGTGCCACCCGTTGAACCACCAGTTTCCGGCAGGAGCTAATCAAGCCCCCAACAGGGAAATGATCCAACACCCAAGACATGGACATATTGACACAGCCACAACACACCGTGGAGTCTCTGGTTGAATGAACTACACTTTAGATCCCGACATTACCCATTTTGGCTTGTGGTTAGGACGGGTATTGCTTTGCAACAAGTAGTCTGCGAACCGGTCGTTAACTGTCACGAGCACCATAGGACAGAGGGAGAAAGGGCTCGGGTCTATGGTAGACCTAGTTCACCGAGGTCCATAGGGGTTTCAACGGGGTAGATCTAATGAGACTAGATCGGACGGCTTAGATTGATCCACATCGATGCTAGCGACGGAGGCAGCAGCGCGGCTCAGAACCCGATGGTTGATGGCGCTACGAGGCTCGACGACACGCGAAACGGGTAGAGGGGAGAGAGGCAAACCTTACCGTGGGTGAAACGACGACAAACGGCGACGAAGGGGCTAGACGGCGAGGAGCCGAAGTACAATTCGGATGACCGTAGGAGCCGTTTAGGGCACTAGGCGTGCCGTCCTTAGTTGTAATGTTAGGATGTTTGCTTGGGGTTAGTTGGTGGCATACCATCTTTTGTGGTATGGCCGCCTCAATTAGGAGTTGAATTGATTTTGTTATGTTTCCAACTATGAATTTCAGTTAATTTAATCCAGGCACTTAACTATCACTCCTGTTTCTGAGCCCCTGTTTTTCTCCTTCCCTTTCACTGCTATCCCCTCCAGATGGTGAACACAAGGCATGGTAACCGCGCTATAAGTGACGCCAGCGCTACCAACTAGTAGGATGGAGCACCCCAGTACCCTGGAGCTCCCAATCACATGCCACCTCCGCAACTGGAGAACTTGACGCTTGCACAGGTTCTAGCCAACCAGAATCAAATGTTGGCAATCATGATGCAGCAGATGCAGCACAACAACCTGTAGCCGCAACACCAGCAACCTCATAACTCGGCCATCGCCCCTCAGTCAAAGTTGCCTGAGTTCTTGAGGGTCAAGCCACCAACCTTCTCTAGCACCACCAATCCCATGGGCGCCAACGACTGGCTGTTGGCGGTAGAGAAGAAGCTCAATCTCCTCCAATGAAACAACCCAGAAAAGGTAGCATTCGCCATGCACCAGCTCCAGGGTCCCACCTCAGTTTGGTGGGACAACTTCCTTGTGACCCGCACCTGCCACAACGGAGGTCACCTGGGCAGAATTCTGCCACAACTTCCGGAAGTCTCAGATATCGACCGGCATTGTGGCACAGAAAAAGAGAGAGTTCAGGGACCTGGTACAAGAAAACAAGACGGTCATAGAGTACCTCCATGACTTCAACCGTTTGGCACGCTACATGCCCAAGGATGTTTGCACCGATGCGAAGAGACAGGAGAAGTTCCTGGACAGACTGGACGACGAGCTGACCAACCAGCTCCTCTCAAGTGACTATCCAAACTTTGAGAAGCTAGTGGATAAGGTAATCCACCAAGAAGATCAGCGTAACAAGATGGACCGCAAGAGGAAAGTGGCCTAGTTCCGAGCTCACTAGGGGGTGCACCAGTCATCTTTGTGGAAAAGAAAGACAAAACAAAGTGGATGTGTGTGGACTATCGTGCACTAAATGACGTCACCATCAAGAACAAGTACCCCTTGCCATGGATTGATGATCTTTTTGACCAAATGGAGGGTGCCACCGTCTTCTCCAAGATAGACCTACGATTAGGCTATCATCAGCTGAGGATCCGTGAAGAGGATATTCCGAAGACGGCCTTTACCACTCGGTATAGGTTGTACGAGTGCACTGTTATGTCCTTCGGGCTGACAAATGCACCGGCCTTCTTCATGAATCTAATGAACAAGGTGTTCATAGAGTTTCTGGACAAGTTCGTGGTGGTTTTCATCGACAATATCCTGATCTATTCGAAATCAACAGAAGAGCATGAGTAACATCTCCGTTTGGTTCTCAAGAAGCTGAGAGAGCATCAGTTGTATGCCAAGTTTAGCAAGTGTGACTTCTAACTGAGAGAAGTGTAGTTACTCGGGCACATCATCACTGCCCAGGGAGTTGCTGTGGATCCAACGAACGTGGAGTTAGTTACCAATTGGAAGCTGCCCAAAACAGTGACGCAAGTGCGGAGTTTTCTCGGACTTGTGGGTTATTATCGCCGGTTCATCGAGAACTTCTCAAGGATTGCAAGACCCATGACACAATTATTGAAGAAAGATGTGAAGTTTATTGGACGACTGAGTGCAACTGCAGCTTTGAAGAACTCAAGAGGAAGTTAGTTTTGGCACCAGTCCTGATCTTCCCAGATCCCGAGAAGGACTTCCAGGTGTATTGTGATGCATCTCGCCAAGGGCTAGGATGTGTGTTGATGCAAGAAGGTAGAGTTGTAGCCTATGTGTCATGACAGTTGCACCCCCATGAGGGCAACTATCCAACACATGACCTGGAATTGGCTGTAGTGGTCCATGCTTTGAAGATTTGGCGGCACTACCTCATCGGTAACCGCAGCGAGATCTATATGGACCACAAGAGTCTGAAATACATATTCACCCAACCTGACCTGAACCTCCGTCAGAGAAGGTGGCTGGAATTTATTAAAGTTTATGATGTGGGAATACACTACCATCCGAGAAAAGCCAACGTTGTGGCAGATGCTTCGAGCAGGAAAAGTTACTGCAACACTATTCGAGCAGGGACATTGTGCAAGGAAATGCAACAGGAATTCGAACACTTGAATCTAGGCATTGTTGATCATGGATTCGTGGCAGCCCTAGAGGCCCAGCCCACACTCTTCGATCAAGTTCGTGAGGCCCAAGCGAATGATCCAGAGATCAAAGAACTCAAGAGAAATATGAGAGTTGGAAAAGCCCAGGGTTTTACGAAAGACGAAAACGGGACAGTATGGATGGGTGAACATTTGTGCGTCTCAGAGAATAAGGAGCTCAAAGACTTAATACTTCGGGAAGCTCATGAGACGCAGTACTCCATTCATCCCGGAAGCACCAAGATGTACCAAGACCTCAAGATGAAATTTTGGTGGGCTAGTATAAGGAGAGAAATCGCAGAATTCATGGCACTTTGTGACATGTGCCAGTGAGTCAAAGCCGAACACCAACGGCCTGCCGGACTTTTACAGCCGCTTAGAGTTCCAGAGTGAAAGTGGGAAGAGATCGAGATGGACTTCATCACCGGTTTGCCCCGCACATCTTCAGGATATGACTCAATCTGGGTGATCGTTGACCGACTCACCAAGGTTGCTCATTTCATCCTCGTGCATACAACATATTCGGGTAAAAGACTGGCAGAACTTTACATGGCTCGTATAATGTGCCTACACGGAGTACCCAAGAGGATTGTATCCGATCATGGTAGCCAGTTCACTTCCAAGTTTTGGCAGAAGTTACAAGCAGAACTGGGAACTCGACTAAACTTCAGCACAGCTTATCATCCACAGACCAATGGTCAGACTAAGAGAGTCAATCAGATATTGGAGGATATGCTAAGGGCTTGTGTGTTGGACTTTGGAGGGACATGGGATAAGAGCCTACTCTATGTCGAGTTCTCATACAACAACAGCTACTAAGCCAGCTTGCAGATGGCACCATTCAAAGCCCTGTATTGCAGGAAGTGCCGTACACCCCTTTTCTGGGATCAAACGGGTGAACGCCAAGTATTCGGGACCGACGCACTCAAAGAGGCAGAAGAGAAAGTGGTTATAATACAGGAGCGCTTAAAGACAGCTCAATCCAGACAGAAGAGTTACACCGACAATCGTCGCAGAGATCTAAGTTTCGAGGAAGGAGATTATGTGTATCTTCATGTCACACCACTCCGCGGGGTACACAGGTTCCAAACCAAGGGGAAGTTAGAACCTCGTTTCCTAGGACCCTACCAAGTGCTAGCTCATAAAGGCGAAGTAGCATATTAGTTGGGCCTCCCAGCTTCAATGGGAGGCATACACGACATGTTCCACATGTCACAACTGAAGAAATGTCTGAGGATACCAGCAGAATAGGCTGATCCCGAGCAGATCGAGATCCAGGAAGACCTCACCTATGTGGAAAAGCCAATTCGGATCTTGGAGATCAGTGAGAGGAACACCTGAAGCCAGGTGATTAGGTTCTACAAGGTACAGTGGAGCCATCACTCAGAGGAAGAAGCCACATGGGAACGAGAGGATGAATTGAAGTCCGTTTATCCACACCTCTTCACCAGCACGTCCGAATCTTGAGGACGAGATTCCATTTAAGGGGGGTAGCTTTGTCACACCCCGAGTTTTTCCCCCTTAAATATAGCCACACAAAATATACCTAAGAAAATATCCCAAGAAAAATAAATTAAAATGGCCAAATGAATTAATTAAATGTGAAAAATACAAAATAATAAATTATCATGGCTGGGAATAATTTTCTTTTATTCCTCTTGCCAAAATATATTTATAGGATTAGAGCACTGGAAGTATTTTTAATAAATCAAAAACTCTTATTGGGATTAAAAGAGCACTGGAAATCCTTTTCCTTTTCTTTTCCTTCTCTTTTTCCTTTTTCTTTTCTTTTCCCTCCCGCTGGGCCGTCAGCCTAGTACTGTGTCGGCCTGCTTGCATGGCCTGCACGCCCGCTCGTCCCTCATCCCCTCTCACTGTCAGCCAGGCCCCACCTGTCAGCCACTCTCCCCGCGCCGCTCCCCTCACCCCTTTGCTGACACGTGGGCTGGGGCCCCACACGTCAGCTTCGTCCTCAACCCCCGGTCGACTCGGCCGGAGGGGATCGAGCTGCCCTGTCCATCGGATTACGCCTTTCCCGCTCCTCGGTGCCTCGGCCCTTGATTCAAACGCCACAGACTGGCAATCGGCCGTAGATTTTCGTTGACCCACTCGGTCTTTCTTTCTCTTAACACATTTAACATCTTCCCAGGCCCTCCCGTATCTCGTCCACGCCCCGTCGCTCCTCTACGCCACCAAAACCCAGTCGTCATCACCATCCCGAGCCTTGGCCGCCGCCAACTCCCTCTATTCACCATTGTTCACCGCACTCCGGTCGCCGCGAGCCCTCGGTGAGCACTTGGCCGCAATCCTCATCTCCTTCGCCGCTTGCCGTTGCACTCCACCACATCGGATGGTTGCCGGTGGTGACCATCGGGCCACGTGGGCCGTCGTCGCGTGTGCCGGCGGTTCTCGTTCTTGACTAGGTCTGAGTCATCCGATCTTTCTTGGCAGATTGGGGCCGCTCATATACCTATGTCGGCGGTTGCCACACGTGCGTGGACTGCATCCACCGTGTGCCATCCTCTTTTGCGCCACTAACCCATGGGTCCCGCCTATCGGCACCGGCTCCCCGTAGTCTGCTGATGCATTAAATCGGTTAATAATTGATTTTATTTTGTAAATCACAGTGAAACTTCTAAAATTCATAACTAATTCATTCGAGCTCCGATTAATTCCATTCAAGTCTCATTAAATTCAGAGAAATGCCAAGAATCCATTAAAAATACTTTTAGCCCCTGTTTCCTTGCCCACATGTACCTTTTTGATTGTTTGTGTGTTGTTTGCTATAGAATCCAACGCCGTCGACCCTCCCGTGTACTACGAGGTCATAGCCCAGTACGCAAGTCACACTATAATCTTGATCATTTTGTACCTACTTTTGCTAAAATGTTTTGTTTATTCAAATAAAGATGCATGTTTTCATTATTTACATGTGGTATGGATTATGACCCTTTTATAGATAGGATTATGCCTTAGTTGTTGAACCTTGTTCCTTGTCACTTGGGTAACAACATGATTAGAATGTTATTCTTAGGATGCTTAGCCATGCTTAGAAACTATTGGTTCACTTGGGAATTCAACATTATTATTTACATTCATGTTTTGACTCTATGTCGGGAAATGTAACATTGGACATATTACTATTAAATTACTAAAATTTGACCCAAATGGTGGGCTGTGGGTGCATGGTTTTGCTGGTCGCACCCATGGCAATTAAGGACCGGTTCGCGGGAATCCCTTGGGCAAATACTCGTACTTTCCATAAGCCAGTGTGGGCAATGGCTGGGCTTGTAGCGTCTCTTCTCCCTCTCCTAGGCACTGATGGTGAGGATGGGCGTGATGGAGTTGGGTCGGCTCGGGGTAGGGTTGATCGGCTTCTGGATCCATTGTGGCGCAAGGGGGGTAGCCTGGCCGATATGGGGTATCCTGTTGGCGGGTGCAACCTCAGCGTGGTGTGGATGGTTTGGGATAGGTTGCATGAACGGTCCTGTCACAGCCTCTCACGGGGTGTCGTGGTGATACGCCGGCACACGGGAATGTGTGTGAGGCTGTGTCTTGTGGGTACAGCTGTACACCTCTGATCAGAGTTAAATCTATTCAAATAGCCACGCTCGCGGATATGGGCGATTGGTCAAGACTCACCGTGATTAGTCCCATCCTTACTTAATTAACTTGACTTAATGGAACAGGTATAGTTTAGGTGGATGGTTGGGCCTGGTTAACGTGGTGTAATGTTAATCAGTGGACGATTAATATGGTTCATGTAATCAACCTTTTTACCGTTTGCGAACTATTACTGTTTGCAATTGCTTTTACGCAAATAAACCTCTAGCCTATCTTTGATTCCCATGCATTGTGCATATTTGCGGCTGTGGTTTGTTGAGTACTATGGGTGGTACTCAGTCTTGCTCCATTTTCTCCCTCTCAGTGGTGGAGTACGTGTCCGACGAGAATTTGCATGGGGACTAGGCTGGCTCTACCGTTAAGATGCATGTGGATTGGAAGCCTCTGGTTGGCAAGCTGTATATAGGCTTTGTTTATCTTTACCGTATTTTTGTAAGACTATTTGATTTTGTTTGTAGGACGCACTCTGTATGGCAACTTTATTTTGTGTACCCTGGCTTTCCTGGACAAGGATTTAATACACAGGAATGTTTAGAATTTCGGTGGCGAAATTCCAGGCGTGACATGGGGCTCAGGAGACGAAGCTGACAGGTGGGGCCCACTTGTCAGCGAGGTGCGGGCGAAGTGAAGGCCGTAGGCCATGGGCCGCGCATGCGAGGGGGGAGTTAAGTGCACAGTAATAGGCCGAATTCGGCCCGTGGCGAAGTATCTTGAAGGCCTACGTCGTTATCACAGTCAAAATGTCCGGGCCACGCCCTTTCGGTGGGTGATCTCGTTTTGAGAAAAATTTAGACCACCAAAGACAGGCATAAATTATCTCCCTTATGGGAAGGGCCATTCATTATCGCTGAGGTATCACGCCCGGGTGCTTACGGACTGAAGACAGAAGACGGCGTCCTAGTCAACAACTCATAGAACATAGAACAACTACGTCTTTTCTATACCTGAGCATTGTACTAAATTTTCATATATAAATAAAGTTTTTTACTCTGACTCACTACACTAATTGTTTCAACCGAGTAGCAAGTCGGGGGCTACATGATGATAGCACATCCTTGGTTATCACTAAAGTTTGAGTCTGTTTTATCCATGTCATGAAGTTTTATAACGATTATGCTACAGTTCTGCCGAGTATAGTCTTATGGGATAAATGCCTTTTAAAGTTGGTCCTTAAACACTCATCATAGATTGGCTAGTCGGGTAAGACTAATGATGGCTATGATAGAACATGCGCTCAGCAAAATTTCACAACAAACAGCAAGAGCATTTATAGTGTATACAGACTATTTTTGTCCTTCCCAAACACCGGCCACCTAAGCAGAGTTTGTTTCTACAATGGCATATCTTCAACGATTGCCTGAGCAGTTGGCCTAGCTTGGTTGATCAACTCCAAGCCTTCCTCTGGGGTGGTGCCCTCAGAAAAGCCTTCACTGAGTGCCTCAATATCTACCCGGGGGATAGATAGACTTTGTCATGGCCAAGGCTTGGGAGATGCCCATGGTGGCATGCTCAGTGGCGAATTCCTTCAAGATGGCTGGAGCCTCTTCAAGACGTTGAGCCACCTGGGAGGGAGAGCTTGAGCTGGATCCGGCTTGGCCTGGCTGCATAATGTCTAATAAAGTCTTTGCTAAATCCACTATGGCATTCCGCGAATCCTTTATTACTTTGATCTCCTCGGCAAAGGCGCTGAATTGAGTCTGTACATTGGTCTTGAAGGCTGCTCATACAGAAGAGAGGCAGAAGCAAGTTTGGATATCTAATCGGGTAGAGTACAGGAGCAATTATGCAACTTACTTGCATACTCGATGTCGACCTTGGACTTTGCCTTTTCAAACTCTTTTAGCTCCTTCAGGCACTCCAGAGAATAGTTGTTCAAATTTGTCTCGAGAGCTATAGCTGATCAAGATTGAATATTAGAAACATAGAGAGGATGTCTAGAGCTACTCGGGCAGAAGGGAAACTTACCTCTGATGGTCCCTATCTTCTCCCACTGCTCGTCCAACAGCTTATTAACCGAGTCCTTTAGCCAATCCTCCCTCTCCTTGCTGGTCCGCTCTAGCTCGTCCTTCATGGCATGGAGCTGGTTGAGTTGAGTGATCTGGGGAGCAAGTTGGGTAAGAACCTGACTCATTTTCTCAGATCGCTCAACCATTTTCTACACAAACAAGACGATTATCAAGCAAAGTGAGTCATCGCAACATGAGCTACAAGACCAAACAATCAGCATGAAGTTGAAGTTACAGATATCCGAGTTGTATACCTGGACCTACCTTGGAGCCTTAATAGTTGCCTCCATCAGCTCTACCCTTTCCTTCCGGGCAGCCTCCTCATTCAATTCAAAAGCTTCATCACTTCCATTTGGGTTGACCCAATAAAACACCTAGGGGAAGTTTGGTGGATGGGCTTCGAGCCTGGGGAGGTCACTATCTTCTGAGCACGAGGATAATGGAGGAGAGGGGGTCCTGGGTCTAGGGCCTTCTGAGGCACTTGTTCTTCGGTGGACTCGGTGAGTGGGGCTTCAGGTGCGCTTGCGGTGTCCTGACTGGGTGAAGTTTGTGGCCCAGCCGAGTGCGCCATCTCAACCTCAGGTGTTGGAGTGGCACTTGGCTAAGGTTGGGGCTCTGCGGGCTCAGCCTCAGTCGGGACGATGACGGGACTGGGGATCGGTGGTGCTGTCCCCTTGGGATCAGCGTCACTTGGCTTCCTGCATGATCGTATTACAGTCAAGACAATGCAACACACCTCAGAGTTTCCTGAAGAATGAAGATTTCATACCTCTTGGAAGTCTTAAATCTCCACCCCTGTATGCCAGGTAGTCGGCGATGGGCCTAAAGGCTTACTTGGGGGTGTGGTAGCAGGTGAGGATCCCGTGCCAGTCAGCGCCACACTAGGTGTGGCTGGTTGGGCTGGGGGAATAGTCGGTGGTGCGGTCCTAGGGCTGTGCTGCTAGGGTCCTTGATCTTGGGACCGCCTGATGCCATCCTCGGCATGCCCTTTTTCCTGGCCTCATCCGCCATGGGTTGCTTCCCATCCCTCATGGGGCTGGGTTAGACCATTGAGGGGCTGACCTGTTGTTTCTAGGACTCCCTAGCTGGTTTGATGCGGATTACCCTGCCAACACCATTGCTACACCAAGTAACCATTCACGATCACCATGTAAACCATCAAATGAAGAGGTTATGCCAACCCAGGAGTCAGCTAAGGAGGAGAAAGGACCTATTACACCATTCCAAGGACCGATTACGCGCAGCCGAGCAAAGAAACTACATCAAGAGGTGAACTCGCTCCTAGCTGAAACTTATTTCGATATTCACGAGAATTATATACTACCAAAATCTCGTACTTTGCTCTTGCTTAGGTTCACACATAAAGAGGAAATGTTGGACAAGAATGATGAGCTCAATGATCAAGTTGAAGATGGATTACGCGAAGAGGATGACCGACTACGTCATGCTGATTTTGGAGTCCACTGTGTGCTGACATCTACTTCAACTTCCAAGTGATGTGTGACTCAACCTATCAGGTTTCAGTAGACATAATACACATAGTTGGAAAGATAATCAAGTCTACTTTCACCTCCAATAAACGGCTCATCGTTTTGACTTCCCAATAAAGAGTAATGACCAAATTACTAAAGGCTGCGCAGAAGCCAAACAGACGCGTGAGTTTCCACAGGAATTCATTTCGTGGTGACCTTTCAGCTACCTGATCTCTAAAATCTCCATGGCCATTTCATGCCCAACTAGGAGGGTTGTTCCTAGTATAAAACCCCCTGTGTTCTATCACTTTTGGACAGATTTGGATGAATAAAAAATAAACCCCTTTTGTTCAGCTGTGGCTAACAAATTCAGAGAGAGATCTCTACCCCTTTGCACTTGTGATTTCCTAGCAGGAATTACAGAAGCTGCCGCTTCATCGGCTCCCAATTGGTGCTCCTACTCCCTTCAAGGTTTCCTCGACTGATTGTAGGCTGTGTTGGTTGGTTCTTTGAGAGTGTGGTTGAGCGAATCCTCGATTCAGGTTGCCGGTTAAAGACGGTGGTTGGCCTCGAGTTTTATTTGCCAAGTTGCACTATATTTTTGGCTGCTTGCAGCTAGTTATCTTGGTCTCTTTGAGGCTAGTTATCAGTTGAGATCCTACGTCATGAAGATCAGGAACACGTCCTCTATCAGGGCCGTATCATCTGGTATCAGAGCTTTCGTTGCCACGGTAGGATCCATTACCCCTAGCTACATATATTTCGTTTTTTCTTCCTATCCAAAAAAAAAATTCCGTAGCCTTTGTTTGCATCTGTTGATCTAGTAAGTTTGGTTAAGTTTCAGTCCATTAGAGTTTGTGTTTATGTGCTGATCAGATTTTTTTCTCATGTCGTTTGAGCCAATCTCTTGTTGTTTCTGAAAATCTCCATAAATATATATATATATATATATATATATATATATATATATATATATATATATATATATATATAGTAAGCCATATCTATCCTTTGCACAAACTTTGATCCTATTAGGTTATATTTTATTCTATATCTCATTTGTTCAAGTGTTATATCTGTACTCTTGTTGTTTGTGCAAAAGAAGAGATGTCGTATAAAAAAAAGAGTTTCTGAAAAAAAGGAAATTAAAAAAAAGAGGTAAAAAATTGTGAGAAGAACTGTGGAAAGAACGATCTTTTTGTGTTATGAATGAGTGCTGAACCGTTTATGTCACCTATTCAGTTGTTATCTATCTTTTGGTGTGATTTTTGATAGGTCTAAAACATAATCCATCTATCTCTAGCATAATCCTTGTTTTGCATCAAAAAGTTTGATCTCCTTTGTGCGTGAGTTGTGCTGCTTATATCTTTGATTCCTGGATCAGCACTAGGCATTGAACTTCTAGTTTGGAATGTTACTTATCTTGACGATAACTAGATTTCAGATTGCTTTTTCTATATTTACCCTACCAAGGTCCACATATAAACCACTGTTTACGTCAATTTGGGTCTTGTATTCGCTTGACCATCACTCTCTGTTTACCACCACACGAATACTTCTATAAACTGCCAGGAAAGCATAAGAGTTTTGGTTGGTAAGAGAAGGTGAGGTTGTGAGATCCCACATATTATCCTATTCCACATATATTTTTGCTTCTTGTATCATTAATGGTGCAGGAAGATGGCTGATATTAATCTGGAAGATTGTGTTACTTTAGCTCAATTCAATGAGTTGAGGCTGAACGTGGAAGCAAGAGCAGATCGCATTGCACAAGATGTTCAGAATATTTTGGCTTGTATGCGAGATTTTTGTCCTATTGATGAGAATGCAAGTGTGCACGGTGAAGAAGATGATGAAGGAGCTGCTGCTGCTCAGGCTGCTAGAGAAGCTCGAGGAAGAGGAAACCGTGGTCGTAGAAATGAAAGAATTCCTGCTCAAGGTAGAGGAAGAGGTCGTGTCCCAAGAAACTATGACCACGCTGATTCTGATGAGGAGGACAATGATTATGAACCATATCATTTTGGTCGTAACCCACGCCAAAGAAATAATGATGAAGAGAGATTTGGTAAGTTGAAATTTACTATGCCAAAGTTTGCAGGTGGATCTGATCCTGAAGCTTATCTTACATGGGAGTTGAAGGTTGATAAAATCTTTCGCTTACATAAGTATTTCGAAGAAAAGAAGTTGGCAATGGCTTCACTTGAATTTGATGATTATGCTTTAATCTGGTGGGAGCAATTGATGAATGACCGTGAAGTGGCTGGTCAAGAAGAAATTGCCACTTGGTCTGAAATGAAGGCTGCAATGAGAGCTAGATTCATTCCTAGACATCATCATCATGATCTTTTTGATAGGTTGCAGAATTTGAAGCAAGGGAATTGGTCTGTTGAGGAGTATTATAAGGAGATGGAGAAGGCCATGATTCAAGCTAATGTTTATGAAGATGAAGAACAATCCATTGCAAGGTTTATGTCAGGTTTGCACTGGGATATTCAGCATATTGTGGAATTTCAGTCCTACCGCAATCTTGTCCAATTAGTGCACCAAGCAAGCAAAGCCGAGCGTCAATTGCAGCAAGATGCTAAGATAAGGAAGGCAAGCTCTTTCAGTCCACGGGTTACCCCCGGCGGAAACAAGTTTATACCAAGGGCCAATGTGAATCGAGGTGTCACCATTAACTCAAGTGGTGGTTTACGCTCAAATGTTTCTGGTTTTTCTAGTGGAAAGGTGGCTATCAATTCAAGTGTGAAGAGTAAACCCATGACATCGTCTACTTCTTCAGTTGGCTCTACTTCTAGGAGTAGGGATATTCAGTGCTTCAAGTGTGGAGGGCGTGGACATATCGTTAATGAGTGTCCCAACAATCGTGCCATCATTGTGACTGAACAAGGAGAGTATGAGTCTGCTAGTGAGGAGGAAGAGGAAGCTCTTGATGATGAAAAGAGTGAAAATGTTGCTAAAGAGATGGACAATACTCAGTGTGAGTTTGAGCAAGGTGTTGCACTAGTTGTCACTCAAGTTTTGAGTGTGCAACTTAAGGAAGCTGAAAGTGGACAACGCCACAATCTTTTTCAGACCCGTGCTAAGGTTGAGGGCAGGGTGTGCAAGGTGATAGTTGATGGAGGTAGCTGCCACAATCTTGCAAGCAAGGAGATGTGTGACAAGCTTGGTCTGAAATTGTCGGACATCCACATCCTTATCATGTTCAATGGTTGAATAATTCAGGAGACATCAAGATTGGATATAGGATGAAAGTTCCTTTCAAGATTGGTGAATATATTGACACAGTGGAGTGTGATGTGGTGCCCATGACAGTGTGTCATTTGCTACTAGCAAGACCTTGGCAATATGATCGTTACTCACAACATTGTGTCCGAACGAATCAGATTTTTATCAAGTGGAAAGGGAAGAATTTTATGCTTAAGCCGATGACACCTCAACAAATCATGGATGAGCATATGCAAAAGTGTTCTGAAGTTAGGATAGAAAGTGAAAAAGAAAGAGAGCAAAATAAATTGAGAGACATCCACAAATCGGTGAGTGAGAGCTATAAGCCAAATATGAGAAATAATAGCAAAAGAGAGGGTGAGAACATAGTCATGTTAGCCACAAAATCAGAAATGAGAGATGCGAGGAAAAACCCAGATCAAGTGCTCATTGTACTTGGGTACAAGGAAGCATTACTTTCAGCTAACGACATAACATCTATTCCTAGTGTTGTTTCTCAACTTTTGCAGGAATATGAAGATGTTTTTACAAAGGAAACACCTGCTGGACTCCCTCCTTTGCGTGGCATAGAACATCAAATTGATCTCATTCCAGGGGCTGCACTACCTAACCGAGCACCATATCGTACCAACCCTGAAGAAACTAGGGAAATACAAAGGCAAGTGCAAGAACTTTTAGATAAAGGTTATGTGTGTGAAAGTTTAAGCCCTTGTGCTATTCCTATGATTTTGGTGCCCAAGAAAGATGGATCTTGGAGGATGTGTGTTGATTGTAGAGCCATCAACAATATTACTGTTCGGTATCATCATCCTATTCCAAGGTTAGATGATATGCTTGATGAGTTGAGTGGTTCTATGGTCTTTTCAAAAATTGATTTGAGAAGTGGGTATCATCAAATAAGAATGAAAATTAGAGATGAATGGAAAACTGCTTTTAAAACAAAGTTTGGCTTGTATGAATGGTTAGTTATGCCTTTTGGTTTGACTAACGCACCTAGTACTTTTATGAGATTGATGAACCATGTCTTGAAAGTTTTCATTGGTAAATTTGTTGTTGTCTACTTTGATGATATTTTGATTTACTCCAAGTCTTTGAATGAGCATGCTGATCATATTAGACAAGTTTTGGATGTGCTTAGAAAGGAACAATTGTTTGCCAACTTTGAGAAGTGCACATTTTGTACAGAGAAGGTTGCTTTTCTTGGATTTGTTATTTCAGGATAGGGAATTGAAGTAGATGAATCCAAGGTGGAGGCAATCAAGAATTGGCCAAGCCCTATGAATGCAAGTCAAGTAAGAAGCTTTCATGGCCTTGCTGGTTTTTATAGGAGGTTTGTGAAAGATTTCAGTACCATAGCTGCTCCTTTAAATGAGTTAACAAAGAAAGGTGTTTTGTTTCAATGGAGTGAATCACAAGAAAATGCTTTCCAAAAGTTAAAGAAATGTTTGACCGAAGCTTCTTTGTTGGTTTTACTTGATTTCACTAAAACTTTTGAAATTGAATGTGATGCTAGTGGAATTGGTATAGGAGGTGTTCTAATGCAAGATAAAAAGCCTGTTGCTTACTTTAGTGAGAAGCTGGGAGGAGCTCGATTGAATTATTCTGTTTATGACAAAGAGTTGTATACTTTAGTGAGAGTACTTGCTTATTTATGGCCAAAAGAGTTTGTTATTCACTCTGATCATGAATCTTTGAAGTACTTAAAGGGACAAGCCAAGCTAAACCGTCGGCATGCCAAGTGGGTGGAGTTCATAGAAACTTTCCCATATGTTGTGAAGTACAAGAAAGGAAAAGACAATATTGTTGCTGATGCTTTATCTCGAAAGAATATTTTGTTGAATCAACTTGAGGTAAGTGTGTTGGGACTTGAAAGCATAAAAGAATTGTACAACGATGACCTTGAATTTTCAGAACCATATGCAAAATGTCAACATGGAAAAGGATGGGAAAAATATCATGTTCATGATGGTTTCTTGTTTCGAACTAACAAGTTATGTGTTCCAAATTGTTCTGTTAGACTTTTCTTGTTGTAGGAAGCATATGCAGGTGGATTGATGGGTCATTTTGGACGTGACAAGACCTATGAGCTGCTGGCCGATCACTTTTACTGGCCCAAGATGAGAAGGGATGTTGAGAAATTGGTACAACGCTGCGTCACATGCCACAAAGCTAAGTCAAAACTGAACCCTCATGGTTTATATACTCCCTTGCCTGTTCCTAGTGTTCCTTGGGAAGATATTAGCATGGATTTTGTTTTGGGATTACCTAGGACTAAGAGGGGGAGGGATTCTATTTTTGTTGTGGTTGATAAATTCTCTAAAATGGCACATTTCATACTTTGTCATAAAAGCAATAATGCTTCCCATGTAGCTACTTTGTTTTTCAGGGAAATTGTGAGGCCGCATGGAGTGCCAAGAACTATTGTCTCCGACCGTGATGTGAAGTTCATGAGCTACTTTTGGAAGACATTGTGGGCCAAACTTGGGACTAAGTTGTTGTTTTCTACAACATGTCACCCTCAAACGGATGGTCAAACTGAAGTTGTGAACCGTACATTGTCAATGTTGCTGCGAACAATGATAAAGAAGAATTTGAAAGAGTGGGAGGACTGTTTACCCCATGTAGAGTTCGCTTACAACCGGGTAGTTCATTCTACCACCAACATGAGTCCATTCAAAATTGTTTATGGGTTCAAACCCATTGCACCAGTCGATTTGCTGCCACTTCCAATGCAGGAAAGAAGCAATATGGATGCCTCAAAGCGAGCTACATATGTGAAGAAGATACATGAGAAGACCAAGGAAGTAATTGAAAAGAAGGCCCGACATAAAGCTGCTAAAATGATCAAGAATAGAAAGAAGATGGTGTATGAACCAGGTGATCTTGTTTGGGTTCATTTACGCAAGGAACGATTTCCAGAAAAACGCAAGTCAAAGTTGATGCCACGAGGAGATGGACCATTCAAAGTGCTATCCAAAATCAATGACAATGCATACAAGATCGATCTTCCAGGAGAATATGGTGTAAGTGCGTCGTTTAATGTTGCTGACCTTACCACATTCTATGGTTTTGATGATACAGAGTTGAGGTCAACTCCATTTCAAGAGGGGAAGGATCATGCGGATTACCCTGCCAACACCATTGCTACACCAAGTAACCATTCGCCATCACCATGTAAACCATCAAATGAAGAGGTTATGCCAACCCAGGAGTCAGCTAAGGAGGAGAAAGGACCTGTTACACCATTCCAAGGACCGATTACGCGCAGCCGAGCAAAGAAACTACATCAAGAGGTGAACTCGGTCCTAGCTGAAACTTATTTCGATATTGATGAGAATTATATACTACCAAAATCTCGTACTTTGCTCTTGCTTAGGTTCACACATAAAGAGGAAATGTTGGACGAGAATGATGAGCTCAATGATCAAGTTGAAGATGGATTACACGAAGACGATGACCGACTACGTCATGCTGATTTTGGAATCCACTGTGTGCTGACATCTACTTCAACTTCCAAGTGATTTGTGACTCAACCTATCACGTTTCAGTAGACATAATACACATAGTTGGAAAGATAATCAAGTTTACTTTCACCTCCAACAAACGGCTTATCGTTTCGACTTCCCAATAAAGAGTAATGACCAAATTACTAAAGGCTGCGCAGAAGCCAAACAGATGCGCGAGTTTCCACAGGAATTCATTTCATGGTGACCTTTCAGGTACCTGATCTCTAAAATCTCCATGGCCATTTCATGCCCAACTAGGAGGGTTGTTCCTAGTATAAAACCCCCTGTGTTCTATCACTTTTGGACAGATTTGGATGAATTAAAAATAAACCCCTTTTGTTCAGCTGTGGCTAACAAATTCAAAGAGAGATCTCTACCCCTTTGCTCTTGTGACTTCTTAGCAGGAATTACAGAAGCTACCGCTTCATCGGCTCCCAATTGGTGCTCCTACTCCCTTCGAGGTTTCCTCGACTGATTGTAGGCTGTGTTGGTTGGTTCTTTGAGAGTGTGGTTGGGTGAATCCTCGATTCAGGTTGCCGGTTAAAGACGGTGGTTGGCCTTGAGTTTTATTTGCCAGGTTGCACTATATTTTTGGCTGCTTGCAGCTAGTTATCTTTGTCTCTTTGAGGCTAGTTATCAGTTGAGATCCTACGTCGTGAAGATCGGGAACAGGTCCTCTATCAGGGCCATATCATGGTTGGCTAGGAGGTTCGATGAGAATTCAAAAAATTCCTGCAAGCATCATGTATAAAGGCAGACTCGATTGGACTGAGCTCCCAATCATCAGCACAAACAAACATTAAAATCATCAAGAGATAGGATATTACCGTTGGCCGGGGCTTGCTCTAGCAGTAGGGCTTGGGAGCCCTCTCAGCATCCAAGGTCTTGACTACTCCATTAACGAAGTAGCCGAGCAAGGTGTCGGTGACGACGTCCTTGTCGACGAAGTCGGTGCTCTCCCAGATGGGATCTTTCTTCCCCTGATAATCCAAGGTGAATCCTGGTCTTCAGAGGTTGAATGCATCTATCCTAGAAGGTCCAAGACACCCATGGCCTGGCCAGCCCCTTGTATTTCAGGGCTTCAATCTTCTCCGGCAGTAGCAGCACCTGTTCCATGTCTGCTGGCGAAGGGAGAGCCGTCCAACTGACTAGAATTGAGGGAGGATTCCCTGTGAAGGGTGGCAAGGAGGGCTTGAGGTTCGAACAATAGAACCAGTCCTGGTGCCACCCCTTTAGTGAGGTCTTTAGGGGGACATGGAGATAGGCCTTCTTCATCTAATTGCGGAGTTGAAGGCCTGCTCACCTATCACTTGGGGTTTGGATTTTGAGGGCTATGGTTTGACATGGAAGAGGAAACGGAAGAGATTGAAATGGGGATCGACCCCAAGAAAAGCCTCATAGAGGGTGAAAAAAAATAGAGATCTAGAGGATGGAGTTGGGGTTGAGGTTAATGAGCTTGATTTTGTAGTAATCGAGGAGGCCGCGGAGAAAATCAGAAGATGGAAGAGCGAATCCCCTATTGAAAAAAGAAGCAAAAACCATGAGTTCGTGGGAGTCTAGGGAAGGGATTGTCTCATCAATGGCCAGATGCCAGTTGATGAGCTCCTTGGGCTAGAGGCACTTCTTCCTCTCCATGTGAGCCAGCTTCGAAGAACAGGTGGTTGACGTTGGCCATGACCCAGACGGCATGTTGGGGAAGTCGAATGGAGCCCTTGGCATCTTTGGGGTGCGGAACAAAGGGGAAAAGCTTCTTGAAGGTGGGAATCAAAGTTGGGGTTGAGAGCCCTATGGATTTCTGATAGGAAGCTTGAGCAAGTGAAAACCCTAAGCAGAGCAGAGAGCGTGAAGTTTGGGCATGTTTCTAGAAGCTGAAGCGGTTTGGCGATTTGGGGGAGAAAGCGGAATCTTTTCTCTCTCCCCTTGATTTATAGACCTGTGCTGGGTGGTTGTTCTGGGCTGGCCTGCTTCGTAATAGGACGTAAGATATGAGTTCCTAAATAGAATGTCCTATTGGGCTAGCGGCTGTCTGTGTTGAAATCATAGTGCAGGTGCTATTTTACAGGAATCGATTAAAATAATCAGATATGCTTCATGTTAAGTGTAATTGCTGGACACATATGTTCAGATATCTGAGTTATTTAATAGGCATAGAGGATATATCCTTACAAGGATCAATGGCTGGTCTTCATTAAAATTGGAGATACAGGTATCTCTCAAGTACACCTAACCACATATTGGGTCAAAATCCATGAAGTAGTACTCAGATTACATGCTTAGCCAAATTGCCTTGAGCAAAAATATTTCCAGCTGATATGATATTGAAGAGTTTAATTTCCGAGAAATATATCACTCGGGAAAGATTTAAAGGTTAAAGATCTTTAACTTTATGTTTAATTATTTCACAATTAAGCAGAAAGTCGTGGGCTACACCTGATGCGACTGGGTTCCCGATCTTCCGATAGGTTCGATTTGGTGACATGTGGACATTTTGCGAGGATCAACCTGTACTGACCAGAAGTGTGTGGATCTCGGAAGGCAGTGTATTGTAGCAAGGGTTAGCAAAATTTAATAACAGAATAGCAAAGTTGAATAAGTGTTCCAAATACTTGTAGCAGTCGTTGGCCGAGACACATTCCTAGAACCAGCCTAACAAGCGAGAGTAAGAAACAAAGGACTTAGGACAACTCTCTCTCACCAGGTCTCTCCAAAATCTTCAAAGATCAGCTTAGCAAGACTGCTTACTGAAAACAGCTCTCTATCCTTCTCTTTTTTTTCTTCTCTTTTTTCTCTTTTTTCTTTTTTTTTCCTTCTAGGATTACACCTAATACACAAGAAGGAACCACAAAAATTAGCAGCTCGATATAATGCACGGAGTGACCCTAGAAAAACACGTAGAGGCGCTCTGACGAAAAGCGTGCAGGAACTTCAGACCTTGAAAACTCAGTCTTGCAGGCCAAATTTCACAATTTTAGATCGGCTGAACCCAACAAAGTGGGGGAGGAGCAGATGTAAAATTTTTTGTAGATGCCCGCAGATATAAAGTTTGCCCAATTTCGAGTCCGTATGCAAAAGTTATGGTTGTTTTAAGACTGGTAGCGCGAACTAGGATTTCGTGGCTCAACCCCTATTGCTCCGACTAGAGTATAATGGCCCAATTGGTCAAGCGGGCTGACAAGGAGGCTAGCGATGTAGGGCGATTGACACCAGGATGGCTTGCGAAACCTATCTAAAAAAGGCTTGCGCAAAAGCGAGGTTAAAGATTCTCAAAGGCGGCTTGCAGTCTGAAACTTAGTAGAACTCAATCTCTCAAGGCAGGCTCTCATGCAACACGACAGCTAGAACTAGAACCACGAGCATGACTCAGTAAACCAGCGACCACGTAAACTTGACCTAGGACACAGACTCAACAAAAGCCTGAAATAAATTTTGCAAAGGCAACAAACTGGTTTGGACATTTGGGGGGGATAAACCTACTCACACTACGAAGAACAAGACAGGTGGAATAAATTTTTGGATTTTCTGGCTCTAAGGTAAGGGAAAACAAAACCTTAACAGAAGGAAACACAGATGATACCTATCGCGGCAACCTGATGCTCTGATAGACCAACCCACTTGAGTGACTGGGTGCCCAATCTTCTGATAGAGATTCGAATTGGTGATGGTTGGACGTTCACGTTTGAGGCTTCCCGAAAACAGCCCAAACAAAACTCGATACAGTAGATACACAAAGAAAAGAAAAAAAAGACAGAAAACACCGTCACCTCACACTCGCGGTAACACACCGTGGCGTTGTCGTTATCAAGCCATGCTCTCACGCAAGATCAAACCCTAACCACGAAGGTTTTGCTCCTGCAAACAATCGAAGAAATTTGCAAGAACAAAGAAAACACAACCTGAATTGCAGATGAATGTTTAGCACACGAAGTTGGGGTTCTACAAACCGATCTAGACGGCGAAACTGCAGTGGCAGAATAATCTAAGCAAAACACGACTCTAAACGATGGTGGCTACTATATATATATGAGTTGGGACATCCTAGGGTTAACCCTAGAGCGCACACCCCTTGGGCTTAGCCCACGACATAATTACAAGGCCCAAGGCTCAAAACAGACTCGGACTGGAAGAGGTATATGTCTTGTTTCGACGATTCCGGACAGCTCAGGAGGAATTTTGATGTGGGACCAAAACCATCTGAAAGTAGACCCATAAGCTTTCCAACAAGTACTCATGGGCCCCAGGAGTCCTTCTGGATCAGCGGCTAGGTCCGTTTGAAGTTGATGCTGTCAGGAGGCCCGAATCCAAATCCAAAACGTGCAGAACTTCATCACTTGCCTTCTATGGACCAAAAGTGACGTGGTGATGTAGGAGTAGACTTGGGTAAGGTCTTGTTTGCCCTGTCCCCAATAACGTCTTTATCATCCATGCATTCCTTGCGCGCTTGGTCTCTTTCCCTTCACCCAAGCAAGTATCTCTGCAAACGAGAACACACAAAACTCATGGTGCAGTAATGGCTGTTCAAATATATAACACGTAAATCTTATGTAGAAAGCATGCACCTTTGGTTTGATGAATACATTAAAGGTAGCTATGGTCCATATCTGAGCTAGTGATGTCCTCATCACATCTAATAGGTGCGTCTACATCAGCGGCACACTATTCAGCTTTTTCTATGAAGCCCTTCATAGACTCATTGGCTTGCAGATATGAAGTGGGACTTAGAGAAGAGCGCTACTCGGACAATGGGTATGTAAGGAGCACAAGCACTCGGGAAATCTTCACAAGGACAATGAGCACTTGGCATTAGCTACGACTAAACTATGAAGGTTTCAGGGGCTACTGTGGAGGCCATTGGCCCCTGGGTACCTCATAGAAAGCATTGTGGCCACTCGATTGAAGGAATGGGCCTGATCATGTAATTAAGGGATACAATAAAAGACTCGCATATGCTACTTGCATGACAAGGAAAGAGATATAGTCCTAGCCGGTTACGTTGTGTTCCTAAAAGGAAATCCCTTGGTTAAGTCTGACTGGGATTCCTACTTTGTAACCTTGTGTCCTAATATATAAGGGGAGGCAAGAACCCCCTGGGGCAAGATACGACATAACACAATAGCCAATCTCATCAGAGAAACCTCAAAGGCAATACACAATAGCTTGAAGTAGGGTATTACCTCTCCCTTGAGGGCCTGAACTAAGGTAAACTCATTTCGTGTTCCTTTCCAATCCATCAAGATTAGGTCTTGAGAATAGCCCCATATAATTAACTGCCGATACAAAGCAATCGCACCTAAGTCGGCCGACTGGGCGGTTCGACAGGAACTCGATGTTTTCCGCAAACATTGCAATAGGGAGACAATCTCATTCGAGCCAGAATTCGATATCGGAGTTTACCTAGGCTTGGACCTACTCAAGGTAGAAGGGCTTGTGGCAAGCTTACATCGGCATCCCAGAGTCTCTATGACGCCCATTTATGAAGGTAGCGAAGCCGATTGTCTTCACCTATCCCGGTTGACCAGATCGACATAACTACCGCGTGTTGACGCCGAAAATCACCAGCGCGTGGGTTAGCCGATGATCTGGTTCGGCGCCTTAAGACACGCGAAGGCCTGGGAGATTTGCTTAACTCCAGTGCAGGTCCTAAAGTTCTAGGTTCGTAGGCGTGCCAGTCAATTTGAACCTGCAATTGACAAGGAGATAGAAAATATTAGATCAATGAGCCAATCGGCTGGCGAAAGCCGTGATTGGATCATCTCATTCGGTCGAATTGCCGAATGGGCTGATATGGACTAGAAGCACTTATACAATCACTGCAAGCCGATGCATGCTAGATGGCATAGATGGATTACATAAATTAACCATGTGGCTATACGGACATAACAATATAAAATAATAAATAAACTAGCCGATTACTGATATAACATGTATCGGCTGGAAAGCGATGACGGTGTAGGCGTGCCAAAAGGATAGTTTGAATAATGCAATAGCTTTAACTAATAAAAGATTAACCTATCGGCTAGGCATCGATAGAAACATTGCAATGGAACAATCGGCTTAACAAGGATAAATCTATCATTATCAATCTAGTAGATCAAACTTAACTGATGCAGCACAAATTAATAACGATAAAAGAACCTCGATGAGCCGATGGATCTAATGCAATCATGATGGACTATATGATAACTTATCGGCTATACATCCCGATAAAATGCTTGCATAAAATCGATCAACCTAGTAGGAATAACTTATCATGTAGTTTAGTAGGTCGGATCTAACCGATGCAGCACAAGTTGATGATAAGTTACACCCAGTAAGCCGATAAATCTATGCACGCGTGATGTGATATATCTACTAGGCCTATGAGGTCAAACCTAACTGATGCAACCGTAGACAGAATAAATATATCGTGGTAAGCTGACTACCGTAGGCTGACTAGAATATCGGGCCTAACCGAGGAAGTCCTAGCCGATACGGTAGTCGGGGTAACGAGACTTACCCTCTCGCAGGAGGTCGAACTTAACCGATGCAGCCCGGCTCGAGAAGCAAGAACCCGTTGAAAAGGGTGGCGATGCACCGAAGTTTGTATTGATCTGTTTGATGATTTTTACATGGTCCCCGGGCATATGTATTTATACCCCGAGTTGATATAGTCCTGATCGGACACGAAACAGGAATTTCCTAACTATAAAAGGAAAATTAACAAGCCCTGATCGAACACGAGATCAGGTTTCCTAAAAATCATCGTTTCTGCCTAATCTATAGATAAGATATTAACTGCCTCCCCGTGGTCTTCACAATTCCTTCCTGAATTCGGCTTCTTTTGGATTAATTCCCACCAGTTGATTGCGATGTTTTCCTTAACCGAACCCAATAAGGATCTGTACACAAATTTTGGCATTAAACACATGCCCCCAATTTTGGAGCTTTTTCCATAAAACTTCAAAATTCTCATTTGGGCTTTTAGATTCCTTTCATACCGAGGCGGCCCAAGGTAGCCCACTTTCCTTAAATGTTTGAAACAGTGTCAACGGCCTCGATTCCTGCCCGGTCATCATTCCTCTATAAACCGCTTCGCCTTCCTAGCCTCCTTTCTTTACGCTTTCACATCACTAGAGACCTCGACGAACTCCGGCGAACCTAGGCGAACCGCTACGGTCTTCTTCTTCAACCTCCGATCTTCTCTCATCTTCTTCTTCTGTGATGGCTTTAGCGGTCGCTGTCCCAGAGGTAATCTTCTTGTCTGATCGCTCTCTCTACCTTGTAACTTAGATTGAATCTGCCGCAATCTTCATCTGTTCTTCGTGTTCTTGTTCACTGTAGGACCTTAAAAACCAGATTTTAATCCCAGCTGCCGATTATCCAAATTTTTTCTACCATGGCCCGATGGGTAATGAAGACCCTACAGATTTCATCATGACCGAAACTCAACGCATCCCTTTCAAGAACTCCGCCATGCTAGCCAGCGATTGGACCAACAGCTTCAGATCATGGCTGAGAAAACTTCCCGGGTGGAGGAACTGGTACATCAGAGTATCGGCCAAAAGAAAACTCTCTAGGATGAAGCAGACATCGGCCACTGCATCAATCTCTCCCTGGCCAAGATGGAGAAGAATGAACCTCTGCTCGCATCGGCCTCGTATTTCTAGTCAGACGCCCTTAACGCCTACTTATTTGGACATGGGCCGATGACCCCAACTTTGATAGATGTAACCATGCTTACCTGCCTCAACACAATGAGTTACATCAATCCCCTAAACCTCCAATTTAACCCTACTCATCGGCTTCAAGCAAAGAACATCGGTGGTTGGTCCAAGTACATATCAATCCATAACAAAGGGACTGGACCAGTCGATGATTGGGAACACGTCGCTTTCCTAAATCTGTGGTTAGAACGGTTCGTTTTCGGCGGTGCAACCCTTGGCCCAACAACCAATATGCAATGTTTGGCAGAATGTTTTGGCCGATCGAAACAAGTTCCCTTAGGGCAATATCTTCTTGGCGCCACTTATCAACTGTTGCATCAGGTGGCAATCAAGCTATCGGCCGGCCAGCCAGTCGGCCATATCGGGGGTCCTTGGTGGTTTGTGCAGTTATGGCTCAACGTGTACACATCCAAGGCAATTCCCGAGACCTTCCTTAATCTAACTTTCCTAGCCGATCATCAAGAAGAATAGGAATCCATCTCTTTTGGCGAAGCTGCATCGGCCTCCCTGGCTACAAATGACTCCTATCGACTTAGCATGGTTCAAAGGTCTTTATTATGGCTTCACCAGGGATGCCACACTGTGGTTTGCATATGATGATGCATCATCATTTGAGATGCCCTCCAACTTCAATCCACTTGACATTCTGACCGATGATGAATCGAAGACCATATTTCTATCGGCCATTACTCCCCGTCTTCTACCAACTGGCTTCTCTCAGGGCCGATCACAACCATCATATGAATTCTATCACCCAACAGTCGGCTCCCGCCAGCTTGGCCTCCGTCAACTCCCCATCGGCTTGTTCTTTATTGACAAACTCCAGGCCCGGGGCAATGTAAACAGTGCTTTAGAGTATGACTGAATACGGATGCTAATAGAATCCCTATCTCTGGGCACTGCCACCGATGTGGAGGTATGTACTGCCAATACCAAGCTTTTTTCCCGATAGTGGTCAGAATGGAAGAAACACCTGTTCAACTCATCGGCCATCCATTACTGTTCTCGCCTCAACTCCAACTACGTCGAATCCGATGAAGAGGTAATATTCCACTATCTTTGAATCATTTTCTGATCATCTCTTACAATCCTATCTTGCAGGCTGTTGATGTGGAGCCACCGACAACAGGCACCAGTGGCCGGCCGATTGTATACCAACCACCATCGGCCAACCCACACCTAGGGCATGATGCTCTCCCCTCCATCGGCTCTTCTCCGGGCACCACGGCCGACTGGACCAAAACGCAAGAAGCTGGCATCTCGCCCTCCTCAAAAGAAGCAGAAAATCAGTGCCGATGTCGTGATCGCGGCGCCACCTGCTATTGAAACAACATCGGCCTCTTCATCTCCGCGGGTATGTGCTAAGTCTTGATATTATCATCTGTTTCCCATCTTCACATTATCAATCTTATTTTCAGCTTGAGTCATCGGCTCCCGAACCTCAACCTTCTGCTGACATCCCTGCAAGCATCGAGCCGATGACTTCTGTAGCCATTCCAATTCTAGCACCTAGCCTTGAAGCCGATACTGAGACCGCTCCTACTTCGGCGCCAGACATCGGCCATCCTGAAGAACAACCTATTCAACCATCTGATGCCGATGTCACTCCTCAAGCTGCCCCTTCCCTGCCTCAGGTAATTTCTTCACAACCATACTTTATTTTAACTCACTACTGATCCCTTTACCGATGTCAACCTGCAGTCCTTAGCCGATTTGTTTTCCTTCGACATCGGCAAGTACCTGGACGCAGATGAAGAAACAGCCACCAGCGCAATAATCAAACCATCTTTTCCAGCCGACGTTCGTGAATACTTGTTGAATATCATTCATCTGCTGGAAAACCCGATCGACGCATTGGTGGAGGATTATGGGCCGATCCGGGCAAGATTTGTAGAGATTGAGCATCACTTGCCCGAAGAGCTCGTCGACTTTGACCCCTGCAGCATACCTAGAATCCCACAAATTTCAACTCATCAAGCTCAGGCAGTGTATAGCCAATCGTGCTAATCAACAGAAGATGGTCCAAGACATCCAAACCGATCGGCTGTTAGCTCAAACGGAAAAGAAAAAGCTTGACGATATGTTAGCTGCTCCTCAAGAACTCCAACCCAAACTAGATCAACTGAAGAGAAGGGAAGCCGATCTGCTGGCAGAACTTGAAAAAATCCGCAAGGATATCGCAACAACAGAATCCCAGCTCATCGGCCTACCACAAGCCATACAAGATCAAGAAGCCAAGGTTGCAGCAGCAGTGCGTCAAGTTGTCCATCAGCGCAAGAACATAAAGACTATCTCAGGGACCGATGAAGAAGACATCCACGCCATTAGTGAGATCGACCAAATTCGTCTGCGCGTGATCGACACAATCCAAAAATTCTTGTAAATCTTAACATTGATGACTTTGATGGTTCTCTGAAACATGCCGATTAACCTTTCGCTGTAATACAACTTAATCAGCTCTGTTATTTACTCGTCATACTCCATCTCTACTTAATATTTCACTTATTTGATCTAAAGGCGATATCAATTGATATTGGCTGTTTTTAGGCGATGTAACAACATCGGCTTTCACTTTGAACTGTTTTAGAAATCGGCCGCATTTAGCCGATTCAGGAGTTGATCCAAACGCTAGGATAGTACTTTTTGAGGTATTTCCCATTAAGTGCCTTGGCAAATTCTGTCCCCTCGAGATCTTCCAATATATAAGCATTGCCAGGTACACAACGATTAATCCGATAGGGCCCCTCCTAATTAGGTGACCACTTTCCAAATTTACCATCTCTGGACCTGATTGGCAAAATCAACTTCCACACAAGATCTCCCTCAGCGAACGATTTATCCATCACCTTTTTGTTATAATGCCTAGCCACCCTAGCTTTATTTTCCTTGATCCTTTCCAGCGCCCTTAACCGATTCTGAGCCAAATCCTCAAGTTCATCTGTCATCAAATTTATAATAATCATCCGGCTGTCAGTTCATTTTGCAAAGAAATCCTCCTAGAGCCGATGTTAGTTTCCCAAGGTAAAACTGCTTCATGCCCATATACCAACTGATATGGTGGCACCCGAGTAGACCCATGACATGCCATTCGATAAGCCCATAATGAATCGGCTAATGTAGTATGCCATCTCCACGGCTGTTCATCAATCTTCCGCTTAATTAATTTGATCAAACTCTTATTCGAAGCTTCCGCCTGTCCATTAGCTTGAGCATAATAAGGTGATGAATTCAATAACTTAGTCCCCATACTGGTAGCAAATTGTTGAAACTCATCGGACACAAAAATAGACCCCTGATCGGTAGTTATAGTCTGAGGAATTCCAAACCGATAAATTATATGCTCCTTTACAAACTCAATCGCATCCTTGGACGTGACTTTCTTCAAAGGAATTGCTTCTACCCACTTTGTAAAATAATCTGTTGCTGCCAATATGAATTTATGCCCTTTACTTGACGAAGTATACCTGGCCGATCATATCAATTCCCCATCCTCTGAACGGCCACGGTTTGATGATAGGATTCATAGCCGATGTTGGTGCTCGCTGTATATTTCCAAACTTCTGGCAATCTTGACATCCCTTATAATATTTGAAGCAATCTTCCAACATTGTCGGCCAAAAATATCCTACTCTTCTCAATATCCACTTCATCTTATGAGCCGATTGATGAGTTCCACAAATACCCTCATGCACTTCACACATGACCACTTTGGCTTCTTCCAAATTTAGGCATCTCAGTAGAACCCCTACAAAAGTTCGATAATATATCTCCTCATCAAGCAGCACATATTTAGTAGCTTTATACCAAAGTTTCCTAGAAACCGATTGCGACGGATTTTCAGATAACCAATTATTTCCTGTCTCCAATCATCAGCTTTATCCTGAATATCATTATCGGCAATTTCAACTTCAACCTGTCTATTCAGCCAATAACCCGAAGCAATTTGTGCAAGATCATTGGCTTCTAAATTTTGCTCTCTAGGAATATGATCCGTCGATACCATCATGCAATCCTTCAACAAATCCCTACATTCTTCATAATATGATCTCAAAACATCATCTCTGCACTCATATTCCCTAGACAATTGTTTGATCACTAATAATGAATCTCTGATGATCTCTATGATATCGGCTCCGATCTCCCGTAAAAGTTGAAGTCCTTTCAATACCGCCTCATATTCCGCTTGATTATTGGTCCGATAGGGTTTAATTGTGAAAGCAAACTCGAAACTTGCCCCCCGAGGCGATACAATGACCAAGCCGATACCAGATCCATGCTTGCAAACCGATCCATCAAAAAATAAAGTCCACGGGATCGGCTCCACATAATTTTCATGAACCCCTCTGTGCTGCACAATCAAATCGGCTATTGCCTGTCCCTTGATTGCTTTAGCCGATTCATATCTCAAGTCGAACTCTGTCAAGGCAAAGATCCATTTACCAACTCGCCCTTTTAACACTAGAGCCGACAACATGTATTTCACCACATCGTCCTTGCAAACCACCGTGCATTCAACCGATAAGATATAATGCCTTAACTTCGTGCATGAGAAATATAAACAAAGGCATAATTTCTCCACCGCAGGATATCTCGTTTCAGCATCCAAAAGCCTTCTGCTTAAATAGAACACAACTCGCTCCTTGCCTTCAAACTCTTGTATTAAAACAGACCCGATGGATTTTTCATCGGCCGATAAATATAACTTGAAGGGCACTCCCTTTTGCGGCGGAATCAAAACAGGTGGGGAACTTAAATAACTCTTAATCTCATCAAATGCCGTCTGCTGCTTTGCCCCCCACACAAATTCTTGATCGGCTTTCAACTTTAATAACGGAGTAAAAGGCTCAATCCTTCCTGACAAATTTGATATGAATCTCCTTACAAAATTAATCTTGCCGATCAACGACTGTAGCTCTGTCTTGTTGCTTGGCGGTTCTGTATTCTTGATGGCTCTGATGCTCCGTTGACTAACTTCAATTCCCCGCTCATGAACCATAAAACCCAAGAACTGCCTAGCCGATACACCAAAAGCGCATTTATTGGGATTCATCCTTAATCCATATTTCTTTGCCCTTTCCAGCAGTTTTCGCAAATCGGCTATATGGCTTTCATCACTCTTGGATTTAACTACCACATCATCGATGTAAATTTCCACTAATAAACCGATGAGATCATGAAATATATAATTCATCGCCCTTTGATATGTCGCACCGGCACTTTTTAATCCAAACGTCATTACCACCCACTCATATAAGCCGATAGCTCCAGGACATCGAAACGCAATCTTATGTATATCTTCCTCTGCCATAAAAATCTTATTATATCCTGCATTGCCATCCATGAAGCTAATAATCTTGTGGCCTGATGCTGCATCTACCAACAAATTTGCTATCGGCATCGGGTATTCATCCTTGGGGGTAGCTTTATTTAAATCCTGAAAATCGATATATATCCTCAATTTTCCATTCTTCTTTTCCATCGGGACGATATTAGAAACCCACTCAGCATATCGGCACGGCCTTATAAACTTTGCATCATATAACCTCGTGATTTCTGCTTTGATTGGCTCATATAACTCTGCTTTAAATCTCCTTGGAGCCTGTTTAAACGGCCGATATCTTGGTTTAATAGGAAGCCGATGTTTAACAATTGATCGGCTTAATCCTGGCATTTCATGATATTCCCAAGCAAAACAATCTCGACACTCTTTCAGCAATTTTATTAATTCTTTTCGGAATTCAGGACACAATCTTTTACTTATGTACGTCGGCCTTGGCCTATCTCCTGGTCCTATATCAATTTCTTCCAAATCATCAGCCGACGTAAATCCTTGTCCCAACTTTCCTTCGAACTCTTCAATGGTGCCCATCAGAGTAGTAGTTTCGAGCCGACTTGCCGAATCGGCTGTATCTCCCGACTGGTGATCTTAAGATAATCCCCTTCCCACACTTTTCCAGATAAACAATCGACACCATCGGCCTCCCAGATCGGTAAATCAGTCATTGCAATATTGGTCGATTGATCCACCGGGATTACCTCAACTTGATCTCCCTGCCATTGTATCAAACACTGATGCATCATCGAGGGCATGCAACAGTTTGCATGAATCCAATCCCTGCCAAGGAGTAGACTATACGATCCTTTTCCATCGATGACAAAAAACGTGGTGGGCAATGTCTTGTTCCCCACTGTCAGTTCCATGTTTAACACGCCTTTTGTCTCCGATGGATTCCCGCCAAAATCCTTTAACACCATATTTGTTTTGATCAAATCTTCGGCAGTTTTCCCCAACTTCCGATATGTAGCATACGGCATTAGATTAACAACTGCCCCCCCCCCCATCAACTAGCATCTTTGTCATTGGCTTCCCATTTACAAAACCCTTGATATATAATGGCTTTAAATGCCGATGCTTTGATTCTTCAGGCTTGTCAAATATAGCTTGATCGGGTTGCAGCGTTAACTAAGCAAAAATCTCTTCATTGCCCTCTTCATCAGATGAAAACGCTTTATATTCCCTAGGCAAAAAGAAAACCATGTCTACTGGAGCCGATGGATCAACCTCATTGTCACTTTTCTTCACACGCCATACCCGCTTAGTCCTCTTGTGACGATGATCGGCTTCCTTGTAGTCTCGCCGTTGTTCTTCCTATTGCTCCCGGTGTCGTAGCCGCTGTGCCCTTCTTTTCTGATTCTTTGTGAACATTCCGCTAGGACACCACTGAGGATTTTGGATTTGCTGTTTATCATTTTCTTCAAAACACTCTTCATGGATCGGCCCTAATCGGCTATGTACTGATGCTCGTTTCTCAAGCGGCCAATCTCGTGAAAATCCTTCATGCTCAAAATCCCAAGATCTTGTAACATTACATTCAGGACAATCTCTAATCGATGGCAATCTTATTCCTTGTTTCCAGCAAAACTGAAAGAACGGGCAATTCCAATGTGGATTATACCTCTCCTCATGTGACGAAGCCCGTTGTTCCTCTTCACGTCTTGAATATTTATCTATCAGCCGGGATGAAGTAATTCTAGATCTGTATTCTCGATGCCTTCCTTCATCGGCTTGATTCATCGATGATCCTGCATAAACCATGTTTATAGTGAACGGATGTCCATCAATCTTCATCGGCTTTTTGTCAAACTTCATCCTTCCCTATTCGATAGCCGATTGAATCTGTTGCCGAAAAACATTGCACTCATTGGTATGACGCGATATCGTATTATGCCACTTGCAATATTTTTTCTTCTTCAGTTCTTCGGCTGACGGAATTACATGATTTGGCGAAAGCTGTATTTGTTTTTCTTGTAGCAATAAATCGAAGATCTTATCGGCTTTATTGATATCAAAATCGTATCGTTCCTCCTTGCCGATATCCTTCACCCACGGGCATGACACCGATTTCTTATTTCTAGCCCATTCCGCCAATCCAACTTCAACATCAGATCCGTCATTATCTGAATCCGATGAATAAACTTGCACCTGAGCAACCCTTCTCTGAAACTTATCCTTTTTTGCCTCTTGAAATCGGCTTTCATGAGCCAATACCTTCTGTACTAGGTGCGCCAGGCTTTCGAACTCTTGTGATGAAAACCTCTCTTTAATCGGTGCCAAGAGACCCTAGAAAGCCAAATCGGCTAGATGCCCATCGCTCAGATTCAAACTGTAACATCGGTTTCTAACGTCCTGAAACCGCTGGACATACTCTGGTACCGTTTCGTCTGGCCTTTGCCTAACCGATGTTAAATCTGTCAGCCTCATCTCATGGATTCCAGCGAAGAAGTATTTGTGAAATTGTTTTTCTAGATCGGCCCATCCCCGAACTGAATTCGGTGGTAATGAGGAGAACCATGTAAAAGCCGATCCAGACAATGACAAGGGAAAAAAACCTAACCCTCAGAGCCTCCTCAGCCAATGCCTCTCCATACTGTGCCAAGAATCAGCTAATGTGCTCTACTGTAGATATGCTGTCCTGCCCTGAGAACTTAGAAAAATCTGGGACTCTGTATCGGTGTGGTAATGGAACCCTGTCAAACCACTCTGGATACGGATGCCGATACATAAATGTTTGGTCCTTCGGTTTTATCCCAAACTGTTCTCTTACTATTTCTGCAACCCTTACCGATAAATCTTCCCTTGGGATTTCCTGCTAATATTGTATGGGCGGAGTTTGTAGCCGATTCTGCCTGGGATATTCTCTCTGATAATTACCTGAATCGGCAACACCTCCTGGGTAATTCTGCTGATATCCCCCATAATAAGCCGTTTGATGGTATCCCGCAGGAATATCTTGTTGCCCCCCAGCCTGGTTCTGCAAAAATAAATTCTCCAGTATATCTTTTCTGGGGCCATAAGTAACTTGATTTGGCTCTATCTTTGGTGGGAGATAAACAGGACCTTGAGTAGGCTCTTGAACAATCGATCCATCCATTGCCTTCTTGTTGAGGTTATACAGCGTGTTCACCAGGATCCCTGATTGATTGATGAGCGCATGATATACTACTTCATTCACCATCTCCTGTAAGGGTTTTATTGGTGGACTCTCAGGTGGTGTACGGCTTGATTCTCCTACCAGAACTGGTTTTGGAAACTGAGATTTTTGAATCGGCCCTTGTCGCGTCATGCTGAAAGATTCCAAGCAGAGTTTCTGAAAATTGGCCATATTTTGCTCGATTTGCTATCTCTGCTCGTCTGTTAGATCCTCCATGCTGACCAGGATCATGTTGTTTGTTTTGATCTCTTTTCTAGCCATGTCAAAATTCTGGGTCCCACCAGGCGTGCCAAAAACGTGTTGACGCCGAAAATCACCAGCAGCGTCGGGAACGAGCCGATGATCTGGTTCGGCGCCTTAAGACACGCGAAGGCCTGGGAGATTTGCTTAACTCCAGTGCAGATCCTAAAATTCGAGGTTCGTAGGCGTGCCAGTTAATTTGACCCTGCAATTGACAAGGTGATAGAAAATATTAGATCAATGAGCCAATCGGCTGAAAGCCGAATTGGACTCGTCTCATCGGCCGATTGCCGATATGGACTAGAGCACTTATACATCGACTAGAGGCCGATGATGGCATAGATGGATAAAATAAATAAACCATGTGGCTAAGGAACCAATAACAATATAAATAAATAAACTAGCTGATTACTGATATAACGTGTATCGGCTGGAAAGCCGATGACGGTGTAGCGTGCCAAAAACGTGTTGAACAATGCAATCGGCTTTAACTAATAAAAGATAACCTATCGGCTAGGCACTCCGATAGAACATTGCATGGACACCCATCGGCTTAACAAGGATAAATCTATCATTATCAATCTAGTAGGTCAAAGTTAACTGATGCAGCACAGATTAATAACGATAAAAGAACCTCGATGAGCCGATGGATCTAATGCAATCATGATGGACTATATGATAACTTATCGGCTATACATCCCAATAAAACGCTTGCATAAAACCGATCAACCTAGCCAGAATAACTTATAACGCAGTTTAGTAGGTCGGACCTAACCGATGTAGCACAAATTGATGATAAGTTACACCCAGTAAGCCGATAAATCTATGCATGCGTGATGTAATATATCTACTCGGCCTATGAGGTCAAACCTAACGATGCAGCTGTAGACAGAATAGATATATCGTGGTAAGCCGACTACCGTGGGCCGACTAGAATATCGGGCCTAACCGAGGAAGTCCTAGTCAATACGGTAGTCGGAGTAACGAGACTTACCCTCTCGCAAGAGGTTGAACTTAACCGATGCAGCCCGGCTCGAGAAGCAAGAACCCGTTGAAAAGGGTGGCGATACGCCGAAGTTTGTATTGATCTGTTTGATGATTTTTATAAGGTCCCTAGGCATACGTATTTGTACCCCGAGTTGATATAGTCCTAATCGGACACGAAACAGGAATTTCCTAACTATAAAAGGAAAATTAACAAGCCCTGATTGAACGCGAGATCAGGTTTCCTAAAAATCATCGTTTCTGCCTAATCTATAGATAAGATATTAACTGCCTCCCAGTGGTCTTCACGATTCCTTCCTGAATCCGGCTTCTTCTGGATTAATTCCCGCCAGTTGATTGTGATCTTTTCCTTAACCGAACCCAATAAGGATCCGTACCAAATTTTGGCGTTAACACCAGGTCGCATCATTTTTTCCCTGGTACTCATACCCAGCATGGACCCTAGCCTTGAGGGGCTGTATACGCTAGTTTAGGAACGTCTGGGTGACCCAAGGCCCTATCAGTCCCTTCTTCTTCAGGACTTCCGTGTTCTCCTCCAGCTACCGCACCTGCACCATTTCGGCCTCCGAGGAGAGGGCTGACCAGCACTCTAGCACCTTGGGAGGATTCCCAACAAAGGATGGCAAGGAGGGTTCTGGATTCATGCAGTAAACCACTCTTGGTGCCACCCTTTCAAAGAGGTCTTTAGGGGGAGGTGAAGATAAATCTTCTTCATCTCATTCCGAAGCTACAACCCAGCTCCCCCTATGACTTGAGGGTTGGATTTGGATGGTTGGGGCTTAATGTGGAAGAAATAGTGAAAAATGTTGAAATGGGGATCAATTGTCGGGAAGGCCTCGCAAAGAGTCACAAAAATGAAGATATGAAGGATGGAGTTGGGGTTGAGATGGACAAGCACAATCTGATAAAAATCTAGAACAGCTTGGAAGAAATCGGAAGTGGGAAGAGCGAAGCTCCTATCAGAGGACTCAAAAACCACGATTTCGTGGGAGTCAGGAGTGGGGATCGATTCACCTTTGGCCGGGCGCCAGTTGATGAGCTCTTTCTGTTGGAGGCACTTACTTCTCTCCAGATGCGCCAGCTAGGAGGAGCACAGAGTTGATGTTGGCCAGGTTCCAACTGGAACATGGGGAGCGTCAGACGATGACTTGGCATGGTGGGAGTCTGGAAAGAAACGAAGGGAATCAATGGTGGGTTGGAATGCTTTGTGGATCTATGAAGGAGAGCTCGAGTTGTGTGGAAACCCTAGGTTAGGGGCGGAGAGCATGAGAGCTTCGTGCGCGGATTCAGGGGGCAAAAAGATTTGGCGATTTGGGGTAGAAAGGGGAATCTTTTCTCTCTCCCCGATATTTATAGGCTTACGTTGGGTGGTTGGCTTGGGCCGGCTTACTCAATAATGGGCCGTAAGATATGAGCTCCTAAATAGCATTTCCCTTTGGCCCATAGCCAGCTGTGTTAAAATCATTCTAGGTGCTGTTTTATAGGAGCCGATTAAAATAATTAGATATGCTTCATGTTAAGCCTATTTGTTGGACACGTATGTTCAGATATCTATATAAATTAATAGGTATTGGGGATATGTCCTTATAACAACCGACAGCTGGTCTCCAATAAAATTGGGGATGCAGGTTGTCGAAGGATGAAACTCCGACGGCGGAAAGTCAGGAGACCCCCCTTTGAGATTCGGCCAGGGGAGTGGTTCTCAGGTGAAGCCGGCGTCAAGGGGAAGAAGAGAGATCAGCGCTCGGGGCAGAAACAGAGGGGCCCGAGCTGGAAGATAGGGGTCCGGACTGTCCGAACACGGTCCGGATCGTCCGAACTGTGGAGATCACGTGGGGAAGACGATGAACAGCGCGCGCAAGGGGGACACGAGGATTTATACAGGTTCGGGCCGCCGGAGCGTAATACCCTACTCCTGTGTGTGTGGTTTGCTATCTGTGGTGGATGAATGTGGGATTGCGGTTACAAAGTGGACCCTGCGGGGAGCTCGGAAGCTAGCCCAGGGACTTGAGATTCTGAGAGAGAGAGAGAGCCGAGAACAAGAGCTGGCCCGGGTGGCCTGAGGCTGGAACTCAGTCTGCCGAGAGAGAGAGGCATGGATCCTCCTTTATAGGCGAGGGGAGTCCACAGTGCTAGAATATGGAGAGAGAGCTTTTCCGGTCAGTTCTCCTGTGCACATGTCTGCTTGCGGAGTCCTACGCCGGAGCCGCTGCTGCTATGGGCGGCTGGAGCACGCGCATGCCCGCAGGCGCCTGCTGCGCCGCGCCTGGAGGAGCCTTTGGCCGCGTGCTGCGGGCGGCCGGTCGGTCGTCTGACCCGGGCAACACACGCCCGGAGGCGACGCGTCAGGGCACGGGCGACACGCGCCCGGGCCGGAGGCGGCGCGTCGGGCCTGGGGGGCCGTTCCCGGGCGACACGCGGCGGGCAGGAGGCGGCGCGTCCGGGCACGAGCGACCGGCGGGAGACACGGCCTCTCGGCCGGCCGCCAGTCGTGCAGGATGTGTCCTCCGGAAGGAGCGACGTGACCAGAGATCCACGCGTCCCCGCAGAACGTGGGACCCCAGTCCCATTTCGCCGACAGTGGCCCCTGGCCCTGTTGCTCGGCCGGGATTAGCCCCGGGCAGGAACATGGCCACGTCTTGAAGAAAAGAGGGGATGCGGGGTGAACCTGGTTCGCCTTGGACTGGTGTAGCTTGAAGACTTGGTGATTTAGACGGGATACGTGCCCGGGACCCGGGCGTTGCCACTGAGTTTTTCGTGGCAGCCGCCGGCCGGAGATCGCGGCAGCAGAGAGGTACGTCGACCAAATGAAGGGTGCCGCCTAATCTGCCACCGACGAGGCCTCTCGCGCCTGGTCCGAGATGGAGGCGCGGGAGAAGGAAACACTCTCCCGAGAGGAAAGCGTCCGGGCCGAAGAGGCCGGGCTCGCGTCTCGCGGGTGTGAGTTCGCCGCGCACGAGGAAGTCGCGGAGATTCGCGAGGAGGCGCGGGAGGCCGTGGCCGAGTCCGCTGCCGCGGAGGCAGGGCTCCTCGACCGCGGCGAGCATCTTGCAGAGGCAACGCTTGACGAAGAAACCGAAGGAGACGGCTGTCGCCTTCGAACGCCGCCGGGCGCGCAGTCCCCGCCGCTCCGGGAGCTAGGCTCCCGAGGCAGTGAGCATGTAGCCGCCCGCCCCGGGAACTCGGTCCCCGGGACGTTGAGTCCATTCTCCGGCCCCAGCGCCGAAGCGAAAAGGTTCTGACTGCTTGGTCGGATTGTCCACGGGGGGCCAGGAGACGCCCACGCGTGGCCGTGCGGACGACTGGAGCGGCTTGCCCCGTCGCCTTGTCGTTAATGCCGGTAGAGGGTGCGACCGGGAGAGGCCGATCACCAGGGGACGTCGAACACCAGAAGGAGCCGATCAGCTCGGAGGAGCCCAAGCCGATCCAACCGGAAGTAGCCGATCGTCTCGAGGCTAACTTCCCGAGCTCGTCGGTGCGGAAGGTGTGAGTCCCGGGAGCGGGGAGTGGCGGCCCGGGCCAGGAGCGTCTCCGCGATGTGCCCCTGGGACGCCACTGCCGAGACCGGGCCCCGAGAACCGAGGACGCCGCTGCCGAGACCGGGCCCCGAGAACCGAGGACGCCACTCCCGGGACCGGGCGCCGAGGCCCGGCGCGGGATGGCTCGGGCCTGGGACCGAGGAGTGGCTCCCGGGTCCGGGCACGGTCAGTCTGGGCGCCGGGACCGGCGCGGGACCCGAGCGTCGCCGAGTTCTTCGTGGCAACCTGATGGCTGGAGATCGCGGCAGCAGAGGGGTGCGTTGTTCAATCGAAGGGCGCCACCGAGTCTGCCGCCGTCGAGACCTCACCCGCTTGGTCCGAGATGGAGGCGCGGGAGAAGGAAACGCTTTCCCGGGAGGGAAATGTCCGGGCCTAAGGGGCCGGGCTCGTGTCTCGGCGGTGTGAATTCGCCGTGCGTGAGGAGGTCGCGGTGGTTCGCGAGGAGGCGTGGGAGGCCGTGGTCGAGTCCGCTGCCCCGGAGGCAGGGTTCTCCGACCGCGGCGAACATCTTGTAGAGCCGAAGCCTGACGAAGAGGTCGAGGAAGATGCCGGTTCCCTTTTGACACCGTCTGCGGTTGCCTTCGGGGCCCGGGGGCCCTCCATGCCCCCGGGTGCTCCCCATCCGATGTCGTTCGGCGCCGCCTTCGGCGTCCGGTTAAAGCACAGCGTGACCGCCCCCCCGTGCGATCCGGGCCTCGCTCATGCTTGCGCACCGATTCGGCCTGTCTTGTACAAGAGAGACATTTGCATATGTATGTGATTATGTTTATACTTTGTACCTTGGTTTATTATGTTTCGGAGGTTGCTGGTGTTCGGGGACGGGAGCTCGGACTCGCTTCCCTCGCGAGCCCGAGTCCGGCATGTGCTCGGGACCCCGGGGGCCCCGGCTTCATGCGATATGTGTCCGGGACCCGGGGGCCCCGGACTGAAATACGTTTTTGATATAAGCCGGGTTCCGGGGCCCGGGCTTGAATATGGATGTGAGACGACCCTCCAGAAGCATTCTCGCCGGGGAGGTGCTGTCCGGGCGATCGCGCCCTATTCCGGGTGTCGCGTTCCTAGGCTTGCACTCGCCTTGGCGAGGCCGCCCTGGTTCGGCACCTCGGTGTCGGACCCGGGGCGCGGATTCGGGAATCCGTGCCTCGGCTCGAATATGTGCCCGGGACGCAAGGCCCCGGACTGATATGTGGTTTGGTTTTGAATAGTCGACATGCGCCCGGGCACAGGGCCCGGATAAGGACATGGACCATATTGGGACAACTTCCCTGGACCCACCTTTGCCAAGGCGATGCGGTCCAGGGTACGCGCCTGTGAGGGTCACTCCGGGTCCCACGTTCTGTCGATGTTTTACACCGGCAATAAATATATGGGGCTACTCGGCGGATGGAAACTCGGTGGATTGCAAAGGAACACAAGGAAATTTTATACTGGTTCAGGCCCTCGATGTGAGGTAATACCCTACGTCCAGTTTGTATGTATCTCCTTTGAGGGATATATGGTGGTAGTTCTATGAACACTGTATGCCGTGTGCTTCTATGAGCTCTTCTGCCCTCATGGGGCGCCCTGCTCCCTTATATACTGGGGGACAAGGTTACAAGGTAGAGTCCCCATCGATTACGACTAGGAATCTCCCCTTAGAGATATAACGTACCCGACTAGGACTGTAGTATTCTTTCTATACAAGGCGAAGTATGCCGAATCTAGCTATATCTCTAATTACAAGGCTAGTGGCCCATCCTCTATCCGAGTGGGCCCATATGCTTGTCATGAGGTACCCCGGGGCCCATGGCACACAGTAGCCCCCGAGACCTTCATAGTTGAGTCACAGCTGATGCCGAGTGCTCATCCTCCACGGTGAAGTCTTCCCGAGTGCATTGCTCCCGAGTTACTCTTGTCTGATGCTGCTTCTCCCGAGTCCTGCTTCATGTCACAGGGAGGGCGAAGGGTGGTGGCAGCGAGGCTATGAAGGTCTCGATGTAGATGTTGAATAGTGTGCGCGCGAATAGCGCACTATTAGGTGTAGCCCCCCGAACTTTGTGCTTAATTGAGAGAAAACAATTAAACATGAAGTCAAAGATCTTTAACCTTGTGCCAGTCTTTCCCGAGTAGATTACTACTGGTACATGAGACTCTTCGGTATCCATGTCAACCGGAATATGATTATAGTCTTGCCGGTAGGAACTACTCGTATATAGGACTCTTCGACTTCATGTCATCGGAATGTGCGTTTTAGTCTTGCCGAGTAGGCATGGCTACTCGTATATGGGACTCTCAGCGTCATGTCAGCTGAAAGGTGTTTAGTAGTCTTTCCTGTGTGTAGTGAGATACTACTCGAAAATTAGACTCGTCGGCAATCATGTCAGCCGGAAAAGTGTGTTATAGTCTTTCCCGAGTGGCGTCCCATTCGGAAGTTAAACTCTTCCGCATCATGTCACGGGAATGAGAATTTTATAGTCTCTCGCCGAGTAGTGCACTACTCGAAAGTAGTGACTCTTCAGCGTCATGTCGGCTGGAGTAATGTTTGCTCGATGGCAACTGGTGGCCGCGCATATAGGCCGAGTACCACTGGTATGAAAAATAAATCCATTACGTGGTTAGGTTACTCGAGAGAGATACCTGTATCGCCAATTTCAATGAAGACCAGCTTGTGATCCTTGTAAGGATGTATCCTCGAGACCTGCGCGGATAAGACAATACCCAAAACATATATATGTTTAGCAATAAGGCTCTCATGAAGCATATCTGTTACCTCATCGGCTCCTGTTGGTAGCACCAGCGCTATAATTTCAACTCAGCCTGCGGGCGCCCACATGGAGCATGCTACCGTAGGAACTCATATCTTGGTGGCTGCTACCAAATAAGCCGGCCTGAGCTCCGACCTATCCGAGCATAGCTCTAGGGAAGTATCATCCATCGCATGTCAGGATGAGCTTTTTGGTGTTGGTAACCGCAATCAGCCAGAGAAATCCTTATTCGCAAGCCTTTCCACTTACGTTCTGGATGCAAACTGTTGCCACATGTACCCGAGTAGTATGTTGCAGGATCTGCTTGCCCTCCTCAGGTGTGACGCAGTGCATGAGAACTTCCGGATGCGCTTTGACGATGTAAGTCTTCTCTGACTTGGGAAAAGCCGAACAAGGTACCCGAACCTTGCATTAGCAGAGGGTTCGGCTGGTGACCCTCATGGGCGTACCCTATCCAACAGAGTTATAGCCAAGCTAGGCACCGAATCTTGCATTAGCATAGGATTCGGCTGGCGACCCTCACTTGTGGGCGTACCCAACTGACAGAGTTGCGGCAAATAAGGTACCCGAACCTAGCATTAGCGTAGGATTCGTGGCTGGCGACCTCATGGGCGTACCCTACATTAGCGATGGTATACAGCCCCGACTGGCGCCGGGGGCCGATTGTTAGCTCCCATGGAGCGTAGTCGAGGAAGATGACGTCCCGACTGGCGGCAAGTATCTGGTAAGTAGCCTCATGGAGCATCCCGAGTGTATTTCGGCAGACTTGTTCTAGCCCCGAGCATAGGAGATAGGCTCGAAGCCCTGAGTTCTGTCACGCATATCCGGAGCTAGGCCTGCAATATAAAAATATCGGATGAGTAGCATCTGATGATGAAAATAATCACGCCGAATAAAAATGTATTTTTACAATGTATGTAAATACGTTGTCTTCCTCTTTTGATATTAATTTCCTCGAGTAGTTGACCCCTTACGTTTAAGCACTCTGCCCGGACTAGTCATAGCCCCCTAGCGTCGGAGTTGGCTCATGGCTCTTTCCAGGCACGTGTTTTGGGTGACTTGAGTTCGTCTTACATGGAGCAGAGTTTCACGGATCGAGATTTATGCTACTCGAGTACTTTTGTAATCATTTAAGAGCAAAAACGGAAAAAAGTAAATGCGCAGCTTATACACCTATTAGGTGTAAGCGGCTGTGGCACTAGCAAGGCCGAGTGAGGAGATGTTTTATCAGAAAGCGACTTAGCTGTTGTTCTATTTCGTGAGTGGGGATGCCATCCTCGTGTTTGAGGTTGTGAGCCCCCGAGCATGTCACTTGTTGTTCTGATAATCCTCAGTTGTTGAAGGTCGAAGGCGGTCGTGACCGACTCCACAATGGAGCCGTCTGACTTGCGTTTGCGATTCCCAGCTTTAGATGGGACCGCGTCGCGGTGTGTCGTCCCGCTACTGTTTTTCTGTCAGGGGTGACTTGTTGTCATCGAGGGCCTCGGCACAGTGTGGGCCGAGTCGGCGTACTTGTTGCCATGTCGAATAGGGCCTTGACAGAGTTGGGAGGCTTCCGCGTGAATTTGTCGATGAACGAGGTGTCTTTGACTCCTTTTCGAAAAGCGGCGATGACGACCTCATCCTTGATGTTCGGGATTGAGTTCCACTTCTCAGAAAACCTCTTGATGAAGTCACGAAGAGACTCGTTCTTCCTTTGACGCAACTGATATAGGTCGTACTCGGAAGATGGCCTCTCGTATGTTCCTGGAAATTGGTGATGAAACGTTCCCGGGAGTTCTCCCAAGAGCGATGGATTGCTTTGGGAAGTCCTGTTAGCCATGTCCTCGCTGAGTCGGCTAGAGCAACTAGGAGGTAGTTAGCCATGACTTTTGTGGTCACCTCCAGCAGCTTGGATTCCAGATGTATGCTGTGAGCCAGGACTCGGGATTGTCTTGCCGTCGTATTTTTCGATGCTTGTAGGCTTGAAACCGACGGCCAGTCGACCTGTTTGTAGCTCCTGGGTGAAGCCGGTATGCCTTCGTCTTCATGAGGACTCCGACCCCGACTACGGCGGCGAAACCGCTCGTGGTGGAGGCCGAAATGCTCGTTCTCGTCTTCCAGTTGGCGTTGCTCGTCTTCTTCTCGTTCGCGGCGCCGAGCATTGGTGTCCTGCGAAGATCACGCCATAGTTGGCTCGGAGATCCGGTTGTCCCGACGGTGCACTTCGACGTTGCCGGTTGTGTTTGGGTTGCCGAATTGACGTTTGGCGTGACTCCGTGTGCAGCTGACTAGAGCCGGCCACTCGCGTCGCTTGAGGTAGACGAGACTGCCATTGGGGATGCGACCGGTTTGGTCGGTATGAGGGTATCTCCCGGCTGTTGGTGTGCTGACATGCAGCAGCGGTAAGCATGGCTTTTATCCTTCGATCGTCGGGTGGCCTGATGATCAGGCCCAAGCTGGACTGTCCAGTAGGGTTGCGGCGGCACGATGTTCTGTTGGGGAGTAACGAAGACATCGTGGTCGCCGACTCGGGTTTGGAGGATTGCTGCTGACGCGTTTGGTCAGCCTGCGTAGATCGTCGTTGCGGCGTGCAGACGTCTTGCTTCTTCCTCCTGTTGTTCTTGCAGTCGCAGCCTCCTCCTTTGTGGCTCGTGTCGTCGGCATGATTCCTGAATAGGAGTAGCGCCTCTGGATGCCATGAAATATCTCGCGCGGAGTGAAGCTTGCCGAGCTGGTATCCGACTTGGAGTCGGAATCCGACTGGGAGTCGTAGTCCGACTGCGAGTCGTAGTCGGAATAGTTGATGGGGGTGATTACAACTCTGACCTCCCTAGATCCGATCTCGAGCGGCTCGGGGCCGTTTCCGGTTCGACCCCCGGGGGTCGGGGTTTGCCGCGTCGGATGTAGATTGTAGATATCCGCGGCGTCGCTGAGTCCGAACGGGAAGTTGACGATCTCTTCCCTTCTCGGCCCGATCTCGGCCGGCTCAGAACCGAGTCCGAGTCGAACACTGAAAGGAAGAGTTGTCCCTGGACTCGGGCGTATTGGAGATCGCCGCAGCATGTCGTCGAAGATTACCGCAGCGTCATGTGGGCCGACTGGCGCGGAGTCAGCTGGTTCCTCGGTCGGTTGGATCGGGTCCGTGTTGGCCGGGGTGAGATTGCCGATCTGGTCGGCGACGAAGTCAAGGCTTCTGAATGCGATTGTATCTCCGGGGGGGAGTTTGCCGCCGTCGACTTCGGTTGCTAGATCCATCGAGCTTGTAGATGTAGATCGCGCCGAAGCCCCTACCTGGCGCGCCAACTGTCGATGTTTTACACCGGCAATAAATATATGGGCTACTCGGCGGATGGAAACTCGGTGGATTGCAAAAGGAACACAAGGAAATTTTTATATTGGTTCAGGCCCTCGATGTGAGGTAATACCCTACGTCCAGTTTGTATGTATTCCTTTGAGGATATATGGTGGTAGTTCTGATGAACTGTATGGCCGTGTGCTTCTATGAGCTCTTCTGCCCTCATGGGGCGCCCTGCCTCCCCTTATATACTGGGGGACAAGGTTACAAGGTAGGAGTCCCCATCGGATTACGACTAGGAGATCTCCCCTTAGAGATATAACGTACCCGACTAGGACTGTATATTCCTTTCTATACAAGGCGAAGTCTGCCGAATCTAGCTATATCTCTAATTACAAGGCTAGGCCCATCCTCTATCCGAGTGGCCCATATGCTTGTCATGAGGTACCCGGGGCCCATGGCACCCACACGTTCCTAGGCGCGCACTCGCCTTGGCGATGCCGCCCCGGGTCGGGCTCCTTAGAGTCGGGCCCGGGAGGTAAGTCCCGGGCCGTATGTTTGCCAGGCGGGGGGTGCTCTACGACGAGCGCCACGCTCGCTGCCTACAGAAATGTGCCCAACCATCAACTCGCGTATCGTGACCTGAGGCTAAGGTGCGAGGAGCGGGCGCGAGCCTCGCTACCGAGGGCAGCGAGGACGCTCTCTGGTCCTGGCCTGTCAGGGGCCGTCCTCGGGCTCAGCTTCCCCTTGCGAGGGTGCGAGCTCTTGACACCGGGAGAAGGTCCTCAACCGGGAGCAGCCTGCCCGGACATGCGCTCGACAGGGCGGCGCGGTCCGGACCATCACGCCGGGACCCGTCCGGGCCCGGAGGCCCCGGACTGAGTCGGGACGAACCGCCCGGACTCGCCATCGCGTCCGATGGAGTCCGGGCAGTCGTACCCTATGTGCGCCCGGGCCCGGATGCCCCGGACTGAGTCGGACGAAACCGCCCGACTCGCCATCGCGTCCGATGGAGTCCGGGCAGTCGTACCCTATGTGCGTCCGGACCCGCAGGCCTCGGACTGAGTCGGGACGAACCGCCCGGACTCGCCATCGCGTCCGATGGGTCGGGCAGTTGTTACCCTATGTGCAGTCAAAGGAAAGGGGAAGACTTTCTCTAATAAAGGAGGAGAGATTTTCATTAAATCAAAAGCCAACCAGAGAAACGGAACCGATATAGTCGACGCTCCCGGGAGCCAAGCTCCGACCGGGGCTAGATACGCACCCGGGAGCCAAGGGCTCCGACCGGGAGTAGGTACGCGCCCGGGAGCCAAGGGCTTCGACCGGGCTCGGCCTACTGCCGCTCCTCGAGGCGTTTGGCCAAACGTTCGACGGCGCGGCACTCCGTCAGGTCGTGCCGGTCCGTCTGGTGGAAGGCGCACCATCCCCGGGCCATTTCCGGCGGCGGCGGCGCACGTGCGGCCCTTTGCCGCTTACCGCCGCCGTCATCGTCCTCGTGGGCGATGTCGCCCCGGGGGCTGGCCGCAGCGGCCAAGGCGGAGCTCTCAGCGGCCGCCTTGGCTTTCTGGCGCTTCCTCCTGTCCCGGCGCGAGGCGGAACGCGAGGACTCGCCGGCTCCCGCATGATTGCCGGCGGTGATCAGGCGATGGGCCGTACCTACGAGGTCGGCGACTTCGCCGAGCCACCGCCTTTCCCGGCCGCTGCCCCCGGTGGAAGCCGGGGGGTGGCGCAGGAGAGCTTTCGCCGCCAGGAGGGCTTCCTGCGGCATTGCCGGCTGGATGTCTTGATGGTGGCGCGCCGTGGAGCGGCGCGCCTGTTTGCGCCTCACGAATGAGGCCGTGGCGGACCCAGCCGGGCACTTACCGGCTCCCTCCGCGGAGGGAGGTGCCGAGACCGCTCGGCCAGGCCGCCACTAGGTGAAGTCGGCCCGTGCAGCGCGCACCGCGCGCCCCCAGGAAGACGTGGGGGAACGCGGTGAGCTAGCCAGAGGGCTAGCATTGTCCGGCGGGGTGAAGCCGCCGGACTCGTCGTCGGAATCCTGCTGATGATGATGGCCGGTCGCCATGGAGCGCGCCGGTGCTGCCGGCGTACCACCTGAAAAGGAAACTCCCCCTACCTGGCGCGCCAGCTGTCGAAGGATGAAACTCCGACGGCGGGAAGTCAGGAGACCCCCCTTTGAGATTCGGCCAGGGGAGTGTTCTCAGGTGAAGCGGCGTAAGGGGAAGAAGAGAGATCAGCGCTCGGGCAGAAACAGAGGGGCCCGAGCTGGAAGATAGGGGTCCGGACTGTGCCGAAACACGGTCCGGATCGTCCGAACTGTGGAGATCACGTGGGGAAGACGATGAACAGCGCGCGCAAGGGGACACGAGGATTTATACAGGTTCGGGCCGCCGGAGCGTAATACCCTACTCCTGTGTGTGTGGTTTGCTATCTGTGGTGGATGAATGTGGGATTGCGGTTACAAAGTGGACCCTGCGGGGAGCTCGGAAGCTAGCCCGGGGACTTGAGATTCTGAGAGAGAGAGAGAGCCGAGAACAAGAGCTGGCCCGGGTGGCCTGAGGCTGGAACTCAGTCTGCCGAGAGAGAGAGGCATGGATCCTCCTTTATAGGCGAGAGGAGTCCACAGTGCCAGAATATGGAGAGAGAGCTTTTCCGGTTAGTTCTCCTGTGCACATGTCTGCTTGCGGAGTCCTACGCCGGAGCCGCTGCTGCTATGGGCGGCTGGAGCACGCGCATGCCCGTAGGCGCCTGCTGCGCCGCGCCTGGAGGAGCCCTTGGCCGCGTGCTGCGGGCGGCCGGTCCGGTCGTCTGACCCGGGCAACACACGCCCGGAGGCGACGCGTCAGGGCACGGGCGACATGCGCCCGGGGCCGGAGGCGGCGCGTCCGGGCCCGGGGGGCCGTTCCCGGGCGACACGCGGCGGGCAGGAGGCGGCGCGTCCGGGCACGGGCGACCGGCGGGAGACACGGCCTCTCGGCCGGCCGCCAGTCGTGCAGGATGTGTCCTCCGGAAGGAGCGACGTGACCAGAGATCCACGCGTCCCCGCAGAACGTGGGACCCCAGTACCATTTCGCCGACACAGGTATTTCTCAAGTACACCCAATCACACAATGGATTAGCTCCATAGTGATACTCGGCTGACATGTTTAGCCAAATTGCCTTGAGAAAAAAATTTTCTAGCTGATATGATGCTAAAGAGTCCTATGGAGGCCCTAGGCCTCGGGTACCTCATCACAAGCATATGGGCCATTTGGATAGAGGATGGGCCGAGTCTTGTAATTAGAGATATAGTAGCACCCGGCAGACTTTGCCTTGTATGATAAGGAATATACAGTCCTAGTCGGGTAAATTTTATCTCTAAGAGGAAATCCCTTAGCTGTATCCGGCTGGGATTCCTACCTTGTACCCCTATCCCCCAGTATGTAAGAGGAGGTAGGGCGCCCCCTAAGGGCAGAAGATCATAGATCGACACAAATCCTTAAAGGAATAACATCACAACTGGACGTAGGGTATTACCTCACATTGAGGGCCTGAACCAGTATAAATCTTCCCATGTTCCTTTGCAATCCACCGAGTTTCCATCCACCGGGTAGCCCCATATTCATATTGCCAGTGTAAAACATCGACAGTTGGCGTGCCAGGTAGGGGCTCCGGTGAGTTTCACATCCACAAGCTCGATGGATCCAGCAACCAGAGTCGATGGCGGCAAATTCTCCCCTGGAGACACAATGACGTTCAGAAGCCTCGACTTCGTCGCCGACATGTTCGGCAATCTCACCTTGGCCGACATAGATCCAATCCAACTGGCTGAGGAACCAGCCGACTCTGCGCCAGTCGGGTCACAAGATGCTGCAGCCACCCTTGTCGATTTGCTGTGGCGATCTACCACCTTGCCGGGTCTCGGGACAACTCTCTCCTTCGGCGTCCAACTTGCGCTTGGCCTTGAGTTGGCCCAGGTCGGGCTAGAAGGGGGAGAGATCGTCAATCTCCCTTGCAGACCCAGCGACGCCGCGGATCTACCTCCCATGCGGTTGACCCGATCCTCTAGGCTCTAGTTTGGACGTGGCTCCAAGTCACTCCAAATTGGATCTAGGGAGGTCGGAGTCGTCCTTACTCCAATCAACTACTTGGATTCCAACTCCAAGTCGAACAACACTTTGGACACTAGTTCGGACACCAGTCTGGCAAGTTTCCTTCTGCCCCACGAGATTTTCATGGCATCAACCCCCCGCCAGAGGTGCACTGAGTACAAGAGGAGCGACAGGAGGAGGCCAGCCGACTACGGTAACAGGAGGAGGCTGAATGAGAGGCTCACAACAACGAGCTGCGTAGGGCCGGGCAAACTGCTCAGCAACAGATCCTTTAGATTAAAGTTGGCGACCACGACGTCTTCATCACGCTGCAACAGAATGTCGTGGCCACTGCAACCCTGCTGGACACACTCCAGCTTGGGCTTGATCACCAAGCCACCCCGACTATCATCAAGATCAAGGCGATGATTACAGCTACCGCCTGTCAGCAGCACCAGCAGTCGGGCGACACACTTGTACCGACCAACCGGTCGGGTTCTCCGATAGCAGGCTCATCTACATCAACACGATGCTGGGTGGTCAGCTCAAGTCAGCCACACGAGGAGTCACGGCAAACATCACTCGGCAACACCAACAATAACAATCGGCGGCATCACCAGAACGATTGCCGGTGCACCAAGACCTCCGAGTTCGTCTACAACATGATCTTCAGCAAGACATTAATGTCCGGCGCTGTCAACGTGAAGAGGACAAACACCGCCGACTGGAGGACAAGCATGAGCGTTTTGGTCTTCACCACGAGTGGTTTAACCGCCGCGGTCAGAGCTGGAGCCCTCACGAAGATGAAGGCGTTCCAGCTTTCACCCACGAGCTACAGGACGTCAATTGGCCGTAAGGCTTCAAGTCTATGGGGACCGAGAAATACGATGGCAAAACCAACCCTGAGTCTTGGCTCACTGTATACACCCTAGCAATTCGAGCTACCGGTGGTGACCATAAAGCCATGGCTAACTACCTCCCAGTCGCCTTGGCCGACTCAGCGAGGACATGGCTAACAGGGCTCCCGAGGCAGTCGATCGGTTCCTAGGGAGAACTCAGGGAGCGGTTCGTTGCTAACTTCCAGAGGATCTATGAGAGGCTGTCTTCCGAGCATGATTTATACCAATTGCACTAGAGGAAGAACGAGTCTCTGCATGAATTTATTAAGAGGTCCTCCGAGAAGCGCAACCAAATCCCAATGATCAAGCACGAGGTCATCATTGCCGCCTTCCACAAGGGAGTAAAGGACTCCCCGTTCATCGTAAAATTCACTCGGAAGCCTCTAGCCACTGTTAGAGCTCTCTTCGATATGGCAAACAAATACACTGACTCGGCCGAGGCAGTCGTAGAGGCCCTCGATGAGAAGAAAGAACCTCGGCAAAAAGACCAAAAAGCAAAAGCTGACAACAAGCCATCACAGAACAAGTCCGGCAACCGCAAGCGGAAGTTGGACAACGAGGTGGCCAACGTGGAGCGCACTCGGTCGTGGCCCCCAAGGAACAATGAATACCAAAAGGTTATGAATGGGCCTTGCCCCTTCCATCCCAAGGGCAAGCACGCGGCCAAGGATTGCTTCATGCTCAAGAAGTTCGCCTCCGAGTAGACTTCATCATCTGGCGCCGACAAGGATAAAGACAAGCCAGACTCGGGCCCGGCCGACAATTTTTAGGATCCCCAAGCCGAGCTCAATCACATCTTCGGAGGGCCGTCTGCGTACAAGTCCAAGCGGAAGTAAAAGCTCACAACACGGGACGTCAACGCAGTCTCTACAACAGACGCCCCCCCATACTTGCGTTGGTCAGAAACACCCATCACATTTGATCGTGCAGATCACCCTGATCGGGTCTCACACCCGAGGCGCTACTCACTCGTCCTGGACCTGGTCGTCAAGAATATCAAGCTAAAGAAGGCCCTCATAGATGGAGGCAGCGTGCTCAATATCCTCTTCGCCAAGACCCTGGATGAGATGAAAATCCCTCGTTCAGAACCGTGGCCGAGTACTGCACCCTTCCATGGGATAATTCCCGGCTTGTCTTCAACACCCCTCGAGCAGATAACCTTGCCGGTCACTTTCGGCATGTAGGATAACTTCCGCATAGAAAACATCTGCTTTGAGGTTGCCGACTTCGAGACCACATACCACGCGATACTTGGACAACCGGCGCTCGCCAAATTCATGGCAATACCATACTATACCTACATGGTGCTCAAAATGCCTGGACCAGCAGGAGTTCTCTCCCTCCACAATGACATCAAGCAAGCCTTCACCTGCGACAAGGAGAGCTGCGAGTTGGCTCAAGCCCAAGAGGCAGCAGTCGGACGCAACAGCATTCGACAAGCCGCCATAACCGAAATTGAGGATGATCAAGTTCCGGCCAAAAAAGCAGCGAAGTCGGGAATTTCAGCGGACTCAGACACGAAGAAGATCCCCCTGGACCCTTCCGACCCCTCCAAGACTGCTCGAGTCGGGACCGGACTCGACCCCAAATAGGAAGACGCGCTCGTCACCTTCCTCCAAGCCAACAAGGATAACTTTGCACGGAAACCGTCCGACATGCCGGGCGTACCAAGGGAGGTGATCGAGCACGCTCTCAATGTCAAGACAGATGCCAAGCCAGTCAAGCAACGGCTACGGCGCTTCGCAGAAGACCATAAAGATGCTATCCAGGAGGAGATAACCAAGCTTCTCGCAGCTGAGTTTATCAAAGAGGTCTATCACCCGGATTGCCTGGCAAACCCAGTCCTGGTCTGGAAGAAAAAGGGTAAATGGCGCATGTGTGTTGACTACACTGATCTCAACTAGGCATGCCCCAAGGATCCATTTGGTCTACCCAGAATAGACCAGGTGGTGGATTCAACCGCAGGGTGCGAACTTCTCAGCTTTCTCGATTGTTACTCAGGATACCACCAAATCAGCCTCAAAGAGGAGGACTGCCTAAAGACGTCTTTTATCACGCCGTTTGGATCGTACTACTATATCACTATGCCGTTCGGTTTGAAAAACGCTGGAGCAACGTATCAATGGGCCATTTAGTGGTGTCTACACACCTAGATCGGGCACAACATGGAGGCCTACGTTGACGACGTGGTGATCAAGACCAAGTCCAAAGAAGACCTCATCACCAACTTGGAAGAAACCTTCCAAAATCTTTGAAGATTCAAGATGAAGTTGAATCCAGAAAAGTGCGCCTTCGGTATGCCATTCGGCAAGCTACTCGGCTTCATCGTTTCGCATCGCGGCATCGAGGCCAACCCAGAGAAAGTCAATGCAATCATGAACATGGCACCCCCAACTAGCTAGAAGGACGTCCAGAAGCTGACAGGCTGCATGGCGGCACACAACCGGTTTATTTCCTGACTAGGCGAACGGGGCATGCCCTTTTTCAAGCTATTGAAGAAAGCAGACAATTTCCAATGGACTCCCAAAGCCTAACAAGCCTTCGAAGACTTCAAAAAATTTCTCACATCACCACCCGTGTTGGCGTCACCAATGCCCCAAGAACCATTAATGCTGTATCTGGCGGCAACTACTCAGGTAGTTAGCACGATGCTGGTGGTCGAGCGATCCGAACAGGGTCACATACAGAAGATTCAATAGCCAGTCTACTTTGTCAGCGAGGTCCTTGCTGACTCGAAGATGAGATATCCGCAGGTCCAGAAGCTGTTGTACGGCCTACTCATCACTGTCCGGAAGCTGGTTCATTATTTCCAAGCACATCAAGTCACGGTGGTCATATCGTATCCACTCAGGGACGTCCTGCATAATCGCGAGGCCACCGGCCCAATCGCCAAATGGGCGCTCGAGTTGATGGCGTTCGACATCACCTTCCAGCCATGGACAGCCATCAAATCACAACCTCTAGCCGACTTCATGGCTGAGTGGACAGAAGTTCAAATGCCTACATTAACAGTAAAGCTAAAGTACTGGACAATGTACTTTGACGGTTCTCTACGGATCGGCAGTGCCGGGGCCGGCGTCGTACTGACATCCCCTATCGGCGAAAAACTCAAGTACATTCTCCAGATCCACTTCTCGGCTTCCCACAACGTCGCCGAGTACGAGGCACTTATCCACAGGCTCCGCATTGCTATATCACTCGGTATCCGCCGACTGGTTGTGCGAGGAGATTCTCAACTCGTGGTCAACCAAGTCATGAAAAACTAGACATGCCTCGAGGACACAATGGCGGCATATTGTCAGGAGGTCCGGAAGCTGGAAAACAAGTTCAACGGGCTGGAGATAACACATGTCCTACGACAATACAACGATGCTGCAGACGAGCTGTCCAACATGGGATCTAAACGAGAAGCAGTCCCAACAGGGATCTTTGTCAAGCAACTTATGGAGCCATCAGTCAAGAAGAAACCAGTGCCAAAGCAGTCAGGAGGTGAACCTACCCCGGCAACAGACAAAGTATTGAACATATGTCAAGACTGGCGGACTCCTATTCTCAAATTCCTCTTGGACGATGAACTCCTAGAAGATCGCAGTCAAGCCGAACAGATCAAACGTCGAAGCAAGAGTTTCCTAGTCGTTAGAGAAGATCTGTACTGAAGAAGTGCATCCAGTGTCCTCATGCGCTGCGTCACCACCGAGGAGGGCAAGCAAATTCTGCAATCGATCCACTCAGGCATATGTGGCAACCATGCCGCATCTAGGACGTTAGTCGGAAAGGCTTATCAGTAGGGATTTTTCTGGCCAACAGCAGTAACAGACGCTAAAGACATTGTTCGCACATGCGAGGGCTGCTAGTTCTACGCAAGACTAACCAATCTCCCATCCCAAGAACTCCAAACAATCCCAATCTCTTGGCCCTTCGCAGTATGGGGGCTTGATATGGTCGGGCCTTTCAAGAAAGCGCCAGGAGGGTTCACACACTTGTTCGTTGCAGTGGATAAATTGACGAAATGGATTGAGGCAAAACCCGTTGCTACCATAACAGCGGCACAAGCAAAGGACTTCATCATGAGTATATTATACCGATTTGGGGTCCCTAACCACATCATCACAGACAATGGTACTCAATTCACAGGCAGCGTGTTTCAAGATTTCTGTGAGGACTTCGACATCAAGATCTGCTATGCGTCTGTGGCACACCAACAGAGCAATGGACAGGTTGAACGCGCCAATGGTATGGTCTTACAAGGTATCAAGGCCAGAATATTCGACCGACTACAACCATATGTGGGCCGGTGGGTACAGGAGCTCCCATCTGTTCTCTGGTCTCTCAGAACCACGGTTAGTCGAGCAACAGGGCAATCCCCTTTCTTTTTGGTTTACGGTGCTGAGGCTATGCTACCAACCGAGTTAGAGTTCGGCTCTCCGTGAGTTCGGGCTTACTCAGAAGACACCTCAAATAATACCCGATTGGTTGAACTAGATCAGTTGGAAGAAGCAAGGGATATCGCAATAATCCAGTCGGCAAGGTATCTTCAAGGCCTGCATCGCTACCACAATTGCAATGTCTGTGGCCGTGCCTTTTTGGTCGGAGATCTCATCTTGAGAAAAATACAAACCACCAAAGACAGGCATAAACTATCCCCAATATGGGAAGGGCCATTCATTATAGCTGAGGTCACGCGGCTAGGTGCCTACCGACTGAAGACCAAAGACGGTGCCCTCGTCAGCAACTCATGGAATATAGAACAGCTACGTCCTTTCTATACCTGAGTTTTATATTTTTTCCATGTGTATAGATTTCTCTGACTCACTACGCCGCTTGTTCCAACCTAGTAGTGATTCGGGGGCTGCATGTATTATATGTGCTTTGTCAATAATATACGAGCCTGTTTTACTTAAGTTATGAAGTTTTGCAATGACTTTGTTATGTTTGCCTGAGTACAGCTTTCTGCGGTAAACGATTTTATTAAGTTCATATATTTACAGATGTATTTACAACTAAGTAATAATTCAGAGCTTGGCGGCATTGCACATATATTTACACATGTATTTACAAAAATTCATATACACCGACTGCATGATGGACTGTTTTTACATACCCAGGTCTCGGGTGATCACCTCTGCAGTCAGCCTCGCCTTGGCTATCAGCTCCAGCGCCTCCTTAGGTGTTGTCTCCTCGGTGAATCCCTCTCCGATGGCTTCAATGTCTGCCCTAGGGTAGATGGACTTGGTCATCGCCAGGGTTTGGGCCACACCGACAATAGTACGCTCATCCGAGTACCTCTTCAGGATACTCGGTGCTTCGTTAAGGCACGCCTGCACCTGAGACACCGTGTTGGAACTGGTTCCCACATGACGAGGATCCATCACGTCAAGGAGCCCTTTCATGGACTCGGCAAGGATCTCCCGTGACTCCTTGACGACTTTTATCTCCTCTGCAAAAGCCTAGAATTGGATTTGGGCATTGGCCCTAGCAGCTGCTCGGGTTCACCAACAAGTAAACTTGTCAGGCAAACTGCAGACGAAGTACTTCTCCCACTTGGCTTTGGCCTTCTCTAGTTCAACCTTTTCCTTCTCGATCTTGGCATTGGCCTTCTTCAAGTCGGCCTTCTCTCTCTCGAGCTCGGCCACGGCCCTTGTTAGGTCGGCCTTGTCTTTTTCAAGCCCAGCCTTGGCTTCCTTGGCCTCCTTCAGCTGGACTTCTCCCTCTGTTCGGGTCTTCAGCTCAGCTTCGAGGGCTGCACATCAGAATAGTCAAGCACTCCACATGGCAGTCAGGACACAACTGGGCAGTTGGAAAACAACACAGCTGGAGAAATATACTAAGGCATCAGTTAGGGAGACGTTCGAGAGACATACTTCCAATCTTCTTGGCTTGGTCCTAATTTTCATTCCTAAGCTGATTAACGGCTTCCCTCAGCCAAGATTCCCTCTCCTGGCTGCGCCCTTCCACTTCGGCTTTTAAAGCCCGGAGCTGGTCCAATTCTTGGAGCTGGGGGGCAACTCGGGTCAGGACCTCATTCATCCTCTCCAAGCGGTCAACCAGTTTCTACTTGGGGAGGAACAGTGCGAGGTGAAGTCAAGCATTAGAATGCTCGTGCAAGGAGGACTACCAAGATTCCAACACAACGAGATTCATACCTTAATCCCCTGGGACACAGTGATTACGGCGCGAAGCAAGTATTCACGCTCCTTCTCCGCCGCAACCTCGTCATGCTTGTAACTCCTCGCAGTTCCATTGGGGGCCATCCAGTAGAATGTCCTTAGGAACTTGCGGGGGGGAGGGGGGGCTTCGAGCCTGGGGAGGTCCAACCTTTCCGAAGGCGGTGATGACAACGACAACGACGATGACGACAATGACGATGACGACGATGACGAGGATGGCGATGGGGTCCTGGCCCTCAACTTGGCAGCCTCCGGGGCCTCGGGGGCTGGCTCGAGGACTGGAGCGATAGCCTCGACAACCGCCGCTTGGTCGGCCGGTGTCGGTGGCCCTGCAGTCGGGACGGTCTCGGTTTCTGCAACTGGGACCGTCACCGGCTCAGCAGGTGTGCTCGCCGGTGCTGGCTCGGCTAGGGCTGGCTTGACGACGGGGTAGCCGGAGCGGTCTCCTTGAGATCAATGTCGGCCCGCTTCCTACATAACAAGTCAAACATCAATATGCTACCATACCGAACAAGATTTCCAGAAGACCTAGAGCAACCTACCTCTTGGAGAACTTAAGCCGCTGTCCGGGTGATCTAGAGGTAGGCACTGGAGGACCGCTGGCTGTCGGGCCTGAGGGCATGGTGGTCAGTGGTGGTGTTTCTGTCCTGGTCGGCCCCGCTCGCGGTGTGGCCAGCTGGGGTGCCCGAGTACTCGACGGCGCCATTCTTGGGCTCGATGTTACTGAGCCTAGTAGCGCTGGACTTGGCCTTGTACTCGGCGGCCCTCGCATTGGGCTCGATGATGCTGAGCTCGATTGCGCTGGTCCCAGCCTGGGACTCGGTGGTCTGGGGGCTATAGCAGGGGTGTCTTTTATCTTCAGACTCTCGGCTATGGCACTCGGCATCACAACCTTCTTCTTGCCCTGTTCTACAACGGGTCTCTTCCCTGCTCTCTTGGAGTCGGGCTGGGCAGCAGAAGGACTTCTTGGCCTCTTCTTCGACTTCATGGCCGATAGAGTTCGGGAGTCATCATCAAACTCCTCACATGACTGCAAGCAGTTCAACAATATATTTTACACATTCTGGGGCCAATCTAGGCATATATCTGCAAGCATTCACCATAGATACAAAGACAATATCCGCAAGTTACCTTTGGGTGTGGCCTCTTCTGGCTATAAGCCACCATGAATCGCCCTATATCTTCGGTTTTGTCCACCCCGTTGGCAAAGAAATCTAGCAAGGTGTTGGTCACTTTGTACTTGTCTATCAGATCAGCATATTCCTGGCTGGGATCACCTTTTCCCTTGTAGTCCTAGCCGAAGTGGCACCTCAGCTTCAGCGGCCTGATGCACCGAGTCAAGAAACGTCTGGCCACCCATGGACTAGACAACCTGGCTTTCTTCAGCTTGTCAATCCTGCCAGCAAGTTTGTGAACTTGCCCCATTTCTTCAGAGGTGGGTAGAGACGACCACTTGGCAATGACAACCAGGGGCAAACCCATGAAAGGGGGAAGGCTTGGCTCAAGATTGGAACAGTAAAACCATTCCTTATGCCAGCCTTTGAGAGAAGATTTCAGAGGGATATTGATATAGGTCTTCTTCATCTCGTTCCTGAGTTGGATACCGGCCCCTCCAATTACTTGGATTTTATTCTTGGAGGGTTGGGGCTTGATATGAAATAAATATCTGAACAGATTAAGATGGGGTTCTACACCCAGGAAGCACTCACAGAGGGTCACAAAAAGGGAGATTTGCAGAATTGAGTTGGGATTCAGATTCACCAACTCAAGTTCATAAAAAGCAAGAAGCTGGTGGAAGAACTTGGAAGAAGGAAGAGAAAGACCCCAGTGGAAAAAAGAGGAGAAAACAACGGTCTCACCCTCCTGGGGCTCCGGAACCGTTTCCCCTTCAGCTGGACATCAGTTGATGACATTGTGGCTTTGCAACCTCAGCTACTTCTCCAGGAGCTTCAGCTTAGCCGACCCGCAATCCAAAGTCGGCCAGACATCATCCAACGGCCCCGCCAGATTTGAAGCCCTCGGCATGGTTGGGGATGAGGAGATTTGGGGGAAATGTCGCGGAAGGTTTGGAATAGACGAGGAGGAGTGGAATCGCCCGAGTTCTAGTGGGGAAGAGCAAACAACGGAGAACTCTAGCGGAGTGGGAGGCGAAATTTTGGCGCGGAAGTTGGAAGACGAAACGATTGGTCGATAGGAGAAGATGAAGGAATCTTTTCTCTCACTCCCCGCCTTTTATAGAGCCGTTTCCGATTCGTGGGCTTTGGCCTACAAAGTCGGTACTGGGCCACCAAGACATGAGTTTCTACAATAGCACACTCAATATGGGCCGCTCGCTGGCTGTGTTAAAATCGTAGTGCTGGTGCTACCAACAGGAACCGATGAGGTAAACAGATATGCTTCATGAAGGCCTAATTGCTAAACACATGTGTTTGGGTATCTGTCTTATCCACCAGGTACTGAGGATATATCCTTATAAGGGTCACAGGCTGGTCTTCATCAAAATTGGGGATGCAGGTATCTCTCAAGTACACCTGACCACGCAATGGATTTAATTTCATAAAGTGGTACTCGGCCTATATGCTTGGCCAACAGTTCCCATGAGCAATATTATTCCAGCCGACATGACGCTGAAGAGTCTAACTTCCGAGTAGTGCACTACTCAGGAGAGACTATAAATATTCTTTCTAGTTGACATGATGCTGAGGAGTCTAACTTCTGAGTAGGACACCACTCGGGAAAGACTATAAACACCCTTTCTAGCTGACATGAAGCTGAAGAGTCCCATGTACGAGTAGCATCCTACTCGGCAAAGACTATAAATCATATTCCGGTTGACATGATATCGAAGAGTCTCATATACCAGTAGTATACTACTCGGGAAAGGCTACAAGGTTAAAGATCTTTGACTTTATGTTTAATTGTTTTCACAATTAAGCACAAAGTTGGGGGCTACACCTAATAGGTGCGCCTATTCGGTGCACACTATTCATACATCTACATGAAGCCCTTCGTAGCCTCGCTGCCAGCTGACATGAAGCAGGACTCGGGAAGAAGACGCACTTGGACAAAGAGTACTCGGGAGCAATGCACTTGGGCAATCTTCATCGTGGAGGATGAGCACTTGGCATCAGCTGTGACTCAACTATGAAGGTCTCAGGGGCTACTGTGGAGGCCCTGTGCCTCAGGTACCTCATCACAAGCATATGGGCCACTCGGATAGAGGATGGGCCGAGACTTGTAATTAGAGATATAGTAGCACCCGGCAGACTTTGCCTTGTATGATAAGGAATATACAGTCCTAGTTGGGTAAATTATATCTCTAAGAGGAAATCCCTTGGCCGTATTCGGCTGGGATTCCTACCTTGTACCCCTGTTCCCCAGTATGTAAGGGGAGGCAGGGTGCCCCCTGAGGGTGTAAGATCAAAGATCGACACAAATCCTCAAAGAAATAACATCACAACTGGACGTAGGGTATTACCTCACATTGAGGGCCTGAACCAGTATAAATCTCCTCGTGTTCCTTTGCAATCCACCGAGTTTCCATCCTCCAGGTAGCCCCATATTCATATTGCCGATGTAAAACATCGACAAGTCCAATTTCGGAGAAATATATCACTTGGGAAAGGCTTAAAGGTTAAAGATTTTGGACTTTTTGTTTAATTGTTTCTCAATTAAGCACAAAGTCGGGGGCTACACCTAATAGGTGCGCCTATTCGGCGCACACTATTCAAATTTCTCCATGAAGCCCTTCATAGCCTCATTGCTAGCCGACATGAAGCAGGACTTGGGAGAAGAAGCACTCGGACAAAGAGTACTCGGGAGCAATGCACTCAGGAAACCTTCACCATGGAGGATGCGCACTTGGCATCAGCTGCGACTCGACTATGAAGGTCTCAGGGGCTATTGTGTAGGCCATAGGCTCCGGGTACTTCATGGAAGGCAATGTGATCACTCGGATAGAGGGTGGGCCTGCCATGTAATTAGGGATATAGTAGAACTCAGCTTTAGGTTACCTTGCACGACAAGGAATGAGATATAGTCCTAGCCGGTTACTCTATATTCTTAGAGGCAAATTTCTTGGTTGAGTCCGATTAGGATTCATACCATGTATCCTTGTTTCCTCGGTATATAAAGGGAGGCAAGGATCCCCTAGGGTAGAACAGAACAACACATAACCTATAACACCCTAATTTTTTAGGCCATTAAAAACCTATTTTTAATAAAACCCTAATTCCGAAAACTCGAATTTTTGCGTGTGTGCCTAAGGACCTAAGTGCCGAGATCTCAATCTATCCCTCCTTGAAACCCTAACTTCCCCAATCCAAACCCCTATCCAAAAATATAAATCTCGAGTTTGGATTTTGCAATTCGAATTCCCCTTCCAAAAAACCTCTAATGAATTTTCCTTATTTTAATTCTCCCATAAAAAACAAATATTCAATCTCTTTGCAAATCCAGGGCCAAATTCAAATTTTGAAATTCAAATCCCCCTTTTAAGTCCCTTTCTACTCTCTCCCTCCAATTCAAAAACTCCTAATCATATATAATCTCAAGCCTGGAAGCCATTGTTTTAAATCCCTCGGGCTTTCAAAATTCAAATATCAATTTTTCAAAAATTAATACCCCTCCAAACTCCCCAAAATCTCTCTCTGAAAAATCCTAAGGAAAAAGAGAAAACCCACTGTACACCATGGGCCGCCTCCTCCCTCTCCTGCTCAGCCCACAAACCACACAGCCCTCAACCTCTCCCCTCATCCACGCGCTTGACAACAGGGCCCCTCCCGTCAGCTGCCTACCGCGTGGCTGATTGCAAGGGCCCACGCATTAGCCACGCACGTGCTCGCCCACTGCCACCCCGGGCCCGTGCGTCAGGCCTTCGTCTTCATTCCCCGCTGCACGAAGCATGCTCGGTCAAATGCCCCGATGCCATGCCATCCACGGCTCTCTCCGCCCAGTGCTACCCGACCGCCTCGGTGTCGATGTTTTACACCGGCAATAAAACTATAGGGCTACTCAGCAAGGGGAAACTCAATGGATTGCAGAGGAACACAGTGAGATTTATACTGGTTTAGGCCCTCGATGTGAGGTAATACCCTATGTCCAGTTGTGATGTTATTCCTCTGAGGTGTTTGTCGATCGATGATCTTGTGATCTTGTTATCTCGTGCCCCTTGAGGGGCGCCCTGCCTCCCCTTATATACTAGGGGGCAGAGGTACAGGATCCCAGCCGGATACGGCCAAGGGATTTCCTTCTTAGAGATAGAAACTTATCTGACTAAGACTATGTTTTCCTTATTATACAAGGCAAAGCCTGCCAGGTGCTATCTTATCTCTAACTACATGATTCGGCCCATCCTCTATCCGAGTGGCCCATATGCTGGTGGTGAGGTACCCGGGGCCCATGGCCTCCACACCCAGGTCACCAGCAAAGTTTCCTGGAACTGGTACCGGCAAAGTTTCCTGGGACTGGTACCGGCAACACGGTTCCGCGGGAGTCGGTTCACGCCGATCTCCTGTGGCACTCCCTCTCTGGTGTCACTGTGGGTGGTGCCAGGGCGGGGGTGTTACATAACCAATCTCACCAGAGAAACCTCGAAGGCAATAAACAATAGCTGGAAGTAGGGTATTATCTCACCTTGAGGGCCTAAACCAGGATAAATCCTTTGTGTCCCTTCGCATCCATCAAGTTTAGGTTTTACGAATAGCCCCATAATCAATACAGCCGATATAAAACATCGACAATTGGTGTACTCCAATCATCCGATTCTTATTGGAAGATGAGCTCCCAGAAGACCGTAGTGAAGCCAAAAAAGTCAAACGTCAGAGCTCAAGCTTTATCGTAGTCGGAGAAGACCTTCACTGTCGAAGTGCATTTGGACTCCTCATGCAATGCGTCACACCTAAGGAGGGCAAGCAGATCCTGCAATCGATCCACTCGGGCATATGTAACAACCATGCTGCATCAAGGACGTTAGTTCAGACATGTGAGGCATATGACAAGGTATCTTCTGGCGGACTATGGTTACCGATGCCAAAGACATAGTTCAGACATGTGAGGGATGCCAATTTTTCCCTTAACAAACACATTTGCCACCTCAGGAGGTGCAGACAATCCCAATACCTTGGCCTTTTGTAGTTTGGGGGCTTAACATGGTCGGGCCATTCAAAAAAGTGTCAGGAGGGTTCACGCATCTATTTGTCACGGTGGACAAGTTCACAAAGTGGATTGAGGCCTAACCCATTGCTACCATAACTACGGCCAAGGCAAAAGACTTCATCGTGAGTATTCTCTACCGATTTGGAGTCCCTAATCGCATAATAATGGATAACGGCACATAGTTCACTAGCGGCATCTTCCAAAAATTCTGTGACTAATTTGGCATAAAGATCTGTTATGCTTCCGTGGCTCACCCACGGAGCAATGGGTAGGTCGAGCATGCAAGCAGCATGGTCTTACATGGTATCAAAGCTAGGGTGTTCGACCAATTACCACCTTATGCAGGGCGGTGGGTACAAGAATTCCCATCTGTTCTCTGGTCACTTCGAACCACGGTCAGTCGGGCAACAAGGCAATTCCCTTTCTTCCTGGTCTTTGGTGCTAAGGCCGTGTTACCAACTAAGTTGGAGTTCGGTTCTCCGTGAGTTTGGGCCCACACCAAAGACAAATCAAACTAAGACCGACCGATCGAGCTAGATCAGTTGGAGGAAGCAAGGGACATTGCAACAATTCAATCGACAAGAGATCTCCAAGGCCTGCATCGTTATCACAGTTGTAATGTCCTTGGCCGCACCTTTTCAGTGGGAGATCTCATATTGAGAAAAATACAAACCACCAAAGACAGACACATACTATCTCCCTTGTGGGAGGGGCCGTTCATTATTGATGAGGTGACACGCCCGGTGGCTTACCGACAAGATGGAAGTGCACAAGTATACAAAGGAAGGCATAATAGGGCTCATTTGCATAAACAATATTTAATAAAGTATTTAAGAGGGAAGTAAAACAAGTAATCATTAACCAATATTAATCAACACTGCACAGCCCTCCCAAGCAGTATAGGCCCAACCACTCCCAACCTAGAGCTATCAAAATACCATCATTTATTATTATTAATTAGTAGTATGGGATGAATCACGAAAAACATTACTAGGCCGCCCATTAACCGTGGGCACAACTACTTGAAAAGTTTTACTTTGGCGAGAGGTGTACCAATTTACCCACTAGACACAACCCCACAACATGTTACTGTGAGCCTCAATACCACCATGGTACCTCTGAAAGGAGTTGTGACAGGACCATCCATGTAGTCCGCACAACAAGAGAGCCACCCACTAGACCACCTGTATCTGATAGGGTTGATTAGGCTCCTAGGCAGGGAGATGACCCAATGCCCAAAACATCGACTTATTGATGACTGCCATGCGTGGACTTATTGATGACTGCCACAACACACCGTGGGGCCTCCGGTTGAACGAGTCACACTTCAGTTCCCACCATTACTCATTCTAGCTTGTGGTTAGTACGAGTATTGCTTCGCAAAGATAGCTCATGAACTGGTCCTTAAGTATCATGAGCACCACTAGCCAACTTTAGTCCATGTGCTCACAACCCACCATTTAGCCAAATTTTAGTTGACCATTAATTAACCATAGATGACCTCGGTCATGAACTAGATCATCATTTCATGTTAACCAAGTGTCAAGGGTAATAATTAAGTTATATCCTAGATGTTCCACTATAATTTCTAAGCATCGCTAAGCGGGGTCCTAATGTTATTCTAGCTAACCAATAATTAAATCTAGCTAGGCACATTATCCCATGGGTACAAATAGCAAGGGATCAACACAATAGGGCCATAATCAAGGAGCAGGGTTTCCCTCCTGATGATATTGTAAAATAAATGCATATTTGAAGGAAAACATAGCTTTAAACCATAGGTACAACATGCTCAAAGGTGTTTAGGATCTATGTGACTTGCCTTGCTGCTCTGCGAAAGCTTAGGAAATCTCCTCGCAAAATCCTGACTCTTTCAGAATGTCGGCGGCTAAAGGCAATAAAATAAAAACGAGGAAAACACTACATAAGCACACATCAATAGTACAATATTATATTTTTAATGGGTAGATCTTTATTTTTAGAGAATTATGCAAGTTGAATCACCCCAAATGGAGTTAGGATGAATTGTTTATGAATTTCTAAAGTTTTCGGCATATTTCATGTGTTATAGAAATTATTAACTGATTTATGACGTTAGCCTTAAAGGAACAGAGAGGGAATCCGGCGGATGACATGTGGGTCCCACCGGTAGAGAGAGAGGAGACCAGTGCACCGTGGACCGGGGGCACTGAGAGGCTAGATGAGTATGGACAGTTAGGATTAAACTTCGGATCATATCTAACGGCAAGGACTTGATCAAGGAGAACGGACAGTTGGGGTTGAACCTGGCCGATTGGATCTCTTGGGAGGATGACTGGCCAACCACGTCAGACAGAGGAGCTAAGGTGGACTGGCCAACCATTTTCGATGTTCTATATATGTACGGAAAGCTAAGGAGATAAGCTTTCCAATGGATTCGGTCCCACGTCAAAATTCTTTACAAGTCAAAAGATATCATCGAAACAAGAGGGCGAATAGAATTTGCTGGGGTGCTGCATCACCATCTTTTGGGCTGTTGGGCCTTGTATCTTGTCAGAGTCCATTAGGGATGCGTCCAGGGGTTCTTGGCCGACCCTAGACCCTATATATTTAGTAGAAATCGTTGAGTTAGGGTTGGGTTTTGCGTAGATTATTCTGCCATTGCAGTTTCACCGTCTAGATCGGTTTGTAGAACCCCAACTTCGTGTGCTAACATTCATCTGTAATTCAGGTAGTGTTTTCTTTGTTCTCGCAAAGTTCTTTGATTGTTTGCAGGAGCAAAACCTTTGTGGTTAGGTCGATTGCGTGAGAGCGTGGCCGATAACGACAAGACGTGCGGGTGTAGCGAGTGCGAGGTGACGATCTACTGATTGGAAGCCTCAAAATGTGAACGTCCACACGTCGCCAAATCGAACCTATCGGAAGATCGGGCCCCTAGTCTCGCATCAAGGTGGTATCAGAGCATCAGGTTGCCCGATAGGTATCATCTGTGTTTCCTTCTGTTAAGTTTTGTTTTCCCTTACCTAGAGTCCAGAAAACCCAAAAATTTATTACAACCGTGTTCTTCGTAGTGTTAGTTTTATCCCCTGTCCAAACCCCTTTGTGCCTTTGCAAGTTTAATTTCAGCTTCGCTTTGTTGAGTCTATGTCCTAGGTCAAGTTAGTGGTCGTGGTTTAGAGTCGTGTTTGTGGTTCTAGTTCTAGCTTTTGCATTGCACGAGAGCCAGCCTTGAGAGATCGAGTGCTACTCGGTTTCGGACTGCAAGCCACCTTAAGATTTTAAACTGCTTTCACAAGCCTTTTTAGATAGGTCGCAAGCCACCTTGTGTCAATCGCCCTACACCACTAGCCTCCGTGTCAGCCCCGCTTGACCTATTGGCACTTATACTCTAGCCGAAGCAAGAGGGTTGAGCCGCGAAACCCTAGTTCGCGTTACCTGTCTTAAAACAGCCATAACTTTTGCATACAGACTCGGAATTAGGCAAATTTTATATCTGCGGACATCTACAGATAATTTTACATCCGCTCCACCCCTACTTTGTTGGGTTTGGCTGATCTAAAATAGCAAAATTTGGCCTGCAAGACTGAGTTTTCAAGCTTCAAAGTTCCTACACGCTTTTCAGAGCACCTCTACGTGTTTTTCCAGGGTCACTCCGTGCATTATATCGAGCTGCCAATTTTTGTGGTTGCTTCCTGTGTAGTAGGTGTACTCCTAGAAGAGAAAAAAAGAAAAAAAGAGAAGAGAAAAAAAGAAAAAGAAAAGGATAGAGAGCTGTTTTCAGTGAGTAGTCTTGCTGAGCTAATCTTTCAAGATATTCGAGAGACTTGGTGAGAGAGAGTTGTCTTAAGTCCTTTGTTTCTTACTCTCGCTTGTTAGGCTGGTTCTAGGAACGTGTCTCGGCCAGCAATTGCTACAGGTATTTGGAACACTTATTCAGCTTTGCTATTCTGTTATTGAATTTTGCTAACCCTTGCTACAATACACTGCCCTCCGAGATCCACACACTTCTGGTTAGTACAGGTTGATCCTCACAATCACACCCCTGCCATCGTCAAACATCCCACCTCTCCAAGTCGTACCGCCTGCTTCAATTGGTAAGATTTTTGTAAGAGCAAGGTAAGACACTTGAGAGTGTGTTCTAGTGCCTAGTAGTTGATAGGGATCATACTTTTGTGCTGTTTGTTTCCTATTTTCTACTAACCATGGTAGGTGAGGTGAATGATTTCACTGATTGTGCTTCAAAAGAGAAGATCACTAAGTTGGATCAAAAAATTGAGGAAAATGTAGCTGCCATGAATGCTATGCGGGAAGACCTCCAGGCTATAGTGGGGAGCATTACCACCCTCACTAACAGCATCGAGCAGTTGGCAGCAAACCGTCACCCACCACCACTTGTTGATGTGATGGAGGTAATGAAGAAGAGAAAGCCGACAATAGCGACGCACGCGCCGCATTGCGTGACGAGAGCCTACGACAATGGTTGCGATTCAACCGGCAAGGTATGGGAGGTAACCGCCACCAAGGGCGAAGTAATGATGATCCTTTTGCTAAAGTTAAATTTACCTTGCCTTCCTTTTCTGGAAAATATGACCTTGAGGCTTATTTAAATTGGGAGATGATAGTAGAGCAAAAGTTTAACTCCTATCTAGTTCCTGAAATTCATAGGTTTAGGCAAGCAACTAGTGAGTTCAAGGACTTTGCTATTATTTAGTGGAGTGAACTAGTAAAATCTGGCCTAGAACCTAATACATGGGATAGACTGAAGCGAGCTATGCGGGTGTTGACACCGAAAATCACCAGCAACGTTGAGAACAAGCTGATGATCTGGTTCGATGCACTAGACACGCGAAGGCCTGGGAGATTTGCTTAACTCCAGTGCAGGTCCTAAATTCGAGGTTCGTAGGCGTGCCAGTCAATTTGACCCTGCAAATGACAAGGAAATAGAAATATTAGATCGGTGAGCCAATCGGCTGGAAGCTGAATTGGACTCGTTTCATCGGCCGAGAGCTGATATGAACTAAAGCACTAGAAGCCGATGATGGCATAAATATGAAAAATAAATAAATCAGCCAACTACCAATAAAACATGTGCATTGGCTAGAAAGCCGATGATAGTGTAGATAATCAGAATAATAATCGAGACAATGCAGTCAGCTTAAAAGATAACTTATCGGCTAGGCACTCCGATAAAACATTGCATATACACCCATCGGCTTAACAAAGATAAATCTATCATTATCAATCCAGTAGGTCAAACTTAACTGATGCAGCACAGATTAAAAATAATAAAAAAACCTCGATGAGCCAATAAATCTAATGCAATTGTGATGTATTATATGATAACTTATCGGCTATACACTCCGATAAGACCCTTGCGTGAAAATCTATCAACCTAGCAGGAACAACTTATCATTAGCAGTTTAGTAGTTCGGACCTAACCGATGCAGCACAAACTAATGATAAATTACACCCAGTAAGCTGATAAATCTACTCAAGTGTGATGTGATATACCTACTCGGACTAAGAGATCAAACCTAACTGATGCAGCCGTAGACAGAATAGATACATCGTGGTAAGCCGACTACCGTAGACTGACTAGAATATCGGACCTAACCAAGGAAGTCCTAGCCGATACGATAATCGGGGTAACGAGACTTACCCTCTCACAGGAGGCCAAACTTAACCGATGCAGCCCGGCTCGAGAAGCAAGAACCCGTTGAAAAGGGTGGCGATGCGCCGAATTTGTATTGATCTGTGTGATTCTTTACAAGGTACCCGGGCATACGCATTTATACCCCGAGTTGATACAAATCCTTATTGGACACGACACACGATTTCCTAATTACAGAAGGAAAACACTAATAAGACCCGATCGGACACGAGATCAGGTTTCCTAAAAGAACAAATACTATTATTGCCTAATTAATAGACAAGATACTAACTGCCTCTCCGTGGTCTTCACGATTCCTTCCCAAACTCGGCTTCCTCCGGATGAATTCCCGCTATCTGACTGTGATTTTTTCCTTAACCGAATCTGATAAAGAACCATACCAAATTTTGGCATTAACACATGCCCCCCAATTTCAGAGTTTTCCATAAGACTTCGAAATTCTCTCATCTAGGCTTTCAGATTCCCTTCACACCGAGGCGGCCCAACGTAGCCCACTTTCCTTAATTGTTTGAAACAGTGCCAACGGCCTCGATTCCCGCCTGGCCATCATTCCTCTATAAACCGCTTCGCCTTCCTAGCCCCCTTTCTTTACGCTTTCACATCACCAGAACCCTCTCGCTTCCCCCGAGACCTCGATGAGCTCCGGTGAACCCAGGCGAACCGCTGTGATCTTCTTCCTCCACCACCGGTCTTCGTTCATTTTCTTCTTCTGCAATGGCTTCAGCAACCGTTGTCCCAGAGGTAACTCTCTTGTCCGATCACTCTTTCTGCTTTGTAACCTAGATAGATTAAATTTGCCGCATTCTTCACCCGTTCTTCATCATGTTCTTGTTTACTGTAGGACCTTAGAAGCGAAATCTTGATTCCAGCCACCAATTATCCAAATTTCTTCTATCACGGTCCCATGGGTAGCGAAGACCCAACAGACTTCATCAATGCCGAAACCCAACGTATCCCCTTCAAGAACTCTTCCATGCTGGCTAGCGATTGGACCAATAGTTTCAGATCCTGGCCGAGCAAGCTTCTCGAGTGGAAGAACTGGTACCCCAGAGTATCGGCTGTAAAGAAAACCCTCTGGGAAGAAACAGATATCGGCCATTGCATCAATCTTTCCCTGGCCGAGATGGAGAAAAATGAACCTTTGCTCGCATCGGCTTCATACTTTTGGTCAGACGCCCTCAATGCCTTCCTATTTGGACACGGACCGATGACCCCAACTCTGATGGATGTAACTATGCTCACCTGCCTCAACACGACAAGTTACATCAACCCTTTCAACCTCCGATTCGAGTCCACTCATTGGTTACAGACAAGAATATCGGTGGTTGGACCAAGTACATATCAATTGACAACAAGGTGACTGGGCCAGTTGACGATCGGGAGCATGTAGCTTTTCTGAATTTGTGGCTGGAACAATTTGTCTTCGGTGGCGCGACCCTTGGCCCGACTACAAACATGCAATGTTTAGCAGAATGCTTGGCCGATAAGAAACAAATCCCCCCAGGGCAATATCTTCTCGGCACCACCTATCAGCTGCTTCATCAAGTAGCAAACAAACTATCGGCTAGTCAATCAGTTGGCCACATTGGCGGTCCTTGGTGGTTCGTGCAACTGTGGCTCAATGTCTACACCTCCAAGGCCATTCCTAGGGCCTCCCTCTTGAACTTAAACTTCCTAGCCGATTACCCAGAGGAACAGGAACCCATCTGCCGCCGATGTATCTCTGTAGGTGAAGCTGCATCGGCCCTCCCTGGATGTAAAATGACTCCTATCGGACTCAGCTAGTGGTTCAAAGGTTTCTACAATGGTTTCACCAGGGAGGCTACACTCTGGTTTGCATATGATGATGCAGCATCATTCGAGATGCCTTTCAAATTCAATCCTCTTGATGCTTTGGCCGACAAAGAATCCAAGACCATATTTCTATCGGCCATTACCCCCTACCTTCTGCCGACTGGCTTCTCTCAAGGCCGATCGTAACAACCATCATATGAGTTTTATCATCCATCGGTCGGTTCTCGCTAGCTCAGCCTCGGCCAACTCCCAATCGGCCTATACTTTATTGATAAACTTCAGGCCCGGGGTAATGTAAATAGTTCTCTGGAGTACGATCGGCTACGGATGTTAATAGGATCTCTGCCTCTAGGCACCACCACTAGCTTGGAGACATGCACTGCCAATACAAGGCTTTTTTCCCAATGGTGGTCAGAATGGAGGAAACACTTGTTCAACCTATCGGCTGCCCAATACTATTCTTGCCTCAACCCCGACTATGTCGAATCTGATGAAGAGGTAACATCCCATAAGCATTAATCATTGTCCCTGGTCATATCTCTTATAATCTGTTGACGCCGAAAACCGCCAGGGGCCGTTCGGCACTGAGAGACACGCGAAGGCCTGGGAGATTTGCTTCACTCCAGTGCAGGTCCTAAAATCTTGAGGTTCGTAGGCGTGCTAGTCAATTTGACCCTGCAATTGACAAGGAGATAAAATATTAGATTCATGAGCCAATCGGCTGGAAGCCGATCTGGACTCGTCTCATCGGCCGATGGCCGATTTGAACTGTAGCACTTATACATCGACGGGAAGCCGATGATGGCATGGAAGATAACATAATAATAAACAAATATTAAACTAGCCGATCATCGAAGGGATGCTCAAAAATCGGCTATAAACTAGTGAAATAAGTAAGAAAGATGCGTAAATAAATAGATTAAGTAAACTCCAGCCGATCGTGGTTAAGGTTACTAGTGTCGCCATGCAGATACTGCCCGCGCCCATGCCCGAGCCCTTGCTCGTGCCCGCACTCGGATCTTCGTTCGCTGTCCGTGCCCTTGCTCGGGCTCTTACCTGTGCTTGTGCCCGGGTCCTTGCCTAAGGTCATGCCCGTGCCCGGGTCTTCGCTTGTACCCATGCCCGGGAACGGAACTTGTGCCCGGGAACCTGCCTGTGCTCGTACTTGGATCGGTAGAGTAAACTGATCGGCTATCCTTTAGCTGATCGTAATGGTAATGCAGGCAAGAATGTATAAGAAAGCAAGCAGTATAATCGGCTGTATTTAAAAGATAACTTATCGGCTAAGCACTCCGATAAAAACACCGCATAAAACCCATCGGCTTATTAAGAATAAAGTTATTATTGTCAGTCTAGTAGATCGGACCCAACCGTTGTAGCACAGACCGATGATGATAACAAAACCTCGATAGGCCGATAGATCTGATGCGATTGTGATGTAAAATTTGATAACTTATCGGCTATACATCCCGATAAGACGCTTGCGCATAAAATATCAACCTAGCAGGAACGATTTATCACTGGCAGTTTAGTAGGTCGGACCCAACCGATGCAGCACAAACTGTGGATAAACCGCTCCCAGTAAGCTGATACGATGTACGCACGCGTGATGTGATATACCTAATCAATCTATGAGATCAAACTGAACTGATGCAGCCATAGACAAAATAAATATATCTTGGTAAGCCGACTACCATAAACCGACTAGAATATCGGACCTAACCGAGGAAGTCCTAGCCGATAGGTAGCCGGGGTGACGAGACTTACCCTCTCGCAGGAGGTCGAACTTAACCGATGCAGCCCGGCTCGAGAAGCAAGAACCCGTTGAAAGGGTGGCGATGCGCCGAATTTGTATTGATCGAGAGATGATTTTTACACAGCACATGGGCATACGTATTTATATCCCGAGTTGACATGAGTCCTTATTGGACACGGTACATGATTTCCTAATTATAATAGAAAACACTAATAAGACCCGACCGGACACGAGGTCAGGTTTCCGAAAGATAAGCACTTGCCTAATTAATAGATACAGTAATTAACCGCCATACTACGGTCTTCACGGCTCCTTCCCGGGTTCGGTCCCTTCTGGATCAATCTCCGTTAGTTGACTGCAATATTTTCCTTGACCGAATCTGAAATAGGGCCTTACCAAATTTTGGCGTTAACACATGCCCCCCAATTTCGGAGTTCTTCTATAGGATTTCGAAATTCTTTCGTTTTGGGCCTTCAGATTTCTTCCATACCGAGGCGGCCCAAGGTAGCCCACTTGCCTTAATTGTTTGAAACAGTGCCAACGGCCTCGATTCCTGCCCGGTCATCATATCTCTATAAAACGCTTCGTCTCCCTAGCCTTTTTTATGCTTTCACATCACCAGAGCACCACCGCTTCATCTTCCAAAACTTTGACAAGCTCCAGCGAACCTAGACGAACCGTCGTAGCCCTTTTCTTCGGCCGTTGATTCCTGCATTTCTTCCTCTCTCGCGATGGCATCAGCATCCGCAGTCCCCGAGGTAATCTTTCTACCTGACTGTTTTTTCCGATCCGCAGCCTAGATGAATCCAATCTGCCATGTTCTCTACCTATTCTTCATCGCGTTCTTGTTCACTGTAGCACCTTAAAGACCAGATCCTGATTCCGGCCGCCGATTATCCGAACTTTTTCTACCATGGCCCCATGGGTAGCGAAGATCCCACAGATTTCATTAGCGCCGAGACCCAACGTATCCCTTTCAAGAACTCCGCCATGCTAGTCAGTGACTGGACCAATAGCTTCAGGTCGTGGCCGAGCAAGCTGCCTGGGTGGAGGGATTGGTATATGAGAGTATCGGCCGCGAAGAGAACTCTCTGGGAAGAATCACATATCGGCCACTGCATTAATCTCTCTCTAGCCGATATGGAAAGGAATGAACCCCTGCTTGCATCGGCCTCATACTTCTGGTCTGACGCCCTCAACGCCTTCATGTTTGGGCACGGGCCAATGACTCTTACTTTGCTGGATGTGACTATGCTCACCTACCTTGATACGACAAGTTACATCAATCCCTCCAAGCTCCGGTTCAAACCCGCTCATCGGCTCCAAGCGAAGAACATTGGTGGCTAGTCCAGGTATATATCAATCCACAACAAGGGAACCGGACCAGTCGACAACAGGGAACATGTCGCCTTCTTGAACCTGTGGCTGGAACGGTTTGTCTTCGGCGGCGCAACCCTCGGCCCAACGATCAACATGCAATGCCTGGCAGAGTGCTTGGCCGATCAGAAACAGATCCCCTTGGGGCAATACCTCCTTGGCGCTACTTACCAACTGCTTCACCAAGTAGCGACCGAGCTATCGGCCGGCCAGCCCATCGGCCATATTGGGGGTCCTTGGTGGTTCGTGCAACTCTGGCTCAACGTCTACACCTCCAAGGCCTTCTTTGGGACTTCTTTCCTCAACCAATCCTTTCCAGCCGATTATACAGAAGACCAGGATCCCATCTACCGCCGATGTACCTCCATGGGTGAAGCTGCATCGGCTCTTTCTAGTGGCAAGATAACCCCCGCTGGACTTAGCCAATGGTTCAAGGGGTTCTATTACGGCTTCACCAAGGAGGCCACTCTCTGGTTCGCATATAATGACGCATCGTCATTCGAGATGCCTTCCAATTTTGACCCGCTTAATGCTCTGGACAATGATGAGTCGAAGGCCATATTCTTATCGGCTATTACCCCTTGTCTGCTACCAACTGGCTTCTCTCTAGGCCGATCGCAACCATCATATGAGTTTTACCATCCATCGGTCGGCTCCCGTCAGCTCGGCCTTGGTCAACTTCCGATCGGCCTATTCTTCATCGACAAACTTCAGGCCCGGGGCAACGTCAACAACGCCCTAGAGTATGATCGGATGCGGACTTTAACAGAATCCGTTCTTCCAGGCGCCACCACCGAGGTGAATGTTTGCACTGCCAATACAAAGCTTTTCGTCCGATGGTGGTCAAAATGGAAGAAACATCTCTTCAGCTTAGCGGCCACCTACTACTGCTCCCGTCTCGATGCCGAGTACATCGAATCCGATGAAGAGGTAACACCTGTAAGCTTTAATCATCATCTCCGATCATCTCTCACTCTTAATTTGCAGGCTGCCAACGTCGAGCCCCCAACGACAAGCAACAGTGGTCGGCCGATTCTGTATCAACCCCCATCGGCCACTCCAAACTTGGGGCGCGATGCTCCCTCTCCATCGGCTCTCCTCCAGGCGCCTCGGCCGACAGGACAAAAACGCAAGAAACTGGCGCATCGCCCCTCTCTCAAAAAGCAGAAAATCAATGCCGATGTCACGATCGCGACGCCATCTACTCCCCAATCATCATCGGCCCCTCCATCTCCACAGGTATGTGCTAAGTTTTGATATCATTACTCGTTCTTCCATCTTTTTCATCAATTTTATTTTCAGCTCGAACCATCGGCTCCTGAATCTCAACCTTCTGCTGACATCCTTCCAAGCACCGAGCCGATGGCTTCTCCAGCCGCCCCAATCTCAGCACCAAGTCCTCCAGCCGTCGATGAGACTGTTCCTATTCCATCGCCTGACATCGGCCATCCCGAAGAACAACCTACTCATCCCCCTGAAGCCGATGCCACCCAAGCTGCCGATGTCCTTCCTTAGGTAATCTCTTTATGCCCATACTTCGCTTTTAACTCTTTACTGATTCTTTTACCGATGCCAATTTTGCAGTCCTTAGCCGATTTGTTCTCTTTTGACATCGGCAAGTACTTAGAGGCAAAAGAGACCACAGCCACCAGCGCAGCGACCAAACCGTCCTTTCCAGCTGATGTGCGCGAGTACTTAACGAGCATCATCAGTCGGCTGGAAAACCCAATCGATGCGCTAGTGGAAGATTGTGGGCCGATTCGGGCAAGACTTGCAAAGATTGAACACCATCTGCCCGAAGAACTCATCAACGCACTGACTCCCGCGGCATACCTAGAATCTCACAGATTCAAACTCATCAAGCTTAGACAGCACATAGCCGATCGTGCTGACCAACAGAAGATAACTCAAGACATCCAAGCCGATCGGCTGACCACCCAAACAGAGAAGAAAAAGCTTGATGACATGGCAGCTGCCCCCCAAGAGCTCCAATCCAAGTTGGACCAACTGAAGAAAAAGGAGGCCGATTTGCTGGCAGAACTTGAAAAAGTTCGCAAGGATCTTGAAGCAACAGAATCCCAGCTTATCGGCCTATCGCAAGCTATTCAGGACCAAGAGGCTAAGGTTGCAGTGACGGTGCGTCAAGTCATTCATCGGCGCAAGAATTTGAAGACCATCCCGGGCTCCGATGAAGATGACATCCGTGCTATCAACGAGATTGACCAAATCCGTCTTCGTGCAATCGAAACAATCCAAAGATTCATGTAAATCAATGACCGATGGCCTCCTGAAACATGCTGGTTGTGCTATAATATATTTTGATCGGCTCTGTTGCTTGCTTCTTTGACCCTTGATAATTTTTCTGTTTGTTTGATCTAAAGGTGATATCGATTGATATCGGCTATCTTTAGGCGATGCAAAAACATCGGCTTTCTGAACTATTTTTAGAAATCGGCTGCACTTAACCGATTTAAGAGTTGATCCAAACGCTAGGATAATATTTCTTGAGATATTTCCCGTTAAGTGCTTTAACAAACTCCGTCCCGTCAAGATCCTCTAACACATAGGCATTACCAGGCACACAACGACTAATCCGATAGGGCCCTTCCCAATTAGGCGACCATTTTCCGAATTTACTATCTCTGGACCTGATCGGGAAAATCAATTTCCATACAAGATCTCCCTCAGCAAACGATTTATTCACCACTTTTCTATTGTAATGCCGAGCTGCCCTAGCCTTGTTTTCCTTGATCCTCTCTAATGCCCTTAGTCGATTCTGAGCCAAGTCTTCAAGTTCATCTGTCATCAGATTATAGTAATCATCGGCTGTCAACTGATTCTGCAAAGAAATTCTCCTAGAGCCGATGTTAGTCTCCCAAGGCAAAACTGCCTCATGTCCATATACAAGTTGGTAAGGTGGCACCCAGGTAGATCCATGACACGCCATCCGATAGGCCCATAATGAATCGGCTAATGTAGTATGCCATCGTCGCGGCTGCTCATCAATCTTCCGCTTAATCAACTTGATCAAACTCTTATTAGAAGCTTCTGCCTGTCCATTAGCCTGAGCATAATAATGTGATGAATTTAATAACTTGATTCCCATACTGGCAGCAAACTGTTGAAACTCATCAAACACGAAGACAGATCCCTGATCAGTAGTTATTGTTTGAGGAATTCCAAACCGATAAATTATATGCTCCTTTACAAACTCGATCGCTTCCTTGGACGTAACTTTCTTCAGAGGAATCGCCTCTACCCACTTGGTAAAATAATCTGTCGCCGCCAATATGAACTTATGTCCCTTACTCGATGGAGGATAAACCTGGCCGATCATATCAATTCCCCATCCTCTAAACGGCCACGGTTTGATGATAGGATTCATAGCCGATGCTGGTGCTCGCTGTACATTTCCAAATTTCTGACAATCTTGACATCCTTTATAGTACCTGAAGCAATCTTCCAGCATTGTCGGCCAAAAATATCCTACTCTTCTCAGCAACCACTTCATCTTATGAGCCGATTGATGAGTCCCACAAACGCCTTCATGTACCACGCACATAACCACTTTGGCTTCCTCCAGATTCAGCCATCTAAGCAGAACTCCCTCAAAGGTCTGATAATATAACTCACCATCAAGCAGCACATACTTTGTAGCTTTTACCGAAGTTTTCTAGAAACCGATTGCGATGGATTTTGCAGATAATCTATTATTTCCTTTCTCCAATCATCGGCTTCATCCTGAACGTCATTATCGGCTATCTCAACCTCAACCTGCCTATTCAGCCGATAACCAGAAGCAATCTGTGCAAGATCATTGGCTTCCAAATTCTGCTCCCTGGGAACATGATCTATTGATACCATCTTGAAATCCTTTAACAAATCTGTACACTCCTCATAATATGATCTCAAAACATCATCCCTGCACTCATATTCCCCAGACAACTGCTTGATCACCAACAAAGAATCACCAATGATCTCTATGATATCGGCTCCTATCTCCTTTAAGAGTTGAAGTCCCTTAGCACCGCCTCGTATTCTGCCTGATTGTTAGTCCGATAAGGTTTAATTGTAAGAGCAAACTCAAAACTTGCCCCCCGAGGCGATATAATAACCAAGCCGATACCAGATCCATGCTTGCAAACCGATCCATCAAAAAACAAAGTCCATGGGATCGGCTCCACATAATCCTCGTGAGCCCCTCTGTGCTGTACAATGAAATCGGCCACCGCCTGTCCCTTGATTGCTTTAGCCGATTCATATCTCAAGTCGAACTCTGTCAAAGCAAAAATCCATTTACCAACTCGCCCTTTCAAGACTGGAGCCAACAACATATATTTGACCACATCGGCCTTGCAAACTACTGTACACTCAGCCGATAGGATATAATGCCTTAACTTTGTACACGAGAAATATAAACAAAGGCATATTTTGTCCGCCGCAGGATATCTCGTTTCAGCATCCAAAAGCCTTCTGCTTAGATAAAACACAACTCGCTCCTTCCCCTCAAATTCTTGAATCAAAACAGACCCGATGAATTTCTCATCGGCTGACAAATATAACTTGAATGGCACTCCTTTCTGCGGTGGAATTAAAATAGGTGGGGAACTCAAATAGCTCTTGATCTCGTCAAATGCCTCCTGCTACATCGCCCCCCACACAAACTCTTGATCGGCTTTCAACTTCAATAATGGAGTAAAAGACTCAATTCTTCCTGACAAATTTGATATAAATCTCCTCACAAAAGTAATCTTGCCGATCAATGATTGCAATTCTGTCTTATTGCTTGGTGGCTCTGTAGTCTTAATGGCTCTGATGCTCCGTTGACTAACTTCAATCCCTCGCTCATGAACCATAAAACCCAAAAACTGCCCAGCCTTTGCATAGGCATATTTAATTGATTCTTATTTGCATATTCGCTTTTATCGATAGATTTAGACAATACGGAGTACGTGGAGGAAGGACCTGAGATTGAGTGTGACCTCTCGCAGCAGCAAGGCAAGCATCAATACTAACTTCTAAGCATATTGAACCTATATTTTCCGTAAATTAATTTGTTTGCGAAGAAAATATTTATATGCATCTTTCGGTCTATTTAAAATGGGGAAAATGTGTAGTGTTAATATTACCCAATTGTATGCATTTCCATTCCTTGATTATTGATGCCATGGTTATACCTTGTCACCCCTGGTTAAGGACTTTGAAATACTTTTATTTTACCGAATGCTTAGCCATGCTTATTTCTAGACTTAGCAAAATCCGATAGATGGAGCTATCGGTTCAAAACTAGTTGAATGCGAATAGATGGGTTAAAAATCAAACAAGAATAACTTCTGATTAATAAGTGAGAATATGTTTGACTTGGACGGATGATAGGGCGATGAAGGGCTGGTGTTTCCCCGATGCACGTAGCTCCGTCTGGGTCGTTAAGGACCGAGCAGGTTGACGTCTATTCAAGCACCCTACGCACTTCCACACGCCGGGAGTGGGACGGCTTAACTCAGTAGCACGGGAGGCTGTGACCATCTACGTCCATCCGTTAGTCGTGAGGATGGATTTCCATTGGAGGACCTCGAGCGCGCCTAGCTGTGGCCGGAGGTGCCTCCCACGACAGTGAGCCCGCCTTGGTCACCCTGTGTGTGGGGCTAAGTCGTCGGGGCCCAGACGTGGTTTAGGTGGTTGGGGCTAAGCGTGCGAAAGGTTTTGTTGTGACCTCTAGTCCGCACTCAATCTGTAGAGTGTGGGTACTTGGCCGGTACAAATCAAACTAGAGTGTAGCCGTTTGGCTTCTATCACATCGTGTGGGTAAAGATGTACACCTCTGATCAGAGTAAGAACTATTCGAATAGCCGTGTCCACGGTTACGGACGACGCTTGATGTGTTCCTCAATTGTGTTAGCATCCAACTTGGGTTTATGTAGTTACCATGACTTAGGATAGTCATGGATAGATGGGTTTATATAAGGGATTTTTGATGATTAATGATGAAAGGTTTTATTATTAAAAATGACTTGGTTTAGTCATGAAAAGAGAGTATGCTTGTGTAGCATAATTGTTTGGGCAATGGTGGCCCATGGATGATGATTAGAGCATGGGATTATGCTCATTTATATGTTATTTTCAGAACTATAAGCTTGCTGTCCTAAAATTTCAGATTGAGTTATTTCTCAAAATGCTTATAGTTTTAAGGTATATTTGTTCAACAAACTTGGCTTTATGCAAACTCAGATCCACTTAGCCATACTCCTTGATATAGAGACTAGCATTACTCCTTTGTTCTATTAATATTGTATAAGCCTTCTAAGTACTTGAGTACTCACGCTGCATCTTTCAGGTGAGGACATCGACGATGCTGATATGATCTACTACTATCCCGCCAAGGGTGGCGAGGATATTTAGTAGTTTGAGTTAAGCTCTGCCCCAGTTGGTTGCCCTGGTTGGGTATGGCACCACTGGTCTTATCGTTTGTGTTGATTTTCCGCTGCTATATTTTGTATACTTTGTGATGAATTAGGGTGTGAGAACCCTCTATGTAATACTTATAACTCTGCTGTTCGTTTATCCATATTTAGAGTACTTGTAATGTTTATCAATTGCTTGCGATGAAAGTGTGAGGCTAGTCGCTTTCCTGGGGACTAGCTGAACATGAGTATGAGTTGTGTATAATTGAGATGGTTGGGGGATAGCTATTGTGGTTCGAGTCCTCTGGGGTACGTATCGTGTTTGGTCGCCACCATCGAGTGGTTTGACGGGCGTATGATGGGGAGGACTGGCAAGCTATCTTTATGATTATCTCTTTTGTACACTTCTCGGCATTTTTGGATTTGTATTGTGAGTGGGTAAAGATTATGGCAAGTCTGCGATGAGGATGGATGGTTACCGCATTTATTCGGGTTTTATTCGAGACCCCATCCATCTAGATAGTTCGCGTTGCCGTAGTAGTTACTCTTCATAATGCACTTCCGGGGTGCCCACAGCGGTTGGTATCAGAGCAGTACTGACTGTAGACTAGAGCTTAGTTTGGTGATTGCAAAAGTATTTGCAAAAGATTCAAATAGAACTATTTGTGAAAATGATTAGGATGTGTGATCCTTTTTGCTTCTCATCCCTTTCTAGAATTCATCCTCACCTTAGTCTCATTTTACCTCCTCACCCTGCTGTGATTTTATTTGTAAAAGCAACTCTATACTTGTCTCATTCAAAGGTTAGTTCAATAAAAGAAGCCGGTACGTCGAGTGTAAGCAAATTACTCTCACTTTATTAAAAACAATGTAAAATCTTATAAACCAGTGAACTAAATGGTGCTTTACTGTCCTCTGAACCTACCCTAAGATTTCTACAAATTTTGGAAGCCTACCGTTCCAGTTTCAAGCTCCATCATGCGAAGACCCGTGTTCTGGAATTCTGGACCAGGAGCTGTTCAAGACTTTCTACAAAGAGTTCTATTTCTTATCTTACCTTGCCAATTTTTCTGGAGGTCACCAACTACACCAGGAAGCCTCACAAAAATTTCCAGAATTTTATCTCTTCTGTAGCTCCCTCTAAAAATTCATGAATTGGCTGCTGTCCGGCAGTCCTAAAAATTTCAGATTTTAGTCTTCTGAGAAATAAAATATGTAACCATGAAGAATACACCAAATAAATCATTAAAGGGTACTCCCAGCTGAGAGACGCTCGCTACAAAAGTACTTAGATATCTATCATGGCCATATGATTGTTGGTTTATTTGGATCTTCGATCTTTCTTTGGTGCCAACGAGTAGTTTACGGTCCTAATTGCCCCTTCGCAGGAACGTGTTTGTTTCTCGTTGACTTTTGAGGTTCCTGTTCAGATTGTAGGAGTAGTATGAGTTTACTTGATCTTTCGTTGGATCTTATTGAAATGCATCATGGCATACTAGACTCACCATATCGTCATTTCAGTGCATTTGGCGATATCATTCGTAATAGTAGTTCCGTAACTTAAACCATGCTGATATGTTATCCTTCCCCTAGAGCTTACCACCTATTATAGTTCCTTTGCTAATAATCCTTTTTCTGTTTATATCCGTAGGATGTCTCGTCCTCACACCCGTTCTCAGCCACAAGAGACACCTGAAGGTTCTCGTCATAATGACCAAGAACCACCACCTCCACCTACCATGGCCGATGTGTTGATGGCTGTGGAGCGCAACCGTCAAGCTCAAAATGTCGTGCTCCAACAAATTGCAGCAAGCACGGCTGCCACTGCCGCTCATTTCGCCCAAGCTGCGGGCGAAGGTGGTCATCAAGCTGCTGGAGGACTTGCTGAATTTCAGCGTACTCAGCCTCCAATCTTCTCCCGCTCCGACGATCCGTTAGACGCGGATGATTGGCTCCGCACCATCGAGTGGAAGTTAAACCTTGCTCGCTGCCCGGAAGCCGACAAGGCGAACCTAGCGGCTGAGCAACTTCATGGAGCCGCGGGTGCATGGTGGGAGAACTTTCTCGCTATGCAATCTGTCGGCCACACCGTCACGTGGGCGGAGTTTCGCGAAGCTTTTCGCGCGGCTCACGTCCCAAAGGGCATCATGGACCTCAAGCAACAGGAATTTCTCAATCTCACTCAAGACCGCAAGACCGTCTTGGAGTATCTCTACGAGTTCAATCACTTGGCTCGGTATGCTCCAGGCGATGTATCCACCGACTCCCGCAAGCAGAATCGCTTTATGCGTGGGTTGTCAGCAGAGCTGCAACTCGAGCTTGCTGCCCACATCTTCCACGACTTCTAGGACCTTGTCAACAGGGCCGTGGTCGTGGAAAGCAAGATGAAGAATCTCGAGAATGAGCGAAAGCGCAAGAGGATTGCACAGTCTCCAGCTACAGGACGTTCACCACGACCTCGGGTTTGGCTGTCTGCACCTCCGCGTTTTCAAGCTCCTCCACCTCCTCATCAACAAGCGTTTAGGCCACGTCCACCACAGCAACGATTCCCACCTCCAGTGGGTAGATCTCAACAAGGCCTTCGTCCGTTGGTTGGTCCCAATGTCACTTGCTACAAATGTGGACAGCCAGGGCACATTTCAAATCAATGCTCGAATCGTGGCCAAGGTGCACCAGCGAATGCTCCAAGACCGGCATTTGTACGTCCGAATGCACCACCAAGGCGAGCTCCTCGGGGCCAGCAGGTCCAGAAGAGGGGCAAGGTGAACCATGTCACCGCCGAAGAAGCAAGTCAGGCACTGGATGTTCTGATCGGTACGCTGCTTATCAACTCTCATCCAGTCAGCGTATTATTTGATTCCGGGGCTACACATTCTTTTGTCACAGCGCGTTTTGCTTCAGCCCATGATCTTTCTGTTAGCAAATTACCAGCATCTTTAATTATTGAAGCACCCGGTTCGGAAATGAGAGCCGAATATATATGCCGGGATGTAAAGATTGTTATTCAAGGGGTAGAATTTAGTGCTGACCTAATCATTCTCTACACCAAGGGATTAGATGTTATCTTAGGCATGGATTGGTTGCGCAAAAATCAGGGGGTCATTGATTGTGGCCATCGTCTTATCTCTCTTGTAAATGATACCGGTGAATCGATCTCTTTTGCTCCAGACAATGCCTCACCTCAACTTCATACTCTCCAGGGTGCCACAACCACTGAGCTTGCTGATGTCCCAGTGGTGTGTAAATACCCGGATGTCTTTCTAGAGGAATTACCAGGGATGCCACCAGATCGGGAAGTCGAGTTTGTTATCGACTTACTGCCCGGAACGGCCCCGATATCAAAAAGACCTTATCGAATGGCTCCAAATGAGTTAGAAGAATTGAAGAAGCAACTCTCAGAGTTACTAGCCAAGGGTTTCATTCGACCGAGTTCCTCACCTTGGGGATGCCCGGTTCTCTTCGTGGAAAAGAAAGACAAGAGTTTACGGATGTGTGTTGATTATCGTCCGTTTAACGCAGTTACTATCAAGAACAAGTATCCACTTCCCCGAATTGATGATCTTTTTGATCAATTGACCGGAGCTCGTGTATTCTCTAAAATCGACTTGAGATTAGGCTATCATCAAATCAAAATCAGAACTGAAGATATTTCGAAAACGGCTTTCTCTACTCGTTATGGCTTGTATGAGTATACAGTCATGTCTTTCGGTTTGACTAATGCTCTAGCTTACTTCATGAACTTGATGAATTCAACTTTCATGGAGTATCTCGATAAATTTGTGGTCATTTTAATTGATGACATTCTCATATTCTCCAAGTCCAAAGAAGAACATCAAGAACATCTTCGACTTGTCTTAGAAAAATTACAGGAGCATCGTCTTTATTCCAAATTTAGCAAATGTGAATTTTGGCTAAAAGAAGTAACCTTTCTTGGCCATGTGCTATCTGAAGAAGGAGTTGCTGTTGTTCCTAGCAAAGTACAAGATGTGCTGACTTGGAAACAGCCTGAGACTTCCACCGAAATCCGAAGTTTTCTCGGTCTAGCCGGTTACTACCGCCGGTTCATCGAGAATTTCTCTAAAATTGCTAAACCAATGACTCAACTCTTGAAGAAGAATGAGAAGTTTGTGTGGTCAACGGAGTGCGAAGCAAGTTTCCAAATCTTCAAAGAGAAATTAACTACTGCTCCCATACTTGCCCTACCGGATGTTCACAAGAGCTTTGACATTTATTGTGATGCATCTCGCCAAGGACTCGGTTGTGTGCTTATGCAAGAAGGCCGAGTTGTAGCGTATGCTTCACGTCAATTGAGACCTCATGAAGTGAATTATCCAACTCATGACCTAGAGCTAGCCGCAGTTGTCCATGCTCTCAAAATATGGCGGCATTTTCTTATCGTTAACCGGTGTGAAATCTACACCGATCATAAAAGCCTCAAGTATATCTTCACCCAATCAGATCTGAACCTTAGACAAAGAAGATGGCTAGAGCTCATCAAAGATTATGACATGGGTCTACACTATCACCCGGGGAAGGCCAATGTCGTTGTCGATGCCTTGAGCCAAAAACCGCAATGCAATTGCTTGTCGGTAACTCCCCAATGTAAGACTATATGTTCTGAATTTCAGAAACTTGGTTTGGAAATGGTTGAACATGGTTTCCTTGCTGATCTTGAAGTCAAACCAACCCTCTATGCACAAATCAAAGAAGCCCAGAAGAATGATAAGGGCATGGCACGAATTCGCGCCAAAATCACGCTAGGCAAAGCCGATTGTTTCACCGAGGACACAAATGGTGTTCTATGGTTTGGGAAGCGATTGGTTGTGCCTAGAAACCAAAAATTGAAGCAACTTATTCTTGATGAAGCCCATAATTCTCCTTTTTCTATCCATCCTGGTAGTACAAAAATGTACCAAGATCTTCACCAGAAACTTTGGTAGACCCGGATGAAGCGGGAAATCGCACGGTATATCTCTGAATGTGATAACTGCCGAAGGGTTAAAGCTGAACATTTGAGACCAGTGGGTACACTTCAACCTCTCCCTATCCCCGTATGGAAATGGGATGAAATTGGTATGGATTTTATTGCTGGTTTGCCGAAGACACCCAAGGGGAATGATTGCATTTGGGTAATTGTTGATCGCCTCACCAAATCGGCCCATTTCCTTCCTATTAAATCTATTGATCGAACAAGCAAATTGGCGGAGCTATATCTCTCACGTATCATTTGCCTCCACGGTGTCCCAACAAGAATTGTCTCTGATAGGGGTCCTCAGTTCACCTCTCATTTCTGGGAGAGCCTCAATGAAGCCATGGGTACTAAACTCTCTTTTGGTACCGCATATCATCCACAAACTGGAGGCCAAACTGAAAGGTTAAATCAAATTCTAGAAGATATGTTGAGGGCATGTGTTCTTGATTATGGTAAAAATTGGGAAAGATGCCTTCCATATGCGGAATTCTCCTATAACAATAGTTATCAATCAAGCATTCAAATGTCTCCTTTTGAAGCCTTGTATGGAAGAAGATGTAGAACACCTCTCAATTGGTCTGAGTCCGGAGAGAGACCATTCTTTGGTCCGGATTTGGTCATGCAAGCCGAAGAGCAAGTGCGAACTATTCGCGAACGCTTGCGAATAGCCCAATCCCGGCAAAAGAGCTATGCCGATCGTCGCCGGCATGAACTGAGCTTCAAGGTTGGTGATCATGTATATCTCAAGGTCACTCCATTTAAAACCACACATCGGTTTGGAGTGAGAGGAAAATTAGCACCTCGCTATATCGGTCCCTTCCGCATTATTGCAAAGCGAGGAGCTGTTGCCTACGAGCTGGACCTTCCCTCATCACTCTCAGCTTTCCACAATGTATTCCATGTCTCACAACTGAAGCAATGCTTACGGTTTCCCACCGAAGAAACCAAGTTGGAAGATCTAGACCTTCAACCCGATCTTTCCTATCGGGAGCATCCGATTCGCATTATTGATGAAGCTGAGCGTATCACTCGGAATCGTGCCATAAAATTCTTCAAGGTTCAGTGGAGTAATCACTCCAAGGATGAAGCCACGTGGGAACGTGAAGATCATCTGCACAGTGCCTACCCCTACCTTTTCTCCAACCCGCTGCAATCTCGGGGACGAGATTCTTTTTAGGGGGGGAGAGCTGTCAGTGCCCCAAATCTAATTCCAAGTAATAAGGGTTATGACCTACTACCACTAGAGTGTACAAACTAAATTCTTGCTTTGTCACTTCTTGCAAAATAAAGTTTGCAAAATTTAAAACCATCAATACAATAAAACCTTAATCGGCAACATTAGCCCAACTCCTAAAAAGTGCATCAAATTGAACAGAAGCATATGTGGGAAATAATTTATTCAAATACTAGCCTGTTCATCATGAATCAATATAGTTTTTCCAGAATTTATTTCATTGGTTTAGACCCCTCAAAAATTCCAAACAAGTTTCAGCCTGGATCCTTCTCTCTGACATATGCCCTTGTATGGTCTAAGGAATTTCCAAAGATGTTTGGCTGCACATTTAACCATGGAAAAATTCCTGTAAGAACTATCTCACCTAATTTACCCACTGTAAATTTTACATAATTTTATCACTTCAATAAATACTTCAACCAAGTCCCTCAACTCAGCAAAGCTAGGAAGCTAGCTGAAATAAATTGGGTTAATTCTGAAATTCACCAGATGAAAATGAGGACTAATTAGACAGAGTCCACTTGCCAAAGTGTGTGCCAACATGAACCCTATCACCAGTAATTTTGGCTCAATTTACTTCCCAAAGAAGTCACATGAAATAATAGGAGCAAAGCCCTAGGAACATACATCACACAGCAGAAAAACTGAATCAGTGTGCCTACTTTGCTTTTTCACCAGAGATGAACCAGACCTCCTCTGACCACGAAATTTGGTCAGCAGGCTAAACACATCTTCCTCTACCTCCAGTAATTTTTCCATAATTTATGCTCCTCATTTACCTAGTGACATGGTGATGCAAAGACTGCAAGTTTGGACAGCTCACAAGATAGTCTCTAGAGACTTCTCCTCTCATCTCTCACTTCCAGATGGACCCCACAAGACCTGGCCCACCTGTCAGCATTACTATAGCATGGGACTATGTGATGCACCAGGAAACTCACCCATACTCCTCCACTCCTCCTAGGTCTTCACTACAAGGGCCCACAAGACATAGACTAAAGTTAGCCAAAGATATGTGGATAGAGATTGTCTTACATGTGGGACCCACCAAGGACTACTGTGCAATGGGAGCACCTCAGCACTGCATGTTAGACGTGTCAGCTCCTCCTTCTTCCTCTCTTGGTTTACAGAGCTCCCTGGACAGCTTAGCTTGGAGATCTCGACCATTTCGCCTCTAATCTCGCCAGTAGAACCTCTCACCCTTCCTCTTCATGCTCCCACCGGAGAAATCCACATAATCCCCAAAGATCACCGCCGTCAAGCTTATTCTTCCCTCTGCCGAAGGTGTTCGGTTGAGCTCGAGGTTGCTCTGGTGAGCTCCATCCTTTCCCAACCACCGGAACACGATCCACCACTCCTAACCATTCCATTTTTGCACTTGGTTGCCCTAGGATCGCCGGTCGAAGCCGCCGTGCTTCGCTCTCCAATCTGCAGCGCCGCCGCTGGCGTCGCCTCGTCGTTCCGGTCGGCACAGTAGGTCATCGACCGAGCCAGCTCACCAGAATCATCGCCGGACCTCCAGGAGACTACCAGCCGAAGGAATCGGGTTATAGCGCAGTGAGGCTCGAGATCGGCCTCTGTCTTCCCCGGCGCCGATCTGTGTCACCGCCGTCGAATTCTCTCTCTCTCTGGTAGGTCTCAGTCCGATTCCTCGCATAGGAGCCGTCTTTAGGAAGCCACTGACCTCGGGAACCTTTCGCCTTGACTGCAGATCCACCGGAGTAAGCCAGCGCCGTGCGCCACTGGATTCCTGCCGCCATCGGACCATCCCCTCCGTGATCGGACGGTCCGTTCTGTTGTCCCGTGCGCCTGCTCTGTTCGGTCTCTATACCGCGCTGACCCCACCTGTAAGAGAGAAAGAGAGAAACAGAAAAAGAAGAAAAATGTTTAACTGAAATATTTTTCCAACAGAAAAATAACTCAACTTTGTAAATCCATATCTTTGTCACTTGAACCCATTTTTGAATGAAACCAATTTGGTTAATTCTGTAAATTTGTGAACTTTAATATTGTAAAATAAAATATGAGAGCTTCTGTACAGAAAATACCTCTAGAAATTAAAGAAGCAATAATAACTTATTTGGTGCCTAGGAGATTGAAATATTTCTATAAAATTCACTGTAACTCCTTTTGAGGAAAACCAAATTTCTGTGGATTCATAAAATTGTGCTCTTCAATGTTGTAAAATAAAATGTGAGAACTTCTGTGTAGTACTTTTCTCTAAAAATGGAAATATTCTTTATATGCCTTTTATTAACCGATAAGTTTATAAATTTCTAGAAAATTCATCCCAATTGCTAAAAATGTGAAACCACTTTTGTTCAACTCAGAAAATTGTAACCTTACTGTGGAAAATTTGTATTTGATAAAAATACCTCCCAAATTAGGCCTAAGTAATTTAGTAACCTTTCTTTTTGTTAAACTTGTAAAAATCTATATCTAAATCATTTTAAATCCAATTTCAGTAAACCTAACTTTGTTAGAACCAGTAGGTTATACACTTTCATTTAAAAAAATGATCACACAAATAGAACCTTAATGAAAAATGCAAGTTACCCCTAATACACTAGGGTGATACGCCAATAATTCCAAATCTGCCATTTTCAGCCCTTCTACCTTGTCATTTTTGTATCTCCCAAACCAGAGATGCAAATGACTTGGTTCTTTTTCCTAAAATCTTATTAGGACATGCCCTACCTTCTGTATTTATCTTAGAATTTATCGATCATCTTTGCATAGGCATATTTAATTGATTCTTATTTGCATATTCGCTTTTATCGATAGATTCAGACAATACGGAGTACGTGGAGGAAGGACCTGAGATTGAGTGTGACCTCTCGCAGCAGCAAGGCAAGCATCAACACTAACTTCTAAGCATATTGAACCTATATTTTCCGTAAATTAATTTGTTTGCGAAGAAAATATTTATATGCATGTTTCGGTCTATTTAAAATGGGGAAAATGGGTAGTGTTAATATTACCCAATTGTATGCATTTCCATTCCTTGATTATTGATGCCATGGTTATACCTTGTCACCCCTGGTTAAGGACTTTGAAATACTTTTATTTTACCGAATGCTTAGCCATGCTTATTTCTAGACTTAGCAAAATCCGATAGATGGAGCTATCGGTTCAAAACTAGTTGAATGAGAATAGATAGGTTAAAAATCAAACAAGAATAACTTCTGATTAATAAGTGAGAATATGTTTGACTTGGACGGATGATAGGGCGATGAAGGGATGGTGTTTCCCCGATGCACGTAGCTCCGTCTGGGTCGTTAAGGACCGAGCAGGTTGACGTCTATTCAAGCACCCTACGCACTTCCACACGCCGGGAGTGGGACGGCTTAACTCAGTAGCACGGGAGGCTGTGACCATCTACGTCCATCCGTCAGTCGTGAGGATGGATTTCCATTGGAGGACCTCGAGCGCGCGTAGCTGTGGCCGGAGGTGCCTCCCACGACAGTGAGCCCGCCTTGGTCACCCTGTGTGTGGGGCTAAGTCGTCGGGGCCCAGACGTGGTTTAGGTGGTTGGGGCTAAGCGTGCGAAAGGTTTTGTTGTGACCTCTAGTCCGCACTCAATGTGTAGAGTGTGGGTACTTGGCCGGTACAAATCAAACTAGAGTGTAGCCGTTTGGCTTCTATCACATCGTGTGGGTAAAGATGTACACCTCTGATCAGAGTAAGAACTATTCGAATAGCCGTGTCCACGGTTACGGACGACGCTTGATGTGTTCCTCAATTGTGTTAGCATCCAACTTGGGTTTATGTAGTTACCATGACTTAGGATAGTCATGGATAGATGGGTTTATATAAGGGATTTTTGATGATTAATGATGAAAGGTTTTATTATTAAAAATGACTTGGTTTAGTCATGAAAAGAGAGTATGCTTGTGTAGCATAATTGTTTGGGCAATGGTGGCCCATGGATGATGATTAGAGCATGGGATTATGCTCATTTATATGTTATTTTCAGAACTATAAGCTTGCTGTCCTAAAATTTCAGATTGAGTTATTTCTCAAAATGCTTATAGTTTTAAGGTATATTTGTTCAACAAACTTGGCTTTATGCAAACTCAGATCCACTTAGCCATACTCCTTGATATAGAGACTAGCATTACTCCTTTGTTCTATTAATATTGTATAAGCCTTCTGAGTACTTGAGTACTCACGCTGCATCTTTCAGGTGAGGACATCGACGATGCTGATATGATCTACTACTATCCCGCCAAGGGTGGCGAGGATATTTAGTAGTTTGAGTTAAGCTCTGCCCCAGTTGGTTGCCCTGGTTGGGTATGGCACCACTGGTCTTATCGTTTGTGTTGATTTTCCGTTGCTATATTTTGTATACTTTGTGATGAATTAGGGTGTGAGAACCCTCTATGTAATACTTATAACTCTGCTGTTCGTTTATCCATATTTAGAGTACTTGTAATGTTTATCAATTGCTTGTGATGAAAGTGTGAGGCTAGTCGCTTTCCTGGGGACTAGCTGAACATGAGTATGAGTTGTGTATAATTGAGATGGTTGGGGGATAGCTATTGTGGTTCGAGTCCTCTGGGGTACGTATCGTGTTTGGTCGCCACCATCAAGTGGTTTGACGGGCGTATGACGGGGAGGACTGGCAAGCTGTCCTTATGATTATCTCTTTTGTACACTTCTCAGCATTTTTGGATTTGTATTGTGAGTGGGTAAAGATTATGGCAAGTCTGTGATGAGGATGGATGGTTACCGCATTTATTCGGGTTTTATTCGAGACCCCATCCATCTAGATAGTTCGCGTTGCCGTAGTAGTTACTCTTCATAATGCACTTCCGGGGTGCCCACAGTCGGCAATCTCATACCCTGATCCCAACAGAACCTGAAAAACGGGTAATCCCAATGCGGATTATATCTTTCACTGTCTGGCTCAATCCACCGTTCTTCATGGCTTGAATATTTTTCTATCAGGTCCGATGAAGTAATTCTTGTCCTCTTACCCCAACGCCTTCCTCCATCGGCTTGATCCCTTGATGATCCTGCATAAACCATATTCACAGGGAACGGATGTCCATCTATTTTCATCGGCTTTTTGTCTTCAAATCTGATCCTCCCCTATTCAATAGCCGATTGAATTTGTTGCCGAAAAACTTTGCACTCATTGGTGTGGTGCGATATCGTGTTGTGCCACTTGCAATATCTCTTCTTCTTCAGTTCTTCGGCTGATGGAATCACATGATTTGGCGGAAGTTGTATCTGTTTCTCCTGTAACAGTAGATCAAAAATTTTATTGGCTTTATTAATGTCGAAGTCATATCGCTCCTCCTTGCCGATATCCTTCACCCGTGGGCATGATACTGATTTCTTGTTCCTAGCCCACTCCGCCAATCCGACTTCAGCATCGGATTCTTCATCATCTGAGTCCGATGAATAAACCTGTACCTGAGCAACCCTTCTCTGATATTTATCCTTTTTCGCCTCTTGAAATCGGCTTTCATGAGCCGATACCTTCTGTACCAAGTGTGCCAGGGACTCGAACTCCTGTGATAAAAATCTCTCTTTGATTGGCGCTAAGAGATCCTGAAAAGCCAAGTCGGCTAGATGTCCGTCGCTCAAATTCAAGCTGTAACATCGGTTTCTAATGTCCCAAAACCTCTGAACATATTCCGGCACCGTTTCGTCTGGTCTCTGCCTAAACGATGTTAAATCTGTCAGTCTCATCTCATGGATTCCAGCAAAGAAGTACTTATGAAACTATTTTTCTAGATCGGCCCATCCTCGAATTGAATTCAGCGGTAATAAGGAGAACCATGTAAAGGCCGATCCAGACAATGACAAGGGGAAAAACCTAACTCTCAGAGCCTCCTCAGCCGATGCTTCTCCACACTGTGCCAAGAATCAGCTAATATGCTCTACTGTAGATATGCTGTCCTGCCCTGAGAACTTGGAAAAATCTGGGACTCTGTATCGGTGTGGTAATGGTACTCTGTCAAACCACTCGGGATATGGATGCCGATACATAAATGTTTGCTCCTTTGGCTTGATCCCAAACTACTCCCTCACTATTTCCGCAACCCTTACTGATAAGTCTTCTTCCCTTGGGACTTCCTGCTGATACTGTATGGGTGGAGTTTGTAGCTGATTCTGCCTGGGATGTTCTCTCCGATAATTACCTGGATCGGCAATACCTCCTGGATAATTCTATTGATATCCTCCATAATAAGCAGACCGATGGTATCCAGCAGGAATATCTTGTTGCCCCCTAGCCTGGTTGTGTGAAAACAAGTTTTCTGGTACATCTTTTATAGTGCCATAAGTAACTTGATTTGGCTCCATCTTTGGTGGGAGATATACTGCCTTCTTGATGAGGTTATGGAGCGTGTTCACCAGGATCCCAGATTGATTGATGAGCGCGTGATGTACTGCTTCATTCACCATCTCCTGTAAGGGTTTTACTGGCGGACTCTCAGGTGGTGTACGGCTCGATTCTCCAACCAAAACTGGTTTTGGAAACTAAGATTTTTGAATCGGCCATTGTCACGTCATGCCGAAAGATTCCAAGCAGAGTTTCTGAAAATTGGCCATATTTTGCTCGACTTGCTGTCTTTGCTCGTCTGTTAAATCTTCCATGCTGACCGGGATCACGTTGTCTGTTTTGATCTCTTTTCTGGCCATGTTGAAATTCCGGGTCCCACCAGGCGTGCCAAAAACGTGTTGACGCCGAAAATCACTGGCAGCGTCAGGAATGAGCCGATGATCTGGTTTGGCGCCTAGAGACACGCGAAGGCCTGGGAGATTTGCTTAACTCCAGTGTAGGTCCTAAATCTTGAGATTCGTAGGCGTGCCAGTCAATTTGACCCTGCAATTGACAAGGAGATAGAAAATATTAGATCGGTGAGCCAATCGGCTAGAAGCCGAATTGGACTCGCTCCATCGGCCGATGGCCGATATAGACAAAGCACTTATACATCGACTGGGAGCCGATGATGGCATTGATGGATAAGATAAATATACCATGTTACCAATAACAATCTAAATAAATAAACTAGCCGATTACTGATATGAAGTGTATCGGCCCGAAAGCCGATAATGGTGTAGAGTGCCAAAAACGTGTAGCGATGCAATCGGCCTTAATTAACAAAAGATAACCTATCGGCTAGGCAGTCCGATAGAACATTGCATAATTATCCATCGGCTCATTAAGGATAGAGTTATCATCACTAGTCTAATAGATCGGACCTAACCGTTGCAGCACAGATTGACGATGATAACAGAACCTCGATGGGCCGATAGATCTAATGCAATTGTGATGTAAAATATGATAACTTATCGGCTATACATCCCGATAAAAGGCTTGCATAAAACCGATCAGCCTAGCAGGAATAATCTATCACGTAGTTTAGTAGGTCGGACCTAACCGATGTAGCACAAACTGATGATAAGTTACACCCAGTAAGCCGATAAGCCTATGCACACGTGATGTGATATATCTACTCGGCCTATGAGATCAAACCTAACTGATGCAGCCATAGACAGAACAGATATATCATGGTAAGCTGACTACCGTAGGCCGACTAGAATATCGGACCTAACCGAGGAAGTCCTAGCCGATACGGTAGTCGGGGTAACGAGACTTGCCCTCTCGCAGGAGGTCAAACTTAACCGATACAGCCCGGCTCGAGAAGCAAGAACCCGTTGAATAGGGTGGCGATGCGTCGAAGTTTGTATTGATCTGATTGATTCTTTACAAGGTACCCGGGCATACATATTTATACCCCGAGTTGATACAGTCCTGATCGGATACGAAACAGGAGTTTCCTAATTACAAAAAAGAAAAATAACAAGTCCTGACCGGGCACGAGATCAGGTTTCCTAAAAAATTATTATCTCTACCTAATTTATAGATAAGATACTAACTGCCTCTCCATGGTCTTCACGATTCCTTCTTAAATTCGGTTTCTTCTGGATTTAATTCCTGCCAGTTAACCATGATTTTTCCCTAACCAAATCCAATAAAGATCCGTACCAAATTTTGGCGTTAACAATAACGTCCCGGGTGTGAAACCCGATCTGGGTGATCTGCGCGGTTGAAGGTAATGGCCATCTCTGACCAACGCAGGTACTGCGGGGTGTCCGCCGTAGAGACCATGTTGATGTCGCGCGTTGTTAGCTTCTGTTTGCGCTTGGACTCATACGCGGATGGCCCTCCGAAGATGTCGTTGAGCTCGGCCTAAGGATCTTGGAAATCGTCAGCCGGACCCTGATCTGGCTTGTCTTTGTCCTTGTCGGCGCCAGATGATGAAGCCTGCTCGGAGGCAAACTTCTTAATCATGTAGCAATCTTTGGCCGCGTGCTTGCCCTTGGGGTGGAAGGGGCATGGCCCGCTCATGACTTTCTGGTAGTCGTTATTCCACTGCGGCCACGACTGAGTGCGCTCCATGTTGGCCACCTCGTTGTCTGACTTCCGCTTGCGGTTGCCAGACTTGTTTTGAGACAGCTCGTTGTCGGCTTTTGCCTTTTGGTCCTTCTGTCGGGACTCGTTCTCGTCAAGGGCCTCTGTGACCGCTTCAGCCGAGTCGGCGTATTTGTTGGCCATGTCAAACAGAGCCCGGACAGACGGCGGTGGTTTCCGAGTGAACTTCGCGATGAACGGGGCGTCCTTTACTCCCTTGCGGAAGGCGGTGATGACGGCCTCGTCTTTGATCATTGGGATCTTGTTGCGCTTCTCGAAGAACCTCTTGATGAAATCTCGCAGAGACTTGTTCTTCTTCTGGTGCAGCTGATAAAGATCGTGCTCTGAAGACGGCCTCTTGTAGGTCCCCTGAAAGTTAGCGATGAACCGATCCTTGAGTTCTCCCCAAGAATCGATCGACCGCCTCGGGAGCCCTGTCAGCCATGTCCTCACTGAGTTGGCTAGCGCAACTGGGAGGTAGTTAGCCATGGCTTTACTGTCGCCCCCAGCAGCTCGAACTGCTAGGGTATATACGGTGAGCCAGGACTCAGGATTTGTCTTGCCGTCATACTTTTCAATCCCAGTGGGCTTAAAGCTAGTCGGCCAATGGATGTCCTGTAGCTCCCGAGTGAAAGCTAGGATGCCTTCGTCTTCGTGAGGGATTGGGCTTCGACCATGGCGGTTGAACCACTCGTGATGGAGACCAAAGCGCTTGTTTTCGTCTTCCAGTTGGCGGCGCTCATCATCGTGTCATTCGCGGCGCCGGGCGCTGATAGTGTGGCGAAGGTCATGTTGTAGGTGTTCTCGGAGATCTTGATTAGGCCGGCAATCACACTGGTGACGACGCTGATTATCGTTATTGGTATTGCTGAGTGTAGTTTGCCTAGACTCCTCGCGTGGCCGACTAGAGCCAGCCGCCCGACGTCGTGCTGAAGTGGATGAGCCAGCTACTGGAGATCCCGACCAGTTAGTCGGTATCACGATGTCACATAATTGCTGTTGTTGCTGTTGGCAGGCAGCATCCGTGATCATCGCCTTGATCTTGGTGATAGTTGGAGTGGCCTGGTGATCAGGCCCGAGCTAGAGCGTATCCAGCAAGGTTGCGGCGGCCACAACATTCTGTTGCGGCGTGACGAAAACATCGTGATCGCCGACTTTAGTTTGGAGAATCTGCTGTTGGGCTGCTCGCCCAGCTCTGCGCAGCCCATCGTTGCGAGCCTCGTGATCAACTTCCTCCTATTGCTCCTCTTGTAGTCAGCGCACCTCGGAGGGTGGTGTTGAAGCCATGAAGATCTCGCGGGGGAGGAGAAATCTCGCCAGACTAGAGTCTAAACTGGCGTTCGAACCATTATCCGACTTGGAGTCAGACTCCGAGTAGTTTATCGGAGTGAGAACGACCCCAACCTCTCTAGATCCAATCTGAAACGGCACTTGGCCGTGTCCAAACTAAATCGCAGGAGATCGGGTCTGTTGTGCGGGATGTAGATCTGCAGCGTTGCCGAGTCCGTGTGGGAGATTGACAATCTCTCCCCTTCTTGGCCCGACCCGAGCTGGCTCAAGGCCTAGCACAAGTCGGACGCCGAAGGAGAGAGTTGTCTCGATGCTTGGCGATGTGAAGGACTGCTGTAGTAAGTCATTGAAGAAGATTGCGGCGTACTGGGGGCCGACTGGCGCTAGGCCAGCTGGTTCCTCGGCCGGCTGGATTGGATCTGTGCCGGCCAAGGTAAGGTTGCCAATCTGGTTGGCAATGAAATCAAGGCTTCCGAAGGAAATCATGTCTCCAGGGGAGAACTTGTTGCCGTGTACTTTGTTTGTTGGATCCATCGAATTTGCGGATGAAGAATTCACCGGAGCCCCTACCTGGCGTGCCAACTGTCGATGCTTTGCACCAGCAATAAAACTATAGGGCTACTCAGTGAGGGGAAACTCGGTGGATTGCAGAGGAACACAGAGAGGTTTTATACTGGTTCAGGCCCTCGATGTGAGGTAATACCCTATGTCCAGTTGAGGTGTTATTCCTCTGAGGTGTTTGGTGATCAATGATCTTGCGTCTGCCCTGAGGGGTACATGATAAGTATCCCAGCCGGATACGGCCAAGGGATATCCTTCTTAGAGATAGAAACTTATCCGACTAGGACTGTGTTTCCTTATTATACAAGGTAAGGCCTGCCGGGTGCTATCTTATCTCTAATTACATGATCTAGCCCATACTCTATCCGAGTGGCCCATATACTGGTAATGAGGTACCCGAGGCCCATGCCCTCCACATGTTGCTCTTACAGACCCAGGTCTCGGGTGATTATCTCAGCAGTCGGCCTCGCTCAGGCTATCATCTCCAGCGCCTCCTCGGGCATCGTCTCCTCGGCAAACCCCTCCCCGATGGCTTCAATGTCTGCCCTCGGGTAGATTGATTTGGTCATCGCCAGGGTCTAGGCCACACTGGCAATGACATGCTCATCCGAGTACCTCTTCAGGGCACTCGGTGCATCCTCAAGACGAGCCTCCACTTGGGGGATTCGGCTGCAGCTGGTTCCCACAGGGTGGGGATCCATCAGATCAAGCAACCCTTTCACGAACCCGACGAGGGCCTCCCGTGATTCCCTGATAACCCTTATCTCCTCTGCATAAAACAGATATTGGGCCTGGGCATTGGCTCTAAGGTCTGCCTGGGTCCACCGACAAGTAAACTTGTTAGGCATGGCTGTAGATGGAATGATTAAAGGATTGGTTAAGATCATTGTCGAGACGGAGACTTACTCGCGTAATCAGCCTCCCACTCGGCCACGGTCTTCTCCAGTCTAGCTTTTTCTTCGCCGAGCTTGATGGTGGCCTCGTTTAACTCGCCCTTTCTCGTTCGAGCTCGGTGTTGGCCTTTGTCAGGTCGGCCTTGTCCTTCTCAAGCTCGGCCTTGGCTTTCTCGGCCTCTTTCAGCTAGGCTTCCCCCTCTATTCGGGTCTTTAACTCAGCTTCGAGGGCTGCATGACAGATTAGTCAAGAACTCAACCTTGCAGCCATGACACAACTGGGCAGTCAGGAACAACACAGCTGGAGAAATTCATCAATGGTTCAGTCGGGAAGAAGCCTTTGGGGGATTTACATCTAATCTTCCCGGCTTGGGCCCAAGTTTCATCCCTGAGCTGGGTGGCAGCATCCTTCAGCCAGGCTTCCCTCCCCGCGTGGCACTCCTCCATCTCGGCCTTCAACGCCCGGAGCTGCTCTAATTCCGCGAGATGGGGGGCCATTTCGACCAGGATCCCGGTCATCTCCTCGTTACGATCAACAAGCTTCTGCTTAGGGAGAAAACAAGTCAAGAACGGAGTCAGACGTTAGAACAGGAAGGCCACCAAGACTCCATCGCAAGAATCATACCCGAACCCCCTCGGACCAGGCAATGGCGGCGCGGAGCAAGCTTTCGCGTTCCCTTCTCGCCGTGGCCTCGTTGATCTTGAACCTCCTCATGGTCCCATCAGGAGCCATCTAGGTGAACGTCCGGGGGAACTTACGCGGAGGAGCTTCAATCCGAAGAAGGTTTGGGATCTTCGGCACCGACGACGACCATGATGGCGACGGGGTCCTGGCCCCCACGCCGGCATCCCCTGTGGCTCGGGGGTCGACTCGGGGGGCTCCAGCAACGGCCTCGGTAGCGGGCGTCGACTCAGAGGCTGGGGCAGCAACCTTAGTAACCACCCCTTGGTCGGGCGGCACCAGTGGCCCCGCAGTCGGGACCACCTTAGTCTCCGCGACTAGGCTGGCCACCAGCTCAGCGGGTGTGCTCGTGGGTGCCGGCTCAGCTGGGGCGGGCTCTTCAAGGGGAGCAGTTGGAGCGGTCTCCTTGAGATTGATATCGGCGCGTTTCCTGCATGGCAAAACAGACATCAAAATACTACTGCAACAGACAAGAATCCCAGAAGATCCAGAGCAGCTTACCTCTTGGAGAACTTGAGTTTTCCGCTGGGCGATCCAGGTCCCGGCGGAGCGCTACGCCCAGTTGTTGGCCTGGTCGGCGAAGTAGTCGACGGCGGCGCAGCAACTGGAGGCGGCCCTGTTGGTGGCGTGGCGACTCAGGCACCTCTATGCTTGGCGGCGCCCGCTCGGATCATCTACTCGGCGGTGCTTTTGCCGGGCTCGGCAATGTCGAGCTTAGCCGTACTGGTCCCAACCTGGGACTTGATCGCTTGGGCACCGTGGTGGCGGTGTCCTTTATCTTCAGGCCTCCTACCATGACACACGGCGTCATGGCCCCCTCGCCCCAATATAGAACAGGCTTTTTCCCCGCTCTCTTGGAGTCAGGTTGGGCAGCAGTAGGGCTCTTCGGCCTTTTCTTCAATTTAACGGCCGACAATGGGCGGGAGCCTTCATCGAACTCCTCGCATTCCTACAGAAGATTCAATAACATATATCACATAATGCTAGGCAATCACAGATACAGGCCCACAGGCATTCGTCAAAGAAGAAGGACAAAGATTACCTTGGGATGGGGCCGAAGGAAGCTGAAAGCCACGATCCGGCGTTTATTGTCCTCGATCTCGATCACCCCCTCAGAGAAGTAACCAAATAGGGTCTCAGTCACCTTGTACTTATCGGCCGACTCGTGGCTCACTCAGTAAAGATCATGTTTGCCCTTAAAATCCCAGCCGAAGGTGCTCCTCAGCTTCAGCGACTGGATGCGCCAAGTCAGGAAACGCCGGGCCACCCAAGGCCCGGTCAGGCCAGCTTCCTTAAGCTTTTCTAACTTCTCCAACAATTGATGCACCTAGCCCATCTCCTCAAAGGTTGGATCTGCTGACCAATTTGGTAAAACTACCGGTGGCAAGCCGGTGAATGGACGCAAGGAGGGAGCCAGATCTGTGCAATAGAACCACTCCTTGTGCCAGCCTTTCAAGGAAGATTTCAAGGGGAGATCAAGATATGTTTTCTTCCCATCACTCCTCAATTGGAGACCAGCCCCCCCAATCGCATTGATATTATTCTGGGAGGGCTGGGGTTTGATGTGGAACAGGTGCCTAAAGAAATTAAAATAGGGCTACACACCCAAAAAGCACTCGCAGAGAGTAACAAATATGGAGATTTGAAGAATTGAGTTGGGATTCAAATTCACCAACTCCAACTCATAGAAGTCAAGGATGCGGCGGAAGAACGCAGAAGAGGGAAGGCACAAACCCCGATCAAAAAAAGAGGCAAAAACTACTGTTTCACCAGATTGGGGATTTGGGACCGACTCACCCTTAGCCGGCCGCCAACGGATCACCACCTGGCTTGGTAACTTCAATTGACTTTCCAGCAGCTTTAGTTTCACCGTGCCGCAATCTGAAGTTGGCCAGACATTCCCCAGCGCACCTGCAGGATCCGAAGCTTTCGACATGGTTGGGGGCAGAGAGATTTGGGGAAAAGCGATTGAGGGCTTGGAACAGACGAAGAGGATTGGAATCGCCCGAGTTTGAGCGAGGAACAGCAGCAGCAGCTAACCCTAGCTGAGCAGGAGGCGAAAAGTTGGGCGCGAAGGCGGAAGACGAAGCGATTGGCTGATTTGGGGAAGATGAAGGAATCTTTTTCTCTCTCCCCGCTTTTTATAGAGCCGATACCGACTAACGGGCTTGGGCCTACATAGTTGGTACTAAGCCACCAAGACATGAGTTCCTACAGTAGCATGCTCCATGTGGGCCACCCGCAGCCTGAGTTGAAATTATAGTGCTGGTGCTACCAACAGGAGCCAATGAGGTAAACAGATATGCTTCATGAGAGTCTTATTGCTAAACATATATGTTTGGGTATCTGTTTTATCCACTAGGTCTTGAGGATATATCCTTACATGGATCACAAGCTGGTCTTCATTAAAATTGGGGATGCAGGTATCTTTCTTGAGTATACCTGACCACGCTGTGGATTTATTTTCATAAAGTGGTACTCAGCCTACATGCGTGGCCATCAGTTGCCATGAGCAACATTATTCCAGCCGATATAACGCTGAAGAGTCTAACTTTCAAGTAGTGCACTACTCGGGAGAGACTATAAATTTCTTATTCCCGCTAACATGATACGGAGGAGTCTAACTTCTGGGTGGGACGCCACTCGGGAAAGACTATAAACCCCCTTTCCAGCTGACATGAAGTTGAAGAGTCCCATATACGAGTAGCATCCTACTCGGCAAGACTATAAACACATATTCCGACTGACACGAAGTCGAAGAGTCCTACATACGAGTAGTTCCTTACTCGGCAAGGCTATAAATTAAATTCCGGTTGACATGATACCGAAGAGTCTCATATACCAGTAGTATACTACTCGGGAAAGACTATCAGGTTAAAGATCTTTGAGTTTATGTTTAATTGTCTTCACAATTAAGCACAAAGTCAGGGGCTACACCTAATAGGTGCGCCTATTCGGTGCACACTATTTATATATCTACATGAAGCCCTTCATAGCCTCGCTGCCAGCTGACATGAAGCAGGACTCGGGAAGAAGACTCACTCGGACAAAGAGTACTCGGGAGCATCGCACTCAGGCAATCTTCACCATGGAGGATGAGCACTTGGCATCAGCTGTGACTCAACTATGAAGGTCTCAGGGGCTGCTATGGAGGCCATGGACCCCGGGTACCTCACCACAAGCATATGGGCCACTCAGATAGAGGATGGGCCGAGTCTTGTAATTAGAGATAAGATAGCACTCGGCAGATTTGGCTTTGTACAATAAGGAAAACACAGTCTTAGTCGGATGAGTTTCTATCTCTAAGAAGGAAATCCCTTGGCCGTACCCGACTGGGATCCTTATCCTGTACCCCAGCCCCCTAGTATATAAGGGGAGGTAGGGCGCCCCTGAAGGGGCACGAGATAACGAGATAACGAGATCATGAGATCATCGATCAACAAACACCTCAGAGGAATAACACCACAACTGGACGTAGGGTATTACCTCACATCGAGGACCTAAACTAGTATAAAATCTCTCTGTGTTCCTCTGCAATCTATTGAGTTTCCCCTCGCTGAGTAGCCCTATAATTGTATTGCCGGTGTAAAACATCGACAGCACCCCCGACTAGCCAGAAGGACGTACAGAAGCTGACAGGCTGCATGGCGGCACTCAGCCGACTCATCTCCCGACTAGGTGAATGGGGCATGCCCTTCTTCAAATTACTGAAGAAAACAGATAATTTTCAATGGACTCCTAAAGCCCAGCAAGCCTTCAAAGACTTCAAGCAATTTCTCACATCACCACTAGTGTTGGCATCACCTATGCCCCAAGAGCCATTAATGTTATATCTGGCGGCAACCACTCAGCTAGTCAGCACGGTGTTGGTGGTCGAGCGATCCGAACCAGGTCATATACAGAAAATTCATCGGCCAGTCTACTTCGTCAGCGAGGTCCTAGCCGACTCAAAGATGAGATATCCTGATGACGACATCACTAGCTCGGATATGATCATAGTTACCTTATGTACTCATCAACTAAAGGTGCATGCTTTCTACATAAGATTTACATGTTATATATTTAAACATGCGTCACTACACCATGAGTTTTCTATGTTCTTGTTTGCAGAGATACTTGCTTGGATGAAAGGAAAGAGACATGAAGTTCTGCACGTTTTGGATTCGGATTCAGGCCTCCTGACAGCGTCAACTTCAAACGGCCATAACTTTTGATCCAGAAGGAGTTACAGGGCCTACAAGTACTTGTTGGAAAGCCTATGAAGTCTACATTCAGATGGTTTTTTTTTCATGCCAAAATTCCTCCTGAGCTGTCCAGAATCGTCGAAACAAGTTGTGTCATTTTTCCTGTCCGAGTCAGTTTGGGCCTTTGGGCTTTGTATTTGTGTCATGGGCTAAACCCATGAGGAGTGCGCCCCTCACAGGGCAAACCCTCACCTTAGGACGTCCTAACTCATATATATTCAGTAGCCACTGCCATTTAGGGTGGGTTTTGCTTAGATTAATCTGTCTTTGAACAGTTTCGCCGTTTATCGGTTTGTGAGACCCCAACTTCGAGAGTATAATCATTCATCTGCAAGTTGAGTTGCAATCTTTCTTGTTCTTGCTTGTGTTTTTTGATTCGCATGCAGGGATTAGCCTTTGTGGAGAGGTCAACCGGGCAGTGCACGGTTGATAACAAGAGGAGACGTGGTGCTGCGATTGCAGGGTTCGGGTCTTGGTGATCAGAAGCCAGATCGTGAGTGTCGATTCTCCACCAAATCGAGAGTTATCCTTACCTAACGGAAGATCGGGCACCCCGTTGCCATCATATCCTCAGGTCCAGAAGCTGCTATACGGCCTACTCATCACTGTTCGGAAGCTGGTGCACTATTTTCAGTCACATCAAGTCATAGTGGTCACATCATATCCACTCGGGGACGTCCTACACAACCACGAGGCCACCGGCCAAATCGTTAAATGGGCACTCGAGTTGATAGCATTCGACATCACCTTTCAGCCACGGATAGCAATTAAATCTCAAGCTCTAGCCGACTTTGTGGCCGAGTAGACAGAAGTTTAGACAACTACAACTACAGACAAGCTAGAGCATTGGACAATGTACTTTGACGGTTCTCTACGGATCGGCGGTGCTAGGGCCGGCGTCGTACTGACGTCACCCACCGGCGAAGAACTCAATACATTCTCTAAATCCACTTCCCGGCTTCCCACAATGTCGCCGAGTACAAGGCACTCATCCACGGGCTCCGCATTGCTGTATCACTTGGCATCCGCTGACTGGTTGTACGCGGGGATTCTCAACTCGTGGTGAACCAAGTCATGAAAGACTGGACATGTCTCGACGACACTATGGCGGCGTACTGTCAGGAGGTTAGAAAGCTAGAAAACAAGTTCAATGGGCTGGAGATAACTCATGTCCTATGACAATATAACGATGCTACAGATGAATTGGCTAACATGGGATCCAAGAGGGAAGTGGTCCCGACTGGGATTTTCGTCGAACAACTAATGGAGCCATCAGTCAAGAAGAAACCAGTGCCAGAACAGTTGGGGGCTGAACCTACCCTGACAACAGATGAAGTACTGATCATATCCCAAGATTGGCGGATTCCAGTTCTCAAATTCCTCTTGGACGATGAACTCCTAGAAGATCGCATTGAAGCCAAACAAATCAAACATCGAAGCAAATGTTTCCTAGTAGTCGGAGAAGACTTGTACCGAAGAAGTGCATCCGAAGTCCTCATGCACTGCGTCACACCCGACGAGGGCAAGCAGATTCTGCAATCGATCCACTCGGGCATATGTGGCAACCATGCCGCATCCAGGACGTTAGTCGGAAAGGCTTACAGGCAAAGATTTTTCTGGCCAACAGCAGTAACAAATGCTAAAGACATAGTTCGCACTTTCAAGGGTTGTCAGTTCTATGCACGACAAACAAATCTTCCAGCCCAAGAACTCCAAACAATCCCAATCTCTTGGCCCTTTGCAGTATGGGGGTTGACATGGTCGGACCTTTCAAGAAAACCCCAGGAGGGTTCACACACTTCTTCATCGCAGTGGATAAATTCACAAAGTGGATTGAGGCAAAACCCGTTGCTACCATAACAGCGGCACGAGCAAAGGACTTCATCATGAGTATCTTATACTGATTTGGGGTTCCTAACCGTATCATAATGGACAATGGTACTCAGTTCACTGGCGGCATATTTCAAGATTTCTGTGACGACTTCAGCATCAAGATCTGCTATGCTTCTATGGCACACCCGCAGAGCAATGGGCAGGTTGAGTGTGCCAATAGCATGGTCTTACAAGGTATCAAGGCTAGGATATTCGACCGACTACAACCATATGCAGGGCGAAGGGTACAAGAACTCCCATCTGTTCTCTGGTCTCTTAGAACCACGGTTAGTTAGGCAATAGGGCAATCCCCTTTCTTCCTGGTCTATGGTGCTGAGGCTGTGTTACCAACTGAGTTAGAGTTCGGCTTTGCGCGAGTCCAGGCTTACTCAGAAGACATATCCAACGAAAACTGATTGGTTCAACTAGATTAGTTGGAGGAAGCTAGGGACATCGCAATTATCCAGTCGGCAAGGTATCTTCAAGGCCTGCATCATTATCACAGTCGGAATGTCCGTGGCGGCGCCTTTTTGGTCGGGGATCTCGTCTTGAGGAAAATACAAACCACCAAAGGTAGGCATAAACTATCCCCCCTATGGGAAGGGCCATTCATTATTGCTGAGGTTACTCGGCCGGGCGGCTACTGACTGAAGACTGAAGACGGTGCCCTAGTCAGCAACTCATGGAATGTAGAACAACTACGTCCTTTCTATACCTGAGTTTTGTACATTCTCATATACATATGTATAAAGTCTTTTCTGTGACTCACCACGTCGCTTGTCCTAGCCGAGTCGTGAGTCGGGGGCTATATGTATTATATGTGCTTTGTCAACAGCATACGAGCTTGTTTTGCCTAAGTTATGAAGTTTTACAATGACTATGTTATGTTTGCCCGAGTATAGCTTTCTGAACGATTTTTATTAAGTTCCTATCGATCAACTCGGCATAAACCATATTGTCGGGTAAATCTAGTGATAACTAAGGAAAACCAAGAACTCGGCGGCATTGTACATATATTTACACATGTCTTTACAAAAGCTTTATATACTCCGACTGCATGACGGTTTGTTCTTACATGCCCAGGTCCTTTTTGATCGCCTTTGCAGTTGGCCTCGCCTCGGTGATCAACTCCAGTGCTTCATCAGGTGTTGTCTCTTCAACAAACCCCTCACCAATGGCCTCAAGGTCTACCCTAGGGTAGATTGGCTTGGTCATGGCAAGGGTCTGGGCCACGCCAACAGCCACTCGTTCATCCGAGTACTTTTTCAAGGTACTCAGGGCTTGGCTAAGGCATGCCTGCACCAGGTAGACTGTGTTGGAGCTGGTCCTGACATAGTGAGGATCCATAATATCAAAGATCCCTTTCACGGATTCGGCAAGAATCTCCCGTGACTCCTTGACAACTTTAATCTCCGCTGCAAAGGCCTGGAATTGGATTTGAGCATTGGCTCTTGAAGCTGCTCGGGTTCATAGACAAGTATACTTGTTAGCCAAAATTGCAGTCGGAGCAACAAGAGGATTGGTTAGGGTTATGGTCAAAGAGAAGGTTTACTATCGTAGTCAGCCTCTACTTTGGCCTTGGCCTTCTCCAGTTCAGCTTTCACCTTTTCAACCATTTTCAACTCAGATTCCTGTTGTTTCTTCCCCTCTATCAGGGCCTTCAACTCGGCTTCGAGGGTTGTACATCAACTGGGCAGTCGGGAAACAACAAAGCTGAAGAAGTACACTCGGGATTTATTTGGGAAGACAAACACAGGAGACTTACTTCTGATCTTCTTGGCTAGAGCCCAATTTTCATCCCTGAGCTGGTCAACTGTCCCCTTCAACCACGTCTCCCTCTCCTGACTAGACCATTCTAGGTCGGCCTTCTCAGCCTAGAGCTGGCCCAACCATTGGAGATGGGGGGCAAGCTAGGTCAAGACCTTGTTCACTTTCTCTGAGCGATCGACTATCTTCTGGTCAGAGCAAAAACAGAGCAAAACAGAGTCAAGAAGCAGAGAACCGATATAGAGAAGATCTTCAAGAACGCAATATACCTGGACTCCCCAGGACGCGGCGATTGCAGCATGAAGAAGAGCTTAGTGCTCCCTCTCCGCTGCCTCCTCTTCATGTTTGTAGCTTTCCGCGACTCTCTCGGGGGATACCCAGTGGAATGTCCTCGAGAACCTGTGAGGTGGGGCTTCAAATCTAGGGAGATCCAATTCTGAAGACGATGATGACGATATGGACGGTGACAAGGTCCTGGCTTCTGGCTCGACAGCTGTTGGGGCCTCAGGGACTCGCTCAGGGGCTGGGGCCACAGCTTCAGTACTTGCCCCTTGGTCAGCTGGCACTAGTGATCCCGCTGTCGGGACAGCTTCAGTTTCTGCTACTGAGGTAGTCATCGGCTCGGCAGGTGAGCTTGTTGGTGTTAGCTTAGCAACGGGAGCAGTTGGCGTAGTCTTTCTCAAATCTACGTCAACTCGCCTCCTGCTCGATGAGTCAAACACCAAGACATTATTGAGACACTGATCAAGATTTTTTAGAAGACTCAAGATCGCTTACCTCTTGGAGGATTTGAACTTCCACGAGGGGGCTCCAAATGTCAGCAGTGGAGAGCTGCTGGCAATCGGGCTTGTTGGCGCGGCAGCCGGCAGTGGCGTCTTGCTCTTGGTCAGCCCCGTCTCCGGAACGGCTGACTGGGGCACCGAGGCACTCGGTGACATTGTTCTTTTGCTCAACGTTGCTGATCTCATACTCAGCAGCACCAGTCTTGGGCTCGATGTTGCTGAGCCGGGTGTTGGTCTTAGGCTTGGCGGCGATGGCCTTGGACTCGGCGGCCTGGGGGCTACACTGGTGGTATCTTTTATCTTCAAGCTCCTAGCTGCAGCACTCAGCCTTCCAACTTTCTTCTTGCCCAGGTCTTCGACTAGTTTTTTCCCAGCTCTCTTGGAGCTGGGCTGGGCAGTAGAAGGACTCAATGGCCTCTTCTTCGACTGGACGGCCGATAAAGTTTGGGAGTCATCATCAAACTCCTCATATTCCTGCAAGTGATTCAAACAACATACATCAGACATTGCAGAGCAATCCAGGATGCACATCAACGAGCGTTCATCACAGAATGACAGCAATTCACCAACTAGCATTTCAATATTACCTTTGGACGAGGCCTTTTTAGGCTGTAAGCCGCAATAGCGTGCTCTGCATCTTCGGTTTCAACCACCCCGCTGGCGAAGTAACTGAGCAAAATGTCAGTCACTTTGTGCTTATCAGTTAGGTCTGGGTATTCTCGGCTGGGATCATTTTTCCCCTGGTAATCCCAGCCGAAGTGGCTTCTTAGCTTCAATGGCCTGATACACCGGGTCAGGAAACGTCTGGCCACCCAAGGACCAGTCAGTCCAGAGCTCTTCAGCTTATCAATCTTATCAATCAACATATATACTTGGTCTATCTCCTCAAAGCTTGGTACGGATGACCAGCTGGACACAACCTCCGGAGGCAAACCAGTAAAGAGGGGCAAGCATGGTTCGAGATCAGAACAATAGAACCACTCTCTATGCCGGCCCTTAAGGGAAGATTTCAAGGGGACATGGAGATAAATCTTTTTCATCTCGCTCCTAAGCTGGAGGCCGGCTCCCCCTATCACCTAGACCTTGTTTTTGGAGGGCTGAGGCTTGATGTGGAACAAGTATCGGAACAGATTAAAATGGGGTTCCACACCCAGAAAGCATTCACACGGAGTTGCAAATATAGAGATTTGCAAGATGGAGTTGGGGTTTAGATTCACCAACTCTAGCCCATAGAAGGAAAGAAGTTGGCACAAAAAATCTGAAGAAGAAAGAGACAGACCCCGGTCAAAGAAAGAGGTGAGGACTACAGTCTCACCAGATTGGGGCACCGGGATCGATGCCAATGGATGACTTCGCGGCTCTGCAATCTCAGCTATCTCTCCATGTACTAGAACTTAGTCAAGCCGCAATCCGAAGTCGGCCAAGTCTCATCAGACACCTCTAGGATTTCTAAAGTTCTCGGCATTGCTAAGGGCAAGGAGATTTGGGGGAAATGCTATTGGGGGCTTGGAATGGACGCGGAGGAGTTGGATCACCCGAGATTCAAGAGGGAAGAGCTAGCAATGGCGAACCCTAGCGAGGCAAGGTGCGAAATTTTGGCACGGAAGTTGGAAGATGAAGCGATTGGTGGATTGGAGAAGATGAGGGAATCTTTTCTCTCTCTCCCCGCCTTTATAGAGCTTGTGCCGATAAATGGGCTTGGGCCTACAAATTCGGTACTGGGCCATAAGATATGTGTTTCTACAGTAGCACGCTCAAGTTGGGCCGCTCGCTGGCTATGTTAAAATCAGTGCTAGTGCTACTCACAGAAACCAATCAAATAATTAGATATGCTTCATGCTAAGCCTACCGCCTAGTGCATACATTCGGGTATCTGCATTATTTACCAGGTATTGAGGATATATCCTTATAAGGATCACAAGCTTGTTTCCATTAAAATTGGGGATCCAGGTATCTCTCAAGTACACCTGACCACATATTGGGTTGAAATCCATAAAGTGGTACTCGGACTACATGCTTGGCCAACAATTGCCATGAGCAAAAATCATTCCAGCTAACATGACGCTGAAGAGTCTAACTTCCGAGTGATATACTACTCGGGAAAGACTATAAAAAATTATTTCGGTTGACATGATGCTGAAGAGTCTCATATAGTAGTAGTGCACTACTCGGGAAAGATTACAAGGTTAAAGATCTTTGAATTTATGTTTAATTGTTTCACAATTAAGCATAAAGTCGGGGGCTACACCTAATAGGTGCTCCTATTCGATGCACATTATTCATACTTCTACATGGAGCCCTTCATAGCCTCGCTGCCAGCTGACATGAAGCAGGACTCGGGAGGAGAAGCACTCGGACAAAGAGTACTTGGGTAAAATGCACTCTGGAAAACTTCACCATGGAGGATGAGCACTCGGCATCAGCTATGACTCAAATATAAAGGTCTCAGGGGCTGCTGTGGAGGCCATGGGCCCTGGGTACCTCAAGACAAGCATATGGGCCACTCGGATAGAGAATGGGCCTAGCCTTGTAATTAGAGATATGATAGAACTCGGCAGACTTAGCCTTGTACGACAGGGAAAATACACTCCTAGTCGGGTACGTTGTATCTCTAGAAGGAGATCCCTTGGTCGTAGTCCGACTGGGACTCCTACTTTGTAACCTTGTCCCCCAGTATATAAGAGGAGGCAGGGCGCCCCCTAAGGGCAAAAGAACAGAATCATCAAGTTCATCAGAACCACCACCATACATCCTCAAAGGAAATACACCACAACTGGACGTAGAGTATTACCTCACATCGAGGGCCTGAACCAATATAATCCCCTTGTGTTTCTTTGCAGTCCACCGAGTTTCAATCAGATTAGCTGCATACCTGGACTCCCTTGGATGCAGCGATTGCAGCACATAAAAGATTTTTGTGCTCCCTCGATGCTGCCTGCACATTGTGCTCGTAGCTCTCTGCAACTCCCTCAGGGGTGACCCATTGAAAAGTTCTTGGGAAGTTGCGCGGAGGGGCTTCGAGCCGAGGGAGGTCTCCTTCATCAGAAGACAACGACGATATTGATGGTGATGGGGTCCTGGCTCTAAACTCGACAACTGCAAGGGCTTCCTTGATCTGCTCGAGGGCTGGAGCAACCACTTCAGCACTCGCTCCCTGGTTGGCCGGCGCTAATGATCCTGTTGTCAGGACTACTTCAGCTTTTGCAACTAGGGCAGCTCTGGCTCAACAGATGAAATTGTTGGTGCTAGCTCAGCTGGCATGGTCTCGGTGGCAGGAGCAGCTAGCGTAGTCTCCTTGGGATCTATGTCAACTCGCTTCCTGCACAATATGTCAAATGTCAAGACACGACCACATCATTCAAGATTCTTGGAAGATTGAAGATTGCTTACCTCTTGGAAGTCTTGAACTTCCACAAGGGAGCTCCAGAAGCTATCGGTGAGGGGCTTGATGGCCTGCTTGGCGGCGGAGAGCTGCCGACTATCGGGCCAGTCGGTGCGGCAGTCGGTGGTGGCGATTTGGCTCCAGTCAACTCTGTTCCTGGCGCAGCCAACTGGGGTGTCGAGGTACTCGGCGGTGCTACCCTTGGGCTTGATGTTGCTGGCATTAAGCTCGGTGATGCTGGCCTTGGGCTTGGAGAAACCGGTCTTGGGTTTGGCGGCCTGGGAGCTAAACTGTCAGGGTCCTTGATCTTTGCACTCCTTGGCACTACACTCGGCGTGCTCATTTCCTTCTTGCCCGGGTCTTCAATTGATTTCTTCCTAGCCCTCTTGGAGCTGGGTTGAGCAGTAAAAGGACTGGCCGGCCGTTTCTTCGTTTTGGTGGCTGGCTGGTTTTTGGGAGTCATTATCGAACTCCACGCAGTCCTGCAAGTATTTCAATGACATACATCACGCATTGCATAACAATCCAAGACAGAAACTAATAGGCATTCACCAACAGATGGAAAGCAATTCAATATCAATCCTTCAAGATTACCTATGGTCGAGGCCTGCTCTGGTTGTAGGGAGTGGGAGCGTGTCCAGCGTCCTCTGTCTCTACTACCCCATTGACAAAAAAGCTGAGTAGGGTATCGGTGACCTTGTTCTTGTCAGCTAAATCAGGGTATTCGCGGTTGGGATCATCCTTGCCCTAGTAATCCCAACCAAAATGGCTCCTAGCCTTCAGAGGTCTGGTGTGTTGGTTCAAGAAACACCTCATCACCCAGGGACTAGTCAGCCCTGAGCTCTTTAGGAGGTCGATCTTCTCCATCAGCTGGTATACTTGACCCATTTCTTTGTAATTTGGCACTGAAGACCAACTGGGCAAAACTGTTGGTGGAGAACCTGTGAAAGGGGACAAAGAAGGTTCGAGATTGGAACAGTAGAACCATTCTCTGTGCCAGCCCTTGAGGGAGGCTTTCAAAGGAAAGTGGAGATAGGTTTTCTTCATCTCATTCCTAAGTTGGAGACCGGCTGATGAGGACATCAACACCATCGATACGTCCACACCTACGCCGCCGCTTACCCACGCTCGTGCACGTCAGCTTAATTATCAAGTGAGTTCATTTCTAAGTTTGTCTCCAACTTATGTAGACCATAGAGATCTGCGCATGTTTTTGTTGCTCAGGAATGATGGAGGAGATCAACAAGGAAAGAGTGGAGATCAACAAGGAAAGGGATTCGTGCAGGCTGGATTCGGACTGTAGGACAGCACCAACTTGTGACGGCCGCCACGACTACATACAAACTCCAATTTGGTAGTTCTAGTACTTCACAGAAAGCTTATCAAGTCTATTTTCCAACGGATCCAGATTCATGCTCATATCAGCTTGAAATCGTCTGCAATCATCATTTTAGTAACAAGAGGTTTCCTGTTTAAGGTGCTACGTCACCATTTTTGGGCCGAAAGGCCCATGTACCAAGTTGGGTCCATTAGGGACGCGTCCTAGGGTCGGGGAATGACCCCAACACCCCTGTGGTCATCCTCCCATCCTATTAATACCTTTAGAGCCACCACAAACAGATTGGGTTTTGTTATATTAAAGTTAGCGTCGCTACTTTACCGTGTAATCCCATGATCGGTTAGATCGCCGGTTTGCTCGTCTTCGGAACCCCGTCGTTTGTTCTCTTTGAGTTAAACCTTCATCTTTATTCGCAAATTGAGTTGCTTGTTCATCTTGTTCTTGCTAGTTCTCGATTGCTTACAGGAACAATTACCCTTGTGGTTGGGCTAATCGTGCATCCATCAAGATTGCGAACAGCCTCTGGAGTTGGTGTAATGATTGCTAAGGCGCAATGTCTCTGGACGGTTATAGTTGGATCACCTACGTCGCTCCATCCAATTGACTTACCCTCTCATCGAAAGATAGGGACACCCACGTCCACATCACCGGCTCCCCCAATGACCTGGATCTTGGAGGGCTAGGGCTTGATATGAAAAAGATATCGGAAAAGATTGAAATGGGGCTTAACCCCTAGAAAAGCTTCGCACAGAGTGGCGAAGATGGAGATGTGTAGGATAGAGTTGGGATTCAAATTCACCAACTCTATTTGATAGAAGGATAGAAGTTGGCGAAGGAAATCCGAAGAAGGGAGGGCACGACCGTGATCAAAGAAAGAAGTGAAGATGACGGTCTCACCAGATTTGGGTGCTGGCATGGATTCCTCTTCAGTGGTGCGCCAATGGATGATCTCTTGATGCTGCAACATCAGTCGTTTCTCCAATAGCTTCAGCTTCAACAAACCGTAGTCCGATATCAGCCAAGCTCCGGCAGACATCTCCGGGATCTCAAATGGGGCTTTCAGCGTTCCTGGAAGTGAGAAGATTTGGGGGGGATAGACTTCTAGAGGCTTGGAATGGATGCGGTGGAGCAGAATCAGGCGAGTCTTGAGCAGGGGTCTGAGCTATTGTGAACCCTAGCGAGGCAGAGCGCGAAAGTTGGGCATGGAAGCTGGAAGACGAAACGATTGGCAGATTAGAGAAGATGAGGGAATTTTTCTCTCTCTCCTCGCTTTTATAGAGCCTGTGCTGATAAGTGGGCTTGGGCCGACAAATTCAGTACTAGACCACAAGACATGAGTTTCTAAATGGCAAGTTCTAATGAGCCGATTGCTGGCTGTGTTAAAATCACAGTGCAGATGTTATTTACAGAAACCGATTAAATAATCAGATATGCTTCAAGAAAACCTAATTGTTGGACACATGTGTTCTGATATCTGCATTATTTACCAGGTATTGAGGATACATCCTTATAAGGATCGACAGCTGGTCTCCATTAAAATTGGGGATGCAGGTATCTCTCAAGTACACCTGATGACATATTGGGTTAAAATCCATGAAGTGTTACTCAGCTTACATGCTTAGCTAAAAATTGTGCTGAGCAAAAATTATTCCAGCTGACATGATGCTGAAGAATCTAATTTCCATGTAGTATACTACTCGGGAAAGACTAAAAGATTAAAGATCTTTGACTTCATGTTTAATTATTTCACAACTAAGCACAAAGTCAGGGGCAACATCTAATAGGTGCACCTATTCGGTGCACACTATTCATATTTATCCATAAAGCCCTTCATAGCCTCATTGCCAGCTGAAATGAAGCAGGACTCGAGAGAAGAAGCACTCGGACAAAGAGTACTCGGGAGCAATGCACTCGGGAATTCTTCACCGTGGAGGATGAGCACTCGGCATCAGTTGTGACTCAACTATGAAGGTCTCAGGGGCTGCTGTGGAGGCCAAGGGCCCTGGGTACCTCATGAGAAGCATTTGGGCCACTCGGATAGATGATGGGCCTAGCCATGTAATTAGGGATACCATAGGACTCGTCGTACATAAACTTGTACGACAGGGAAAGGATATAATCCTAGTCGGGCAAGTTGTATTCCTAGAAGGAAATCCCTTAGTCAGAGTCCGACTGGGATTCCTACTCTGTAACCCTATCGCCTGGTATATAAGGGGAGGCAAGGCGCCCCCTGAGGGCAACGATATCAAAATCTCACTAGAGAAACCTTAAAGGCAATACACCACAATTGGACGTAGGGTATTACCTCTGAAAGCCTGTTGATGTCGCCTAGAGGGGGGGGGGGGTGAATAGGCGTTCCTGAAAAATTCTTCAAATGCAGCGGTAAAATTCTGGTAGGAACCTCCGACCAAAATGGCAAGAGGTTCCGACCGGCTCTCTCGGGCTGGCCGAGAGGGCTGGTCGGAGGTTTTGGCTAAGAACGCCGGAGGTTCCGACCCTAGAGTTCTGACTCTACCAAGACACTTCAATTATGGATAATTTTGACAGAGATCAAGTATGGTGCAAGTAATGGAGTAAGAGATAAATGCTGGCAAGGTAAGATACAAAAAGAGGCAATAACGAGAAAACACAATCGAGGCACAAAGATTTTTTCCCGAAGTTCGGATCACAAAGATCCTACGTCTCCGTTGAGGAGCTCCAAAGAGCTAGGCCTCAATTGACCCCTTTCCTCACCAAGCGACCACAAAGATCAACTTGGTATCCACTAGAATTTACCTCTTTTCCTTGCGGAGGTGAGATTAACCTTTACAAACTTCCTGGGACAATCCACAACAAGAGGAAGCTCGTGGGAGACACCTAACCACCTAGGAGGCTTCCCTCCAAGAGAAATAAGCTCCAAGCAGCCAATCCGCGTCCTCCTCAAGTGCACAAGATCCTCCTAGCCTTCTCTCAACAAAATTCACTCAATTTCCCACTAGATCTTCACAAGAATCGCCAAGGATGCACTAGAACTAGTTGGGAGAGCTCAAAGGACCTTAGGAGAGGCTAGGGAACAGTTGGAATGAAGTGGAGTGGTCCCCAAATGGCTAGAATCCAAGATTGGGCTTTATAGGCAGTTGCTTACATCACTTGGCCATTACTCACAGATTTTGGCCAGGAGGTTCCAACCCCAAGGGTAGGAACCTCCGGCCAACACTTAGTCTCTGGCCGAGTTGGCTGGTTGGAGCCTCCGACCCTAGGGGTCAGAACCTCTAACCCTGACACTAAAACTAGCCCATCCCAAGTGTACGTGTTGTGCCAAAATAATGGACTCTCAGCTATTTGGATCTTAAGCACTTGAGTGGTCTTGGAACACTGCTTGCAACCCCTCTTGATAGTACGGTTTTTCCTCGACTCAAAAGAAAATTCAAAAGAATTCAAAATAAACTCCGAGTCGCTTCGCCGTTTTGCGTCATGTTTTTGTGGGGGTCTCCATGCACCACACTAAGCAACCTGGGACTAATTTTCTGCATAATTCTCGATAAACTCATTAGTCCCTTAACCGCTTTGTCATTAATCCACCAAAACCCACTTAGGGGTTAGATGCACTTTCAATCTCCCTTTTTGGTGATTGATGACAATACGGTTAAAGCTTACAATAGAACAAATATAAAAATTTGATCTTGAATGAAAGTAGATGAATTTGGCTCCCCCTAGAAATATGCATATATTAGTGAGAGTGAAGTATATATGCATATTGAGTATTTGAGAAACTTGGAAAGCCATACTCATCTATTTTCATCCGTGGGGTGCAAAGTGTGATATTATATATAGAATATCAAATGCATATGACATGGCAAACTCACAAAACATGAGAAATAAACATCACATCGCATTGCATGGCATCACAAGAATAGATTTAAATGCTGAAATTAAACTAGAGTCATAATTAAGCATTCATTACATCACAAGATATGGTCAATATATGTCCAAAGGCCAAAAGGAAATCTAGAAATCCTAAAGACAGGAGGGGGGTCGGAACCTCCGGCCTCAGGGTCGGAGGTTCCGGCCACACTGCAGAGCAGCCAACAAGACTGTGAGAGGAGGTCCCTTCATTCTGAATTTTCTCCCCCTTTGGCATCAAGGCACCAAAAAGAGAGGAAAAACAGGGAAAGAAAGGACTCAATCGTCATCGGAGGGGATGATCTTAGTGTCGTCGGATGCTGTACTGCCCGCAGTGCCAGTCTCATCATTAGGGGCAATAATCTCGGTATTGCCGCTGGCAGCATCATCATCCCTCTCAATAATGGGAGGAATGTCGTAGACAGGCTGAAAAGAGGGAGCAAGAGATGTAAAGCCAGGCTGGAAGAAAGGAACATCTGGCACAAAGGTCGGCTGAGCTGGTGGAGGAGCTGCGATAGGCTCATCATCCTCATCTCCATTTTCCTCACTGCTATCCCCATCCTTCTCATCATCCTTCCCATTGTCGTCATCATGATAGGAGTCTTCCTCTGTGTCTTCACCAGAAGCGGCCTCAGACTCAGAATCTCCAAATGGTCTTGTGGAAGGACCTGCACCACTGGTGATATTCTGAGCAGTCTCATAGGTAGCAAAGGGGTTCTCGAAAACCTCGTCTGAAGAGTCATATGAGACTGTCTTGCCGGTATCCCTCAACATCTCCTTCTGCCGGCGCTCCATCTTCTTGATCTTCACAGCATTTTTAGTACATATGTTGAAGATGGCCTTGAGTGCCTTCCTGATGGGCGAATCGAAAGACTGAGAAGAAGAGCCGGATCGAGAGGTAGTTGAAGGAAACTTCACTTCAGGCGGAGCTGGTGGACGGTAAGCCTTGTGCTTCACCTCCTTCTCAAACACAAGTCTTGACACTTCCTCTATCATCTTCATGATGTAAGGAGCATAGGTGCATCCTCTTTTGGGCTCCACCACAATTGAAGATCTCAAACCAAATGTACTTCATCACACTAACAGGTAGCTGATTTCTTCTCAGCCTGGCAAGCAAAGTGAAGTGGCGAGCGGGAAGAGCTGTGGCATCGCCAGCCTTAGGAGATAGAGTTGCCCTAATCATGTTTAGGAGAATCTTGTAGGGAGGGAGAAGCCCTTTGGTAGTGCCCATGCAATTTCTAGGTGCCCCATCGGCATAGAGAAACACGGTCCTCTGAATGGGCAGCGTCTTCTCACTGTGCAGGTTTGGCCGGTTCAGATCCTCAGGGTCCAATCCGAAGATGGTTGCGAACTGAGAGATAGTAACTGTGTACTCCACACCTTGAGTCTGCCATCTCATCTGATACTCATGTTGTGGGCTCTCCTCAAAGAATACGATCGCATAAAACTGACCAATCACTTCCTCACTCCAGTCATACTGAAGTCCCATGATACCACCAATATCTTGTCCAGGCAGAGTTGTCACATCCTTGAAGATTTGGCCCTTCTGGCGCTGCATGTACTCCCAGTCTATATACTTCATCTCCATGACCAGCTTGGGTCGACTCATGAAGACTGAGTTGTACCAGTTCACCTGGACGGCAGTGACAAAGTGAGGGTCTGACAATTCCTGAGGAAGGGTATCTGGGTCCAGCTTCCTGTCTCTGCCGCCTCTTGCCACATCATGCAGATAATCAAAATGCTGCCTACCGATGTGGCCAAATGGAGTGTGCTGACAGCCTTGTGCTTGATCACTCGGATTGGGTCATCGAGAGTCCCACATCCAGAGCTGTGAGTGCCACCACTGCGAGATCCACTACGCCTTGGTGGTGGTGGAGCATCTGAATCTCGAATAACCAAGGCAGAGCTACGAGTCTGTCTTGTAGATGGAGGTTGTGTAGCAGCCCTCTTGCCTCCGCCTGCCCTCCTGCTGCTGCTAGCACGAGCCGGTCCCTTTCCCTTGTTAGCTCGTCTAGGAGGCGACTCTTGGTCACTTTGGGTACTAGATGTGGAGACATCTTTATCTTGCCTTTTGACGCTTTCTCGAGCCATTGACACTGAAATACAACATGGAATCAAAGAAAGTACTGAGGTCAAGGATATATTGGAAGAGCCAAGGTTACATAAGCTAGCAGAAATAGCTGGTCGGAGGGTCCGACCTAGGGGCCAGAGCCTCCGGCCAGCCCTCTCAGCCAGGCGAGAGTGCTGGTCGGAACCTCTGGCATGAGGACCGGAGCCTCTGGCTGACACATGGCTGCGACTTGATCTTCAAAACTAGCCAATGCATTTTATCCAAAACTATAGATCGATGTTCTAGGGGTGTGCAGGAAGGTTTTCCACCAAGGGAAACTAGTCCTAGTGTGGGTGCCATGGGCCCCGGGTACCTCATGACAAGCATATGGGCACTCGGATAGAGGATGGGCTAGCCTTGTAATTAGAGATATAGCTAGATTCGGCAGACTTTGCCTTGTATAGAAAGGAATTACAGTCTAGTCGGTGCGTTATATCTCTAAGGGGAGATCTCCTAGTCGTAATCGATGGGGACTCCTACCTTGTAACCCTGTCCCCAGTATATAAGGGGAGGCAGGGCGCCCCATGAGGGCAGGTTGAGTTGGTTCACCAGAATCACCACCGCAAATCCTCAAAGGAATACATACAAACTGGACGTAGGGTATTACCTCACAACGAGGGCCTGAACCAGTATAAAATCTCCTTGTGTTCCTTTGCAATCCACCAAGTTGACATCCGCCGACTAGCCCCATATATTTATTGCCGGTGTAAAACATCGACAGTTGGCACGCCAGGTAGGGGGATCGGCGCGATCTACATCTACAAGCTCGATGGATCCAGCAACCAGAGTCGACGGCGGCAAATTTTCTCCCGGAGATACAATCTCATTCGGAAGCCTTGACTTCGTCGCCGACATGTTCGGCAATCTCACCTTGGCCGACACGGACCCGATCCAACCGGCCGAGGAACCAGCCGACTCCGCGCCAGTCGGCCTACACGATGCTGCAGCAATCTCTCACGACATGCTGCGGCGATCTCCAATACGCCCAAGTCCAGGGACAACTCTTCCTTTTAGTGTTCGACTCGGACTCGGTTCTGAGCCGGCGAGATCGGGCCGAGAAGGGAAGAGATCGTCAACTTCCTGTTCGGACTCGGCGACGCGCGGATATCTACAATCTACATCCGACGCGGCAAACGCCGTCCCTAGAGTTCGACTCGGATACGGCTCCGAGTCGCTCGAGATCGGATCTAGGGAGGTCGGAGTTACACTCATCCCCATCAACCATCCCGACTTCAACTCGAAGTCGGACTTCGACTTCCAGTCGGACTACGACTCTAAGTCGGACAGCAGCTCGGCAAGCTTCTCCCTGCCACGAGAAATCTTCATGGCATCCAAAGGCTCTACTCCTACTAGGAATCACGCACTACACGAACACAGAGAGGAGGAGGCCTGCCGTTTGCGAGAACAACAGGAGAAAGAAGCAAGACGCCTGCACGCCGCAACGACGACCTACGCAGGGCTGGCGAACCGCTAGCAAAAAACCCTCCAACAAAAGTCGGCGACCAGACTCTTCATCATGCCACATACAGAACATCGTGGCGCCGCAACCCTACTGGACACGGTCCAACTTGGGCTGATCACCAGGCCACCCCGACGATCGGCAAGGATAAAAGCATGCTTACCGCTGCGCATGTCAGCAGCACCAACAGTCGGGCAACACACTCGTACTGACCAGTCGGTCACTTCCCGCGGCAGTCTCATCCACCTCAAGCGACATCGAGCAGCCGGCTCTAGTCGGCAGCACGCGAGTCAAGCCAGACGTCACTCGGCAACCACAACAAACCGGCAACCGTCGAAGCGACGTCGGAGCAACCAGGACTCCGAGACGACTGCGGCGCGACCCTCAGCAAGACATTAATGCTCGGCACCCGCAAGACGAGAAGAAGACGACCAACCCAGCTGGAAGACAAGAACGAGCTTTTTGGCCTCCACTACGGGCTGTTTCACGCCGTAGTCGGGGTCGAGTCCTCATGAAGACGAAGGCATACCGGCCTTTACTCAGGAGCTACAACAGGTCGAACTGGCCGTCGAGTTTCAAGCCTACAGGCATCGACAAATACGATGGCAAGACCAATCCGAGTCCTGGCTCACGGTCTACACTCTGGCGATCCGAGCAGCCGGGGGAATCACAAAGTCATGGCTAACTACCTCGCCAGTTGCTCTAGCCGACTCAGCGAGGACATGGCTAACAGGACTCCCAAAGCGATCAATCGGCTCTTGGGGAGAACCCGGGAACGGTTTCATCCCAACTTCCAGGGAACATACAAGAGGCATCTTCCGAGTACGACCTATATCAGTTGCGCCAAAGGAAGAACGAGTCTCTTCGTGACTTCATCAAGAGGTTTTCTGAGAAGAGGAACTCAATTCCCGAAGATCAAGGACGAGGTCGTCATCGCCGCAGTTTCGAAAAGGAGTCAAAGACACCTCGTTCATTGACAAATTCACGCAGAAGCCTCCCAATTCTGTCAAGGCCTATTCGACATGGCAAACAAGTACCCGACTCGGCCCACGCTGTTGCCGAGCCCTCGACGACAACATGTCACCCTGACAGAAGAAGCGGGACGACAACAACGACGCGGTCCCGACTAAAGCTGGGAATCGCAAACGCAAGTCGGACGCCTCATTGTGGCAGTCGGTCACAATCGTCTCCTTCCTACAATGAAGATTATCAGGACAACAAGTGACATGCTCGAGGGCTCACAAGCTCAAACGTATCCCCTCTGAAAAGGGGGGTGGGGGCGGGGGGGGGATGGCATTTACAGCCCCCCACTCTGTAAAACAGTGCAGAATATTTATCGAACAGCTACCTTTGCTGTCCTGAGTCGCTGTTTCCTGATAAATATTTCGTTCACTCGGCCTTGCCAATGCCGCGAGTTTAGTTACACCTAATTAGGTGCACAAGCTGCACTCTTCTCTGTTTTTGCTCCTTAAATGATTACAAAAGTTACTCAATTGCGTGTAGCATAAATCCTAATCCGTGAAACTTTGCTCGACATGAAAGACGAACTCAAGTGGCCACGGATGGTTTTGTGCGGCAAAACGCGTGTCTGGGAAAGAGCCATGAGCCAACTCCCGACTTTGTGGGTGTTTGCTAGATTGGTGCTGTGGGTTATGACTAGTCGGGCAAAGTGCTTAAACGTAAGGGATCAAACTACTTAGGGGAAACTTTTTAATGTATCAATAAGAGGAAGAACATGAGTTTACATATATTGTAAAATACATTTTATTCGGGTGATTATTTTTCATCATCAGATGCTACTCATCCGGGATGTGTCTTTATATTGCGAGGCGCAGCTCCGGATATGCGTGACAGGAAACTCAGGGCTGGCGAGCCCATCTCCTACGCTCGGGGGGCTGGACAGTCTGTCAAAAATACACTCGGGATGCTCCATTGAGGGCTACTCACCGAGTACTTGCGCCAGTTCGGGACGTCATCTTCTTGCCCGACTACGCTCCATGCGAGCTAACCATCGGCGCCTGCCGGCGCCAGTCGGGGTGTTAGGCTGTATAACCACTCGGCTAAGTAGGGTACGCCCATGAGGGTCGCCAGCCGAATCCTACGCTAATGCTATGGTTCGGGGTACCTTATTTGGTCATGGCTTCTGTCAGGTTGGGTACGCCCCATGAGGGTCGCTAGCCGAATCCTATGCTTAATGCAAGGTTCGGGTGCCTGGCTTGGCTATAATTCTGTTGGATAGGGTACGCCCCATGAGGGTCGCTAGCCGAACCCTCTGCTAATGGCAAGGTTCGGGGTACCTTGTTCGCTTTACACCAGGTTCAGAGAAGACTTACATCGTCAAAGTGCATCCGGAGTTTCTCATGGCACTGCGTCACACCTGAGGAGGGCAAGCAGATCCTGCATTATACCCACTCAGGCTTATGTGGCAACCAGTTTCGCATCCAGAACGTAAGTCGGAAAGGCTTGCGAATAAGGATTTCTCTGGCTGATTGCGGTTACCAACACCAAAAAACGCATCCTGACATTTGCGATGGATGATACTTCTCTAGAGCTATGCCTGGATAGGTCGGGCTCAGGCCGGCTTATTTGTAGCAGCCACCAAGATATGAGTTCCTACAGTAGCAGCATGCTCCATGTGGGCCGCCCGCAGGCTGAGTTGAAATTATAGCGCTAGTGCTACCAACAGGGAGCCGATGAGGTAAACAGATATGCTTCATGAGAGGCCTTATTGCTAAACATATATGTTTGGGTATCTGTTTTATCCACCAGGTCTCGAGGATACATCCGTACAGAGGATCACAAGCTGTATGTCTTCATTAAAATTGGAGATGGCAGGTATCTCTCTCGGGGAGTACACCTAACCACGTAATGGATTTATTTTTCGATACAGTGGTACTCGGCCTACATGCGTGGCCACCAGTTGCCATGAGCGCATTATTCCCGCTGACATGACGCGGATGAGTCTAACTTTCGAGTAGTAACACTACTCAGGGGAGACTATAAAATTCTCATTCCCGCTGACATGATGCGGAGGAGTCTAACTTTCGAGTAGCATACTACTCGGGAAAGACTATAAACATTCTTCCAGCTGACGAGCTGAAGAGTCTAACTTCCGAATGGGACGCCACTCGGGAAAGACTATAAACACCTTTTCCAGCTGACATGAAGCTGACGAGTCTAATTTTCGAGTAGTATACTACTTGGGAAAGACTATAAATAATCATCCTAGCTGACATGACGCTGAAGAGTCCCATATACGAGTAGCATCCTACTTGGAAAGACTATAAACACACATTCCGACTGACATGAAGTCGAAGAGTCCTATATACGAGTAGTTCCCTACTCGGCAAGACTATAAATTATATTCCGGTTGACACGATACCGAAGAGTTTCATATACCAGTAGTAATCTACTCGGGAAAGACTACAAGGTTAAAGATCTTTGACTTCATGTTTAATTGTTTTCACAATTAAGCACAAAGTCGGGGGCTACACCTAATAGGTGCGCCTATTCGGCGCACACTATTCCAACATCTACATCGAGCCCTTCATAGCCTCGCTGCCAGCTGACATGAAGCAGGACTCGGGAGAAGCAGCACTTAGACAAAGAGTACTCGGGAGCAATGCACTCGGGAAGACTTCACCGTGGAGGATGAGCACTTGGCATCAGCTGTGACTCAACTATGAAGGTCTCGGGGGCTACTGTGGGTGCCATGGGCCCCGGGTACCTCATGACAAGCGTATGGGCCACTCGGATAGAGGATGGGCCTAGCCTTGTAATTAGAGATATAGCTAGATTCGGCAGACTTTGCCTTGTATAGAAAGGAATATACAGTCCTAGTCGGGTGCGTTATATCTCTAAGGGGAGATCTCCTAGTCGTAATCCGATGGGGACTCCTACCTTGTAACCCTGTCCCCTAGTATATAAGGGGAGGCAGGGCGCCCCATGAGGGCAGGTTGAGTTGGTTCACCAGAATCACCACCGCAAATCCTCAAAGGAATACATACAAACTGGACGTAGGGTATTACCTCACAACGAGGGCCTGAACCAGTATAAAATCTCCTTGTGTTCCTTTGCAATCCACCGAGTTGACATCCGCCGACCAGCCCCATATATTTATTGCCGGTGTAAAACATCGACACCTAGGTTCACATATTGAGAGATCGGGTCAAAAAAATATGAAAAACCTAAGGAAGAGATCGAAACCAATACCTTGAGATGAGGGAGCACAAAAACGTCGACGGGACGGAGTTTCCGACCACCAAAGAGGAAGGAAACGTGAATCCCCGAAGATTTTTGATGGTTGGAGTGGAAAATCGCCCAAATGGGGAATGGGAGAGAGTTAGGGCTGAGAGGGGATGAAATGAGGAGAGAGAAGAGCTCCCAGCCGCCCACAGGGGGTAAAAACTGACGGTGGGCTAGAACCTCCGGGCTCAGGAGCCGGAGCTTCCGGCCGGATATATATTTTTTCAACAGGAAGTTGGGTCAGAGCCTCTGGCCCATAGGCCAGAACCTCCAACTGGAATTTTCTGGAAACAGGGAAACAAGGTATTTTGGCCGAAAGGAGGTGGACATGATTTTTCGTTGACCCATATGTGACCAGCAGCAATCAATAAGCACATAACAATGGTCACAAATGAAGATCAACAATGAAAAGAACCAAATTTTCGCAATGAAAAACTATCACACAAGGATTTTCACAATATTTTAAGAAAATGAGTTGGGGAATGTTGGAGCTCCGTTCTTGGTGTTAAGACCATTTTCTACACAAGAAGAGGCCTTAAAAACATAGAAGCTCACTTTGATTGACATCCTTTTGACCCATTCTTGACTATTGATTAGTCAAGCACTTAGCCATGCAATGTTTCGAGAATCTAAGATATTAAGCTCACTCCTAAGCGCGCAAAATCTCTTCTCATCTAAGGGCTTGGTGAAGATATCGGCAAGTTGGTGTTCGGTTCTCACATGGGTAATAGCGATATCTCCTTTGGCTTCATGGTCTCTTAAGAAATGGTGGCGTATGTCAATATGTTTGGTTCTTGAGTGTTGGACGGGATTATTGGCTATTTTGATGGTGCTTTCATTATCACAAAGGAGTGGGATTTTGGTCATTTTGTAGCCATAGTCTTGAAGAGTTTGTTTCATCCAAAGGAGTTGAGCACAACACGAGCCGGCGGCTATGTACTCTGCCTCGGCGGTGGATAGGGAAATGGAGCTTTGCTTCTTGGAGGCCCAAGAAACTAGAGACCGTCCAAGGAATTGACAAGTCCCCATTGTGCTCTTGAGGTCAACCTTACACCCGGCATAATCAGAATCGGAATATCCAATTAGCTCAAAATCACAACCCTTAGGGTACCAAAGACCGAAATTAGGAGTGTGCACCAAATATCTTAGAATTCTCTTTACGGCAATAAGATGACATTCTTTAGGCGCCGCTTGGAAGCGAGCACACATGCACACACTAAGCACAATATCTGGTCTAGATGCACAAAGGTAATGAAGAGATCCAATCATGGAGCGATATACCTTTTGATCCACCAGTTTTCCGTTGTCGTCGAGGTCGAGATGCCCATTTGTTGGCATTGGAGTCTTGATGGGCTTGGCTCCCTCCATGTCGAATTTCTTCAGAATATCCTTGAGATACTTTGATTGTGAGATGAAGGTTGCATCCTTTTGTTGCTTGACTTGAAGCCCGAGGAAGAAAGTGAGCTCCCCCATCATCGACAACTCGAACCTCCTAGTCATGATCTTGCTAAACTCTTCACTAAAAGAGGGATTAGTAGAGCTAAAAATTATGTCATCGACATAAATTTGGCACACAAATAAATCATTCTTGAATTTCTTAGTGAAGAGAGTAGTATTGGCTTTGCCTATTTCAAAGCCATTTTTTAGTAGAAAGTCGCGAAGACATTCATACTAAGCTCTAGGGGCTTGCTTGAGCCCGTAGAGCACCTTGTGAAGCTTGTAGACATAATATGGATGTTTGGGATCTTCAAACCCGGGCGGTTGCTCCACATACACCAACTCAGAGATTGGTCCATTGAGAAACGCACTCTTGACGTCCATTTGATAAAGCTTGAAATCATGGTTAGCGGCATAAGCTAATAGAATTTGAATAGACTCAAGGCGAGCAGCTAGCGCAAAGGTTTTACCGAAGTCAAGGCCCTCGACTCGAGTGAACCCTTGAGCCACTAACCGTGCTTTGTTGCGAGTAACTACTCCATTTTCGTCTTGCTTGTTGCGGAAGACCCACTTGGTGCCGATGACGTTTTGTTTGGGTCTCTCCACTAATGACCACACTTGATTGCGGGTGAAGTTGTTTAACTCTTCTTGCATGGCCATCACCCAATCCAGATCACCAAGTGCATCCTCCACCCTAATTGGCTCCAAAGACGAGACAAAGGAGTAATTCTCACAAAAGTTAGCGACCCGAGAGCGAGTGGTTACCCCTCTTTGATATCACCGAGAATGTTGTCGACGGGATGATCTCTTTGCATGGTGTGGTGAATTCTTGGATGGTGCACCGAGGGGACTTGAGCTCGCACGGTGTCTCTTGGCTCACTAGTGCCCTCAGCATCGATCCCATCCACTCGTGCTAGATCGTCCTCTTGATCAACTCTTGTGCTGGAAGGCGCCGCTTGAGTGGAAGGAGCTTGTTCGGTCCCTCTTTGCTCCTCTGACTTTTCTAGCGGCCTCACCTCTCCAATTGCCTTTTTCTCGATGTCATGTCCTATGACTCCTTCACCTAGCATCTCAAGCTCAACTTGCTCCACTTGGGAGCCGTTAGTTTCATCAAATGTCACATCTCTCGTGGTTTCAACAATTCCGGAGACTTTGTTGAAAACACGATAGGCGTGAGCATTTGACTCATATCCGAGTAGAAATCCTTCATCCACTTTTGGAGCAAACTTGGATGAGCGAGGTCTCTTACTCAAAATAAAACATTTGCAACCAAAACACGAAAGTAGGAGACATTGGGTTTGTTACTGGTGAGGAGTTCATATGCAGTCTTTTTGAGAAGTTTGTGGAGGTAGAGGCGATTTAGCGCGTGACACACGGTGTTCACCGCCTCCGCCCAAAAGATGTCCGGGGTCTTGTATTCATCTAGCATAGTCCTTGCCATCTCGACAAGTGACCGGTTCTTCCTCTCCACCACTCCATTTTGAGGTGGATCATATGGAGCGGAGAACTCGTGCTTAATCCAATCATCATCAAGGAATTCCTCCACTTGAGTATTCTTGAACTCCCCCCCATTGTCGCTCCTAACTTTCTTGATCTTGAGCTCGAACTCGTTTTGGGCTCGCTTTGTGAATTTCTTGAAAATTCCTTGGGTTTCACTCTTATCTTGCAAAAAGAACACCCAAGTGAAGCGAGAAAAATCATCAACAATTACGAGCCCATATTTGTTACCTCTGATGTTTAGGTAGGCCACGGGACCGAAGATCCATGTGAAGTAGTTCCAATGGCCTTGTGGTAGTCATTATATTTTTTACAGGATGTGGGTTCCCTACTTGCTTCCTGGCTTGACAAGCGCTACACACACAGTCTTTCTCAAAAGTGACGTTAGATAGCCCGAGAATGTGTTCCCCCTTTAGAAGATTTGATAAGTTCCTCATCCCTGCATGGGCTAGCCTTCGATGCCAAAGCCACCCCATTGAGGATTTTGCAATCAAGCAAGCTTCCAGGTTCACTTTATCTAGGTCAAAGCCCACTAGATAAAGATCTCCCTTCAACCTTCCCTTGAATGCAACAAAATTATCATCTCTTCTTTCCTTTACCACCATCTCCAAAGACAATATTGTCGTGATCTCCTCCATTCTCATCAAGAGTTGCAAACATACTCCTCTCTCCCATCATGTGGTTGGTGCATCCGCTGTCAACAACCTAACTCGATCCACCGGAGGAATATGCCTACAAAAGAAATCAAGCTTGGGATTTAGGTACCCAAACTTGTCTAAGTTTGGGTCCTTTAACATTAGTCACAAGCGCCTTGGACACCCACACACAAGCCCTGTACTCCTCATAGTAATCACCAACGAAATGAGCAATCACTTTACCACAGTGATCCTTGGTAATCTCATACGATTCATAATACAGTTTTTCTGATCGGAGCCTCCTACCATTCCGGTCGGAGCCTCCTACCATTCCTGTCAGTCTGTCTGGGTTAGCTGGTCGGAACCTCCTACCCTTTTGGTCAGAGCTTCCTACCAGACCTCTTGGTCTGCCTGAGAGAGCAGGCCGGAACCTCCAACCGATCTAGTCGGAGCCTCCGACCGGCTTTCTCGGCCTAGCCGAGAGGCTTGGTTGGAAACTCCGGCCACTATGGTCGGAGCTTCCGGCCACCCGACTGACTGAGGAACTTTTTACCTCCTCGGCTTGCAACAAACATCCTTCTTTCACAAACTTTAGGCATTACTTCCCATTGACCTTGGTCCTTCTGGATGGTCTACTTTCATGGGGAGAGAAGCCAAGACCATAGCCGTTCTTGTTGGAGTGGGTAGCGAGGGTTTTGTAAAGGGCATCCTTGGATTGAAATGTTTTCAAATATCCAAACTTTACCAAGGTACCCAACCGCTCATTCTCCTTTTTGAGCGCCTCCAAAACTTCAAGGTTAGTAGCATATGCATCCAAATCATAATTATAGCATTTTGCACAACCGTTGCTTGTGGAGGCATTGGAGATCTTGATGGCCTCATTGGAGGTGGACGGAGCTATTCCAAAGAGTGTCAAATTGCACTTCAAGAGCCTTGTGATTTTGATCCAACTTCACAAAGTTTTCTTGAAGTGTTTCATTCACACTCTTTAGGTTAGTCAATGAGTCATTGACCAAAGAGAGCTCTTTGGTCAATTCCTCACTCCTCTCCTTCTCCTTAGCCAAGTTCTCCTCTAGGGCAAGGTTTCTCTCCTTCTCAAGAATGAGCAAGTCCTCTTGCCTTTCGAGGGACTTCTCCTTACTCTCCAATGCCTTCATAAGCTTTGCCAATTGTAACATAGCCGGCTTGCTAAAGCCCTTGAGCATCTCATCCATATCATCCTCACTTTCATCATCACTAAGATCATCATCATCAATTTGAGGAGATTTGGATAGGGAGGTTACCTTTCTCCCTTGTGCCATGAGGCAAGTGGGCTCACAATGGTCGTCGTTGCTCAAGTTGTCGAAGAGACGCTCCTCGAATGCCAACGATGACTTGATAGCAATTGTGGCAACCCCTCCTTCATCGCCTTCTTCCTTGTCATCATCCTCATCATTGGAGAACCATTCCTCTCCAATGTGAGCACACCTGGTCTTCTTCTTGACCAACTTCGACTTGCCACCCTTGTTCTTGAGTTTGGGGCAATCGGCGATGAAATGGCCATACTCCTTGCATTCATAGCATGCCCGCTTGGATTGCCTCCTTCCTTTGTCATCCTCCTTCTTGTCCTTGCCGAAGCTGCCTCGACGAAGAAAATGCTTGAATTTCCTCACCACAAGAGCAAAGTCTTCATCTTCACTCTCGGAGTCACTTGAGTCTTGCTCCTTCTTTGCCTTCAAAGCAACTTCCTTGTTCTTGACGATTGCGGCACTCTTGGCAAGTTGCTTGACCTCCTTGGCTTCCTCTTCGAGTAGTTCATGTGATATGATCCTCGAGAGAACGTCGCTTGGGGTGAGTCTCTTGAAGTTCTTCATCTCCCGGATGAGGGTCACCAAGGTGGGGTTCCTTGGGGCAATCGCGTGGAGAAGCCTCTTGACCACCACATGATCGGTCATGTCTTCACCACCAAGACCACAATCTTCTTGACAATGACCATCATGCGATCGTACATCTCTTGTGGCGTCTCGTTGTCTTCCATCACGAAAGTTGCCCCTCAAGCAACTCGATATTGGACTCTCATACGCTAGGGGATCCTTCATGCGCCAATTGAAGTGTATTCCAAATCTCCTTGGCCTCCTTGAGTTGGTCCACCTTGTTGAATTCCTCGGGACTCAAGGAGTTGAGGATGACACTTGCAGCTTGAGCATTGCGGTGGATAAGAACCTCTTGAGCCAGTGTAGGCTCCTCTCCTTCCTCCGGAGCATCCGTCACACCTGTGCACACAATCTTCCAAATACTTGGATGCAACGAGATTAGATGCAATTTCATCTTGTGCTTCCACGCACTATAGAAGGTCCCGTCAAAATGGGGAGCACGTCCGGAAGGCACGGGGATGAATTGCTGAGGAGGGATAAATTTGTTGTAATCAAGATCGAAAGCAGCTCCCTTTCTTCCACCCGACTTGCTTGTCGAACCATCTCCGTCTTCTTTAACCCCGGTAGAATCAACTACCTTCTCGGTCGACATCTTCGGATCAACTCCAAGCGGTTAAGCTTCTTAGGAGTTTAGGCTCTGATACCAATTGAAAGCCCGTTGATGTCGCCTAGAGGGGGGTGAATAGGCATTCCTGAAAAATTCTTCAAATGCAGCAGTAAAATTCTGGTAGGAACCTCTGACCAAAATGGTAGGAGGTTCCGACCGGCTCTCTCAGGCTAGCCGAGAGGGCTGGTTAGAGGTTCCGATCAAGAACACCGGAGGTTCCGACTCTAGAGTTCTGACTCTACCAAGACACTTCAATTATGGATAATTTTGACAGAGATCAAGTATGGTGCAAGTAATGGAGTAAGAGATAAATGCTGGCAAGGTAAGATACAAAAAGAGGCAATAACGAGAAAACACAACAGAGGCACAAAGATTTTTCCTGAAGTTCGGATCATAAAGATCCTACGTCTCCGTTGAGGAGCTCCAAAGAGCTGGGTCTCAATTGACCCCTTTCCTCACCAAGCGACCACGAAGATCAACTTGGTATCCACTAGAATTTACCTGTTTTCCATGCGGAGGTGAGATTAACCTTCACAAACTTTTCTGGGACAATTCATAACAAGAGGAAGCTCGCGGGAGACGCCTAACAGTCTAGGAGGCTTCCCTCCAAGATAAATAAGCTCCAAGCAGCCAATCCGCGTCCTCCTCAAGTGCAAAAGATCCTCCTAGCCTTCTCTCAACAAAATTCACTCAATTTTCCACTAGATCTTCACAAGAATCACCAAGGATGCACTAGAACTAGTTGGGAGAGCACAAAGGACCTTAGGAGAGGCTAGGGAACAGTTGGAATAAAGTGGAGTGGTCCCTAAACGGCTAGAATCCAAGGTTGGGCTTTATAGGAAGTTGCTTACGTCACTTAGCCGTTACTCACAGATTTTGGCCAGGAGGTTCCAACCCCAAGGGTAGGAACCTCCGGCCAATACTAGTCTCTGGCCGAGTTGGCTGGTCGGAGCCTCCGACCCTAGGGGTCGGAACCTCCGACCCTGACACTGAAACTAGCCCATCCCAAGTGTATGTGTTGTGCCAAGGTGATGGACTCTCAGCTATTTGGATCTTAAGCACTTGAGTGGTCTTAGAACACTGCTTGCAACCCCTCTTGATAGTGCGGCTTTTCCTCGACTCAAAAGAAAATTCAAAAAAATTCAAAATGAACTCCGAGTTGCTTCGCTATTTTGCGTCATGTTTTTGTGGGGGTCTCCATGCACCACACTAAGCAACCTGGGACTAATTTTCTGCACAATTCTCGATAAACTCATTAGTCCCTTAACCGCTTTGTCATTAATCCACCAAAACCCACTTAGGGGTTAGATGCACTTTCAACCTCATCTCGAGGGCCTGAAGCAGTATAAATTGTTCCGTGTTCCTTTGCGATCCATCAAGTTTAGGTCTCACAATTAGCCCCATATTATTATTGCCGATAGAAAACATCGATAGTTTCATAGATGGTAGTCGCTGTGTTATAGAAGATGAATCTGATCGCCGTGATTTCAATTTAGAGGATGATCATGTTGTGATGGATGGTATTGATGGCTCTGGTGATAACTATTTCGCTTTAGAGGAGATGCTGTGACACACGAAACCAGAACTGTTATCAGGGTCTGCGAGATGTTTAGATAATTTCGAGAAGTTACAGAAGGCAGCTAAAGAACCTTTGCACGATGAGTCAAAGGGTTGTGACAAGGAGTTCACAGTATTGTGTTCAGTGCTTGAACTTTTGAGATTGAAGGCCAAGAACGGTTGGTCGGACAGCAGTTTCAACGATCTGTTGGGTGTCTTGAAAAGGTTGTTGCCGAATCCTAACTCCTTGCCAACCAACACAAACCATGCGAAGAGGCTTATCTGCCCATTGTCGCTGGGTGTGGAAAGGATACACGCTTGTGTCAACCACTGCATCCTGTACCGTAAAGAGCACGCAATGTTGGATAGGTGCCCAACGTGCAAAGCTAGTCAGTACAAAACTGGTAACTAGTCTTCAGAGGTTGATGCTATTGGTCAAGAGGATAGCTCTCTTCAATGGAGCAAAGCAAGAAGAAGATTCCTCAGCTGGTGATGTGGTACTTGCCACCCAAAGATCACCTGAAGCATTTGTTCTTGAACCCAAGGGACACTAAACTGATGCGTTGGCATCATAAAAAGTGCAAGAGGGACCTGAAGCTTCGTCACCCAGCCGATGCTCGACAGTGGAAAATTTCGATTCAATGCACCCAGAATTTGTAGAGGATCCAAGAAATGTAAGGTTCGCACTGAGTACAGACGGCATGAACCATTTTAGTGATTTGAGCAATTCACATAGCACTTGGCCAGTTCTTCTAACCATGTACAACCTTCCAACATGGCTATGTCAGAAATGAATATACGTTTTATTGTGCATCCGTATATAAGGCCTCAAACAACTTGGTATCGAAATAGATGTGTTTCTTGAACCATTGATGGAGGATATGGTGGATCTATGGAACAAAGGGTTTCGAGTGTGAGATGAATTCTTACAGTAGTACTTCACCCTTAGAGCCATTATTTTTGTAATGATCAATGACTATCCAGCGATGTTTTCTCTATCTGGCCAGATCAAAGGGAAGACGGGGTGTGTTATATGTTACGATGGAACAGTATATAGGTACCTTCCTGGATCTAAGAAACTAGTGCATATGCGGCACCGATGGTTCTTAAGGACAAACCACAAATACCGCATGAAGGCCAAATATTTCGACAACACCGATGAGAATGAAGCAGCACCTACTTCTCGTGATGGCAAATGGGTGTTCGAGGTGACGAAGAACATCAAGTATTTGGAAAGGTGCAGAAGAAGGGAACAAAGCAAAAGAAGGGAACAACGGGTATTGATGAACCCGACATGCCATTCAAGAAGCACTCTATCTTCTTTAAGTACTTGCCGTACTGGAAGGATTTGGAGGTTCGCCATGCCATCGATGTCATGCACCTAGAGAAAAATGTGTTCGATAGCACCATTGGGCTCTTACTTGACATACCCAGCAAAACAAAGGATGGGCTGAAGTCACGTAATGACCTGGTTGATATGAATATCAGGAAAGAGCTTCACCCCATAGACCTAGGTAATGGCAAAACCTATCTTCCCCCATCTAGCTTCACCTTGACAGAAGAGGAGAAAAAAGCATTGTGCAAAAGTCTACATGGGGTGAGAGTACCTACAGGTTTCTCATCAAATATTAAGCAACTAGTCTCGATGAAAGATTTGTGGATTTCCGGCTATAATTCTCATGATTGCCATGTGATGTTGACGGTGTTTCTCACTATTACAATCAGAGCAATCAAACCAGTTCATGTAAAGGTGGTCATCACAAGGATGTGTTACTTCTTTAATGCCATTTCACAAAAGGTCATTGATCCTAAAGAGTTAGGTACTCTTCGTATATTTATGATAGAGACTATGTGCCAGCTAAAAATGTGCTTACCTCCGTCTTTCTTGATATGATGGTATATCTCATGGTTCACATCGTGCCACAAATAATTGCACTTGGTCTATTATACTTACATCAGATGTGACCGTACGAGCAGTACATGTCCATTCTAAAGGGATACGTACGGAACCGTGCTCACCCCGAGGGTGCAATGAAAGAGGGATACACTACGGAAGAAGTCGTAGAGTGTTGCATAGATTACTTACAAGATGGGAAAGCAATTGGTTTACCAGTGCCTCGACATGAGGCGAGATTATTTGGAAGGGGGACAAAAGGAAAGAAAAGAATAATCGATCATGATTACAAAACAATGCTAGATGCTCATTACAGTGTCCTGCAATAGCTCGTGATAGTATTGCCATACATAGAGTAGCATATGAATCAAATAAGAGCTCGAAATGTTGGCTGCTCAGAAGCATGGATCATGAAGGAGCACAAACATCACTTCACCGATTGGTTAAAAGACCAAAACCTACCATATGGAGAAATCACGGAGGAAAAAGCAATGAATAGGTTGGTTGGTGGCCATCAAGTGTATAAACCTCGTGGCAAGCATATGACATTAATGGGTACACATTTTATACCAAAGCAAAGGACAAAAATAGTGTATCTCAAAACAGTGGTGTTCGAGTAGAGACAGTCAACACAACGGGACAAAAGAGCACATACTATGGGTTCATAGAAGCGATCTCGGAACTTGACTACGGACTCAATATACAGATCCCATTATTTCGGTGCCAATGGGTTAAACACCCAACTGGCGTGTTCATGGACAACTTTGGGCTGACAGTTGTTGACCTCGGCAACGTAGGCCACAAGGACAACCCATGGGTACTCACCGATTAGGCCGCTCAGATAATCTATGTAACGGACCAAGCGAATTTGAAGAAACACATAGCACTAGAAGGAAAACTGACAATCTTGGGAGTTGATGGCGTAGAACATGTTGAAGAATACAATCAGTATGCTACCATGCCTCTATTCACGGATTTTCGAAACAAGATTAAGCTCGTAGAAGCTACCATTGGTGAATCTTTGATGCCGTATATGCGGGAGAATGGAGTAGGGAAGACTGTGAGAGGCTAATATATATCTATGTGTAGCATATCCTCGTATTTGTACCAAATTATACATATTTGCTCATTACGTCATGAAGTTTTAAATTTGCATTAGATGAACTAAAAATAAATTTATCAACCAGTGTGTTCATGACGTCATGTCTCAAAGGGTACATGAAAAGATTATGTCTCAAAAAACAAATACTGGTGAGTGGAGTCAATTTTAGAAAAATTATGGAAGTTGATAGTGAGACAAAGGTCACTATATGTCACTTACAGGTGGGCCTAGACAAAGATTACTCCTGTGGGCCACATAAGTGGCCGCTAGACATGATTATGTTCGTAAATGTTTAAAAAGTTAAAACTATTGGGGAATTAAAATTACTGGTGAGCGGGGTGAATTTTAGAAAAAAATATGAAAGTTGAACGGAGTCAAACAGACCTACAGATTGCTAGATATGAATTTTTGAAGTTTAATTGAATTTTTGGAATTTCGTAAATGATTTTTAATCTCTGGAAAAGGATATCCCGAGGGAATATTCACTCAGACTAACGTGTGGGGCAATTTTGTCAGTGAAACAGAGGCCCCTATGTCTCACTGATAGGTGGGCCCAGACTAGATTTCCCTGGCGGCCCACATAAGCATCCGCCAAGTGAGAGAGGCCCCTATGTGTCACTGACAGGTGGGCCTAGACAAGGTTTCCCTGGCGGCCGATATAAATACCCGCCAGCGAAGAGTGTGTTCTCTGGCAGTCCATTTAAGTGGCCGCCAGAGAAAATTATTAGCTCTGGCGGCCGCTTAAGTGGACCTCCAGAGGTAATGATCTTCTCTGGCAGCCACTTAAGTGGACCGCCGGAGATAACATTTCGCCTATAAGAGAAAGCACGTGGGTCTAAAATTTCTAAGTCCCGGAGACCGCGAAACCCTAGCGCCGCCAAAGAACTTGCCTGCGCCCGCCAGTGACCGTGCCCACGCGCCTCGGCCGCAAGAGCTAGTGCATACGTAGCCTCTTCAACGACCCTGTGCGCCAGCCGAGCCCCGCCCCACCGCCCCCGCCTCAACAGCCTCGCTACATCGCCCGCACCTCGACAACCCCGCCGCGCCACCCCTGCCTCGACAACCCTGGCGCACCACCCACACCTCGATGAGCCTGGCGCGGCACCCGCACCTCGACGAGCACATCCTCGATGACCCCGCCGCCTCCGCCCGTCTCTGCCGTCGTCTCTGCCGTCTTCTCTCACACCGCCTCAGCCCGTCTCCACCGTTGTCCCCGCCGTTGTCTTTGCCAGTCTCTGCTGTCTTCTCCCACACTGCCTCCGCCCATCTCCGCCGTCATCGACCCCATGCCGCCTACGCCGCACGTCATCCTCTTGGCATCCTCTCATCGTCCAGTAGGTCGATCATCTAAGCTATTGGCATCCTTAATCCCATTGCTCCCTTTTCTTTAGTTTTTCTAGTTTAATTACCATGTTTTAGGTTGACATTTTTGGTTTATCATCTGCTCAGCGAGCTTGTTGTCATGATACACATAAATACTAGTTGGATTTTAGAGCAGCAGTAGGAGCTGCTATATATGCTCAGCGAGCTTGTTGTCAAATTGCACATATATGCTTGTAGAGCAGCAGTAGGAGAAGGTAGGGGAATTTCTTTTTATGTGTATATTGCATATAGTTTCAGCTAACTAGTAGCTATATAGCTAGCTAGTTGACAAATGCATGCCTCTGGACTTTTATGCAGAGATATTTTGATTTTGTGGCAATATGTTTAGTAGGGAAATTTATTCTGAAGTTGTAAATGCAAATTACATTGTTTGGAGATTTGATTTGGAGATGTATATATGTTTTGCAGTAAATTAGATTGTTTATTTTGCGAATTATTGCATACTACTAAATTAAATCGATCACGGTACACATATATACTGTAAAAAGTAGTAGTACTACTACTGTTAGTATTATTGGCATTTTTGTTAGTATTAGCGGCATTTTCCACCACGTTTCGATGCAAGATAGGTTAGTTTTGTTGCAAATAATTGAATCCGATGCAAATAGGTGAATTTCGATGATAATAGTTCATTTTGATGCAAATAGGTTTATTTCGATGCAAAATGGTTGATTTCGATGCAAATAGGTAAATTTCATTGCAAATTGGTTAATTTTGATACAAATAAATAATTTCAATACAAATAATTGAACTCGATGCAAAATAGGTTAATTTCATTGCAAATTGGTTAATTTCGATACAAATAATTGAACTCGATGCAAAATAGGTTAATTTTGATGGAAATAATTGAATCCGACGCAAATAGGTTTGTATGAGTTGCAAATAGTGATTTCGATGCGAATAGGTCTATTTTGATGGAAATAACTGCAAATAGGTTTATTTACGATGCAAATAGTGAGTTCGATGCGAATAGGTTTATTTTGATGGAAATAATTGACTCCGATGCAAATAGGTTTATTTCTACTGAAAATAGGTTAATTTAATGCAAATAATTGATTTCGGAACATATCTTCCAGTATTTTGTAACCAATACGATGGAAAAACCAACCGAAGCGTCACAAGTGGGTGAAAAGAGCTTGGATGAACCTCAACTCGTGGCTTCCAAAGAACTTCAAATAGTATTCACGCAGGCAATGCCCGAGTGTCTGTCGTCAAGCTCGGACGATGCCGACGCTCCCGCAAGTGAGTCTTTGTGGCACACACCGAGTGATCCTTGCCCATCTCCCCAAAGGAAGAGAAAGCGCGGGGACGATGATGAGGCCAACTCCAATTACGTCCTGCCCGTTAAGTCGGTACATTTTAGTTGGGTATCATGTCTTTTGTCTAACCTTTTTTATGTGCACATTTTTATCGATTCATGTTAATGCTGCACTAGAATGATGCCCCACAACGGTCTAAATGGAAAGCCGTAACAACGCCAAAAGAGAGGGGAATGCAGGTGGGAGAAGAAACTATCGCACAACCCATAGAGGCAGCTAAGCCCAAACGTAGAAGGAGAGAGCGAAGAAAGAACAAGCTATCGGACGAAACATACGTCGTCATGCACCTTAGTCCCAAAGGGGAACCCCTATCGCCAGAAGAGGCCTGTGTCAAGTACAGCACCCAATGCGGTGTTGTAATAAGGGATAACATGGAGATCACATTCAAAGATTGGAAGAAGGTTACCCTTGGAAAGGAGTTATGCTGGATGGAGCTGAAAAGGCGGATCATATTTCTAGAAGGGACAGAGACGGAAGCGAAGGAATTTGCGCTAAAAACTATGGGAAAGCTGAAAAATATGATCTCAACAAGTTTTATTTGAAGAAAGATAAAACCCCTTTTAGAGACTATGGGAAGATAACACAAGCCTCCTGGGAAGAGTTCGTCTCAATGAAGACCTCAGCAGAACAACTAGAACAGAGAAGGAAAATGTATGAAGTGGCAAGGAGAAACACATATCCCCATCATTTGGGCTCGACTGGTTACCGCCCTAAGATCAAGAAGTGGAGAAAAGAGGAAGAATAATTGAGAAAGGCAGGGAAACCAGTACCTATGGACGATCACAATGAACAGAGCAAGAATTGGTTGCATCCAAGAATGCCATCATTTATGCAAGAGGGTGATGTAGTTTTTACAGACCCTAAGCTACAGCAGGTAGTAGACCAGATGAAGTCAATTGCTGAAAGGCAAAAGCTTGGGATATTCACACCGGACAGGGAGATCGACCAACTGTCCTGTGCGTTGGGCAACCCTGAGCACTCAGGCCATGTTCGAGGGGTCTCCTCGAATCTTTCTTGGAAGGAAGGCTTTAGAAAAGACGCTGAAAGCTACAAGAAGCGTGACCGGTACAAGGAAGAGATCATGTTGCACGTAAAGCAGCAGGTGTATGCAGAGATGAACAGATTCATGGCAGAGCACCACCAATTCATTGGTGGATCTTTCCAAGAAATCCCCCAGAGCAAGCCTATATCTACACCTAGACCGAGGTATCCAATCGACGATCTGAACCAAGACACACCTTGCAAACTACACGTCCCGGTCGGAAGGGCAGGAAGGACAATAGAGGTTGCCACGGGAAGGGTGATGCTGGGCTGCAGGTTTCACTGCACAGATATTTTGGAGGACTATGCCAAGGTTGAGGTGCAGAAGGTCTATGAAGTTCACATGAGGTATGAGATAGACCTTCCAACCCCCGAGGGCATAGTATACCTAGGAGATGTGGTGGACCAGATTATTTAGTGGCACAAAAGAGATATTGTCATAGGAATCTCAACGGTTCCTCCACCACGGAGACTAGTGTCGCCATCTCCCGCTTCGCCTAGGCTTCCTTCTCCTCCACCGCCGTGGTCACCTCCCCAGCAACTAGTCAATCAACCTGAGGTGCCTCCACAACAAGAAGCAAATGAACCTAAGGTGCCTCAACCGGCAGCTAAGCCAGAAATTGCAGAGGACCATCCACAAGAAGAAGGAAATCAGCCTGATCAGATGCCTCCACAATCTGAGGTGCCTACAAAAATTGCAGAGGCGCGTCCCCAGGAAGAAGAAGCCGCTTCTGTCCCACTTAAGATCTGAACCCATGGGCACAAATCAAAGGATTCCTGCAAACATAGATGGATGGTGCAATCTTTCAAGGGGAGTGGGACGGAGGACAAAGGGAAAACTAAGGTCAATGAAGACCAGCAAAATGCAGAGGGCCTAAAAATAAGCTTGTCCAAAGGCATGGATTTTTTCCCATCGGATGATGTGCCGCAAAATTATGAACATGGCAAGCCATTCCAACCATTGTGGAAATTAGCCCAAGGACCTTGGCAGCTAAAAAGATGGCATGAATGGTACATGCTTGCATGCATATTTGCTATCAGACATATAAGCATCAACGTCCTAGCAGATGTGTTCATGAGCGGGCCATGCCAATTTTACATGGATTTCAGGGATATGCATGCCCTCTACCGCCGGGATAAGCTAGACGCAAATTTTATCGCCGTGTGGTGCCTGTAAGTATACAACCACTGCATTGTACTTGTCCAGACTGCCTATACATTACCCACAACCTGATCTGATCATCCTTTTTGCAGGATGAATTACGACATAGCGAAAAAAATGCATATACCTGTTGACTTCCTAAACCCATGTCGAATAAGCGAGCCAAACCACACCTTCAAACTAGACAAGAAATCCATGTCTTCGGAGCTATGGGCCATGACTCCCACAGAGAGGGATGCCTACGTAGCGGAAAGGCATAATATTAAAAATCTGGAGGTAGCCGCTTACATAGGTCGGGCAATGCACTCAATGCAGGACAAAAGATGCATATATGCTCCATACAACTTTGGGTAAGTTTGATATCCTATCCATACTTCCCCTCTACTTAATCATGACTCGACTAACAAAACATTTCACGGTATTTTGTGTAGCGACCATTAGATTTGCTTTCTTCTATATCCAAAGTATGGAGAAGCTATGGTATTGAACCCTCTCGACAAGAAGCAAAGTACCTATGGCAAATTTCTCGGAATTTTAGATTATTAAGTGATATATACAAATTTTAACTATGGACTTCTCGTTCATGAGCTGTTCTTATATGTATGACTAACTTCCTCTATTTGCTCGAACATGCCTACAAGCTTTACTACCGAGAGGGCGGAGAGCGGTTGGAGAAAAGAGACGATTTGCTCGTCCGCAATAAGTAGCTGGTAATTAATGATGGATACACTTCTCATAAGTCTACGTGTTAATCCATGTGACTAATTAACATTGTTTTTTTATGTCTTACAAATTAAAGTGCCGCAAGCAACCCAAGGGAAGTGTCCTATGTGGATATTATGTCTGCGAGTACCTTAGGGTTAATGGGAGGTACTTCATGAACCCTGCAGCTATAAGTAGTAAATCATCAAGATATATATACATTTATTATAGTTGCTAGTTTTTAACATGTAACAATTTCTTTTCTCTGAATGTACTTGATGCAGCTTCCTAGACTCCAAAAGTCCGAAAGGACGCTCGATGACCGATCCATTGAGAACATACAGCGAGACATACGCCACTTCATCCACCACGAGTGCTGCCACAAGTTAGGGCGGTTTTTCCATAAAGAAGGGCATCTGAACTCAGACAAGAAATTCATGTGTCTTGCTGACTGGGTCAAGAAAGTCATATAAACTGTACATGCAGGTCGAGATATAAGATATTTCACAAACATCATCTAGTGCTATGTGTGTTTATATAAGTATTGTGTAAATCTATTAATTAATTAATAGCCTGTGTGAATTAATTGATATTGTATATATTATCAAATACAGCTATGATTGATAAAGATAATCTTTTCTATTGATTGTCCAAACAAATCATCATCGATTCTATATATATACACATAATACGCGAACCCAAAAATAAATTCAAAATTGGTGGGAAATACAATTCAAAATTTGGTGGCAAATCTTCATAGACGGGCCACATTGCAAAATACCTACTGTGAAACTATCTTTACTGGTGGGCCAGGTTAACACCCTTCTCCTATGACCATGTTACCGCGGGCGGCCGGTGTTACTTGGCCACCAATGAAAAAGTTTTTCTCTGGTGGGCGTTCTATGTGGCCCACCAGAGAAAATGATAGCTTGCTAGCAGTGGTATGCCACTAGAGAAAAGTTTCCATTTTCTCTGGCCTATGGTGGCTGGCAGCTGGCCAGACCGCCACGGAAAATATGTTTTGGCTACCACAGATATGCCTTTCCATAGTAGTGCTTCTTGTCGTCAAGGGCTTCAGCGACGGCGTCGGTTGAATCAGCATGCTTATTTGCCATGTCGAAAAGAGTCTTGACAGACACTGGCAGCTTCCGAATGAATTTGGCGATGAACAGGGTGTCTCTGACTCCCTTGCGAAAGGCAGCTATGACAACCTCATCCTTGATCATGGGGATTGAGTTTCTCTTCTTGGAAAAGCACTTGATGAAGTCTCTAAGATACTCGTTTTTCTTCTAATGGCACTTGTATAGATCGTACTCGGACGTTGGCCTTTGGTATGTTCCTTGGAAGTTGGCCACGAAACGCTCGCGGAGTTCCCCCAGGAGCCTATAGACCCTCTGGGAAGCCGCGTCAATCACGTCCATGCTGAGTCAGCTAGGGCAACTAGAAGATAATTCACCATAGCTTTGTCATCACCTCCTGCTGCTCGGATTGCCAGGGTATACACATTAAGCCAGGGTTCTGGATTGGTCTTGCCGTCGTATTTTTCTATGCCTGTGGGTTTGAAGCCTATAGGCCAATCGACTTACTGTAGTTATCACGAGAAAGCAGGGACCTCTTCGTTCGAGTGAGGGCTTCGGCTCCAGCTGCGTCGATGGAACCATTCGTGGTGAAGACCGAAATGCTCATGCTTCTCTTCGAGTCGGCGTCGTTCGTCCTCCTTGCATTCTCTGCGTCGGGTGTTGATGTCATGACAGAGGTCACGTCGTAGTTGTTCACGGGTGTCACGATCATCTTGTCATCCATCGTGATGGTACCGCTAATGGTCATCATTGCGCCCTTGTGAAACGCGGTTCAACTCTGAGCAGCGTTGTCCAGTGCTTGCCACTTGGTGTCATGCCGCTGTACACAATGTTGCAGCGTCTGTTGATGTTTTGTATCGGCAATAAATATATAGGGCTACTCGTCGGACCGAAACTCGATGGATTGCAAAGGGACACAAGCAATTTATACTAGTTTAGGCCCTCGAGATGAGGTAATACCCTACGTCCAGTTGTTGTGTATTGCCTTTGAGGTTATATGATTTTGATCGTGGTGATCCTGCCCTCAGGGGGCGCCCTGCCTCCCCTTATATACTGGGGGACAGGGTTGCATAATAGGAATCCCAGTCGGACTCCGATCAAGGGATTTCCTTCTAGGAATACAATGTGCCCGACTAGGACTATATCCTTCCCTATCGTACAGTGTTATGTATGCCGAGTCCTATTGTATCCCTAATTACAAGGTTAGGCCTATCCTTTGTCCGAGTGGCCAAATAGCTTCTCATGAGGTACCCAGGGCCCATGGCACCGACAGCAGCCCCTGAGACCTTCATAGTTGAGTCACAGCTGATGCCGAGTGCTCATCCTCCACGGTGAAGAATTCCCAAGTGCATTGCTCCCGGGTACTCTTTGTCCGAGTGCTTCTTCTCCCGAGTCCTGCTTCATGTCAGCTGGCAACGAGGCTATGAAGGGCTTCATAGAAAATCATGAATAGTGTGCGCCGAATAGGTGCACCTACTAGGTGTAGCCCCTGACTTTGTGCTTAATTGTGAAACAATTAAATATAAAGTCAAAGATCTTTAACCTTGTAGTCTTTCTCGAGTAGTATACTATTCGGTATGTAGACTCTTCAGCATCATGTCAGCTGGAATAATTTTTGCTCATGGCAATTGGTGGCTAAGCATGTAAGCCTGGTACCACTCCTTGGATTTTAACCCAATATGTGGTCAGGTGTACTTGAGAGATACCCGCATCTCCAATTTTAATGGAGACCAGCTATCGATCCTTGTAAGAATGTATCCTCAATGCCTGGTAAATAATACAGATACCTGAACACATGTGTCCAACAATTAGGCTTTCATAAAGCATATCTGATTATTTAATCAGTTTCTGTGAATAGCATCCGTACTGTGATTTTAACACAGCCAGCAATCGGCTCTACAGAGCATGCTATTTAGGAACTCATATCTTGTGGCCCAGTACCAATTTAGCCGGCCCAAGCCCACTTATCAGCATAGGCTCTATAAAGACGGGGAGAGAGAGAAATGATTTCCTCATCTTCTCCAATCTGCCAATCGTTTCACCTTCCAGCTTCCGTGCCAAAACTTTTCATTGTGTCTTGCTAGGGTTTGCCATAGCCGGCGTCTCCCATGCAAAACTCGAGTGATTCTGCTCCGCCGCATCCATCCCAAACCTTCCAAAGCATTTTCCCCATATTTTCTCGCTTTCAATAGTGCCGAGAGCATCGCTTGAGATCCCTGAGGTGCCTGCGGAGGCTTGGCCGATCTCAGATTGTGGCTTGACAAAGCTAAAGTATCTAGAGAAGAAACTGATGCTGCAGCAGCGAGAAGTCATCCATTGGTGCACCGCCAAAGGGGAATCTATTCCGGCGGCCCGATCTGGTGAGACTATCGCCTTCACCTCTTTTTTCCACCACGGTCTCGCCCTTCCCTCTTCGGATTTCATTCGCCAACTTCTATCCTTCTATCAACTGGAGTTGGTAAATCTAAATCCCAACTCAATCCTGCAAATCTCCATCTTCATCACATTGTGCGAATGTTTCCTGGGGGTTAAGCCGCATTTCAATCTTTTCTGGTATTTATTCCACATCAAGCCCCAGCCGTCCAAAAGTAAAGTCCAAGTGATTGAGGGAGCTGGACTTCAACTCAGGAACGAAATGAAGAAGATTTATCTCTCTGTTCCTTTGAAAACTTCCCTCAAGGGCTGGCATAGAGAATGGTTCTATTGCTCTGATCTTGAACCTTCTCTGCCCCCTTTAACTAGCTCTCCTCCAGTGGTCCTGCCCAGCTGGTCTTCTGTTCCGAACTATGAAGAGATGGGCCAAGTATACCAACTGATAGAGAAGATTGATCAGCTAAAGAGCTCGGGATTAACCGGTCCCTGGGTGGCAAGGTGTTTCCAGAATCACCGCACCAGGCCACTGAAGCTGAAAAGCCATTTCGGTTGGGATTACCAGGGCAAGAATGATCCTAGCCGAGAATACCTAGATTTGACTGATAAGAACAAGGTGACCGACACCTTGCTTGGTTTTTTGGTCAATGGGTTTGTCGAAACTGAAGATGCCGAGTGCGCCACTGCTGCTTATAGTCAGAAAAGGCCTCGACCATAGGTAATCTCGAAACAGTTGATTTGGTATTGTTATTCATTTGTAATGAATATCTGGGGACATTTGTCTTGAATCATCCGCCAATGTATGATGTATGTTATTGAAACATTTGCAGGAGCGTGAGGAATTTGACGACGACTCCCAAACCTTGTCGGCCACAAAAACGAAGAAGAGACCAGCCAGTCCTTCTGCTACTCAGCCTAGCTCTAAGAGAGCTGGGAAGAAACCCATCGAGGATCTGAGCAAGAAGAGAACAAACAAGCCAAGCACAGCACCGGGGAGTCTAAGGATTAAGGACCTCGCCAGTCTAGCCCCCAGGCCGCCAAGCCCGAGGCCTTCTCCTCTGAGTCCAAGGCTAGCAATATCAAGCTCAAGGCCGATGCCGCCTAATACAAGATCAGCAACACCGAGCCCAAGGGTGGCACCGCCAAGTAGCTCGACGCCCCAGTCGGCTGCACTAGAAACAGGGCCGACTAGAGGCAAAGCTCCACCGCTGACTGGCATGATAGCTAGCAGCTCTCCACCGCCAATATCCTCTGGAGCTCCCTCATGGAGATTCAAGATTTCCAAGAGGTAAACGATCTTCAATGTTCTAAGAGTTTTGAATGATGTGATAGTATCTTGATACTTGACTTATTGTGCAGGTAGCAAGTCAACATTGATCCCAAGGAGACCACGCCAGCTGCTCCTATTTCCGTGCTGTCCCCAACCGAGCCAGCACCAACAAGTTTGACTGCCAAGCCAGAGACTGCTTCAGCTGTAGAGGTTGAAGCAGTTCTGACAGCAGGACTGATAGTGCCGACTGACTAAGGGGGAAGCGCTGAAGCTACTGCTCCAGCCCCTGAGCAAATCACTGAAGTCCCAGCAGCCACTGAGTCCAGGGCTAGGACCCCATCGCCACTTATATTGTCGTCATCTTCAGATGAAGTGGACATCCCCGACTTGAAGCCCCTCCTCGTGACTTCCCGAGAATGTTCCATTGGGTATCCCCTAAGGGAGTCACGGAGAGCTACCAGCATGACGAACGAGCCATGGCAAGGGAGCGTGAAGTTCTTCTTCATGCTGCAATCACCGCATCTAGGGGAGTTCAGGTGTGTAGCAAATCTTGCCAAGCCAAGTTCCCGACGGTTCTCCTTAATCTGGTGCTCTGCCATTTGACTCTATTTTGCTCTGTTTTGCCCTGAGCAGAAGATCGTTGACTGCTCAGAGAAAGTGAACAAGGTCCTGACCCAGCTCGCCTGATGGCAACGGGGTGCCCGATCTTCCATTAGGTAAGGATAACTCTCGATTGGTGGAGAATTGACACTCACGATACGGCTTCTGATCACCAAGACCAGAACCCTGCAATCCTTGCACCACGTCTCCTCTCGTTATCAACCATGCACTACCTGGTTGACCTCGCCACGAAGGCTAATCCCTGCATGCAAATCGAAGAACACAAGCAAGAACAAGAAAGATTGCAACTCACTTGCAGATGAATGATTATACTCTCGAAGTTGGGGTCTCACAAACCAATAAACGGCGAAACTATTCAGAGACAGAATAATCTAAACAAAATCCACCTTTAAACAACAACGGCTACTGTATATATAGGAGTTGGGATGTCCTAGGGTTATCCCTAGGGTGCACACCCCTTGGGCTTAGCCCACGACATAATTACAAGGCCCAAGGCCCAAAACAGACTCGGACTAGAAGAGGTATGTGTCTTGTTTCGATGATTTCGGACAGCTGAGGAGAAATTTTGACGTGGGACCAAAACCATCTGAAAGTAGACTCCATAAGCTTTCCAACAAGTACTCATGGGCCCTGAAAGTCCTTCTAGATCAACGGCTAGGTCCATTTGAAGTTGATGCTGTCAGGAGGCCCAAATCCGAATCCAAAACGTGCAGAACTTCATCTCTTGCCTTCTATAGACCAAAAGTGACATGGCTATGTAGGAGTAGACTGGGGTAAGGTCTTGGTTTGGTCCCCAATCAACTTCTTTGATCATCCATGTGTTCCTTGCGCTCGGCCACTTTCCCTTCACCCAAGCAAGTATCTCTGCAAACAAGAATACACAAAACTCATGGTGCAGTAACGGCTGTTCAAATATATAACGCATAAATCTTATGTAGAAAGCATGCACCTTTGGTTGATGAATACATAAAGTTGCTAGGGTCATACCCGAGCTAGTGATGTCCTCATCATCCTCCCCTTCTTGATTGGAAAACCGTCCGCGGTTTCACCTTGTCATTAAGCCTGATGAACATATCTTTATCTTTCACCACATAGGGGGAGGTAAAGTTGCACATATGGTTGGATTCTGAAAATTTTAAACACGGAGAACATTTTGTAGTGTTGTGCAGCTCACAACACTCCCCTTCTTGCAAACCAACTTGCAACTCATTTAAACAACTAGAGGAACTAGATAGAGAATTATTTGTACTCATGCGGTCCTCTAGACAAGATATATCATTATGAAAAGGAGGTATATTAAAATTTGAACAAATGTATACTCTATGCACATTATTGTCGATGTTTTACACCGGCAATACAACTATAGGGCTACTCGGCGAGGGGAAACTCAATGGATTGCAGAGGAACACAAAGAGATTTTATACTGGTTTAGGCCCTTGATGTGAGGTAATACCCTACGTCCAGTTGTGGTGTTATTCCTCTGAGGAGTTGTGTCGATCAATGATTTCGTGATCTCGTGCCCCTTGAGGGGTGCCCTGCCTCCCCTTATATACTGGGGGACAGGGGTACATGATAAGGATCCCAGCCGGATACGGCCAAGGGATTTCCCTCTTAGAGATAGAAACTTATCCAATTAAGACTATGTTTTCCTTATCGTATAAGGCAAAATTTGCCGGGTGCTATCTTATCTCTAACTACATTATTCGGCCCATCCTCTATCCGAGTGGCCCATATGCTGGTGGTGAAGTACCCGGGGCCCATGGCCTCCACAGTAGCCCCTGAGACCTTCATAGTTGAGTCACAGCTGATGCCAAATGCTCATCCTCCATGGTGAAGATTGCCCGAGTGCGATGCTCCCGAGTACTCTTTGTCCGAGTGACTCTTCTTCCCAAGTCCTGCTTCATGTCAGCTGGAAGTGAGGCTATGAAGGGCTTCATGTAGATGTATGAATAATGTGCGCCGAATAGGTGCACCTATTAGATGTAGCCCCCGACTTTGTGCTTTATTGTGAAGACAATTAAACATAAAGTCAAAGATCTTTAACCTGATAGTCTTTCCCGAGTAGTATACTACTGGTATATGACTCTTCGGTATCTTGTCAACCGGAATAAACTTTATAGTCTTGCCGAGTAGGGAACTACTCGTATGTAGGACTCTTCGACTTCGTGTCAGTCGGAATGTGTGTTTATAGTCTTGCTGAGTAGGATGCTACTCGTATATGGGACTCTTCAGCTTCATGCCAGCTGGAAAGGGGGTTTATAGTCTTTCCCGAGTGGTGTCCCACCCAGAAGTTAGACTCCTCCACATCATGTCAGCGGGAATGAGAAATTTATAGTCTCTCCCGAGTAGTGCACTACTCAAAAGTTAGACTCTTTAGCGTCATATCGGCTGGAATAATGTTGCTCATGGCAACTGATGGCCACGCATGTAGACCGAGTACCACTTTATGAAAATAAATCCACGGCGTGGTTAGGTGTACTTGAGAAAGATACCTGCATCCCCAATTTTAATGAAGACTAGAATGTGATCTATGTAAGGATATATCCTCTAGACCTGGTGGATAAAACAGATACCCAAACATATATGTTCAGCAATAAGGCTCTCATGAAGCATATCTGTTTACCTCAACGGCTCCTGTTGGTAGCACCAGCGCTATAATTTCAACTCAGCCTACGGGCGGCCCACATGGAGCATGCTACTGTAGGAACTCATGTCTTGGTGGCCTAGTACCGACTGTGTGGCCCAAGCCCATTAGTCGGTATCAGCTCTATAAAAAGTGGGGAGAGAGAAAAAGATTCCTTCATCTTCCCCAAATCAGCCAATCGCTTCGTCTTCCGCCTCCACGCCCAACTTTTCGCCTCCTGCTCGGCTAGGTTTAGTTGCTGCTGCTGTTCCCCGTCTGTTCCAAGCCCCTAAACGCTTTCTCCTCAAATCTCTCCACCCCCAACCATGTCGAAAGCTTCGGATCCTGCGGGTGCGCCGGGGAATGCCTGGCCGACTTCAGATTGCGGCTCAGTGAAACTGAAGCTGCTAGCGAGTCAATTGAAGTTGCCAAGCCTGGAGGTGATCTGTTGGCGGCCGTCTAAGGGTGAGTTGGTCCCAAATCCCCAATCTGGCGAAACAATAGTTTTTGCCTCTTTTTTTGATCAGGGTTTGTGCCTTCCCTCTTCTGCGTTCTTCCGCCGCATCCTTGACTTCTATGGGTTGGAGTTGGTGAATTTGAATTCCAACTCGATTCTTCAAATCTCCATATTTGTTACTCTCTGCGAGTGCTTTTTGGGTGTGGAGCCCCATTTTAATTTCTTTAGGCATCTGTTCCACATCAAACCCCAGCCCTCCAAGAATAATATCAATGTGATTGGGGGGGGCTGGTCTCCAGTTGAGGAGTGATGGGAAGAAAACATATCTTGTTCTCCCCTTGAAATCTTCCTTGAAAGGCTGGCACAAGGAGTGGTTCTATTGTGCAGATCTGGCTCCCTCCTTGCGTCCATTCACCGGCTTGCCACCAGTAGTTTCACCAAATTGGTCAGCAGATCCAACCTTTGAGGATATGGGCCAATTGCATCAATTGTTGGGGAAATTAGATAAGCTTAAGGAAGCTGGCCTGACTGGGCCTTGGGTAGCCCGGCGTTTCCTGACTCGGCGCATCCAGCCACTGAAGCTGAGGAGCGCGTTCAGCTGGGATTTTTAGGGCAAATATGATCCTGACCGAGTAAGCCACTAGTCGGCTGACCAGTAGAAGGTGACCGAGACCTTGTTTGGTTACTTCTCTGAGGGGGTGATCGAGACTGAAGACAATAAACGCCGAACTGCAGCTTATAGCTTCCTTCGGCCCCGTCCCAAGGTACTCTTTGTCCTTCTTCTGTGACGAATGCCTGTGGGCTTGTATCTGCGTTTGCCCAGCATTGTGTGATGTACTTTGTTGATCCATCTGTAGTGGTGCGAGGAGTTCAACGAGGACCGCCCGTTGTCAGCCGTTAAATCAAAGAAGAGGCCGAGGAGCCCCCCTGCTGCCCAACCTGACTTCAAGAGAGCGGGAAAAAAGCCTGTTCTATATCAGGGCGAGGGGGCCATGACACCGCGTGCTGTGGTAGGAGGTCTGAAGATAAAAGACACCACTGCCACGGCACCTAGGCGATCAAGTCCCAGGTTGGGACTGGTACGGCCGAGCTTGACATTGCCGAGCCCGGCAAAAGCACCATCGAGTACACGGTCCGAGCAAGCGCCGCCAAGCACACGGGTGCCCGAGTTGGCCACGCCACCAACAGGGCCGCCTCCAGTTGCCACGCCGCCGCTGACTGCTTCGCCGACCAGGCTGACAACTAGGCGTAGCGCTCCGCCGGGACCCGGATCGCCCGGCGGGAAACTCAAGTTCTCCAAGAGGTAAGCTGCTCTGGATCTTCTGAGATTCTTGTCTACTGCAGTAGTATTTTGATGTCTGTTTTGCCATGCAGAAAACGTGCCGATATCGATCTCAAGGAGACCACTCCGACCGCTCCCCTTGAAGAGCCCGCCTCAGCTGAGCCAGCACCCGCGAGCACACCCGCTGAGCCGGTGGCCATCCTAGTCACGGAGACTGAGGTGGTCCCAACTGCAGGGCCGCTGGTGCCCCTCGACCAAGGGGCAGTTAGTGAGGTTGCTGCCCAGCCCCTGAGTCGACACCCACTGCCGAGGCCGTTGCCGGAGCCCCTAAGTCAACCCCCGAGGCCACAGAGGATGCCGGCGTGGGGGCTAGGTGTTAACGCCAAAATTTGGCACGGCTCATATCAGATTCGGTAAAGATAGAAGCTATATCAACCGGAGGAAATTAATCCAGAAGAAACAGGATTTGAGAAGGAATCGTGAAGACCTCGTTATGGCAGTTATTTATCTTATCTATTAGATAGTTTTATCTTTTAGGAAACCTGATCTCTTGTCCGATCAGGTCTGTTAGTTTTCCTTTTCTAGTTAGGAAAGTCCTGTTCCGTGTCCTATAAGGACTCATGTAACTCGGGGTATAAATACGTACGCCCAGGCACCTTGTAAAATATCACAACGATCAATAAACTTCGGCGCATCGCCACCCTTTCGACGGGTTCTTGCTTCTCGAGCGGGGCTGCATCGGTTAGGTCTGAACTCCTGCGAGAGGGTAAGACTCGTCACCCCTTACCCAGGTGTATCTGCTCTGTTTACGGCTGCATCGGTTCGGTTCGATCTCTTAGGCCGATCAGGTATACCACATCACGCGTGCATAGTCTTCATCGGCTTACTGGGAGCGATTTATCATCAGTTTGTGCTGCATCGGTTGGGTCCGACCTACTAAACTGCTCGTGATAAATCGTTCCTGCTAGGTTGATGGTTTCCATGCAAGCATCTTATCGGAATGTATAGCCGATAAGTTATCTTATTACATCACAATTGCATTAGGTCTATCGTCTCATCGAGGTTCTTTTATCATTATTAATCTGTGCTGCATCAGTTAGGTTTGAACTACTAGATTGATAATGATAGGTTTATCCTTGATGGGTCGATAGGTTTTATGCGATGTTCTATCGGAGCACTTAGCCGATAGGTTATCTGTTATCACAGCCAATTGTGTCTTTGTTTTACACTATCATCGGCTTCCCAGCCGATACACATGTTCTATCAGTAACCGGCTAACTTATATTGCAATTCTTTTATGTACTACATAAAGCCGACTGCACTATATTCATTATTTTGCCTATCTACTATATCATCGGCCTCTAGCCGATGTCCAAGTGTTTATTTATCAGTCGGCTGGCTTTTTATCTGTTTATATTATCATCGACTATATTATCGATTTCTTAGCCGATGCGCAAGTATTGTTGACCGCGTACCCAGACACGAGGACCAACATGGACCCGTACGCGAGCACGCCGAGGACAAGGGCCCGGGTACAGGCATAGCCGATGTGCGAGCACTGTTGGCGCTATCGGCTGAAGGAAGACTTTATCGGCTTATCGGCCGATCACTGCTAGTAGCCGGACACGGGCACGAAGACCCGGACGCGGGCACAGAGATCTGGGCGCGGGCACGAGGTCCCGGGCTCGGGCAACAGACGAGAACCAGAGCGTGGGCAATAGGCGAAGACCCGGGCGCGGACACAGGTGAGGGCCCGGGCAAGTCGAGCAGTCGGCTCAGGGGAATTCGGTACAGGAGCTATCGGCAATCGGTTGGAAGGAGTCTACATCAGTCTGTTGGCCGATTGGGTTGTTGGCTAATATTTTCTATCTCCTTGTCAATTGCTGGGTCAAATTGACTGGCACGCCTACGAACCTCAATAATTTAGGACCTACACTGGAGCTAAGCAGATCACCCAGGCCTTCGCGTGTCACCCAGACGCCGGACGGCCCCCGGTGGGTTTTCGGCGTCAACACTAGGACCCCATCACTGTCATGGTCGTTGTCGTCGTCATCACCGGAGATCCCGAACCTTCCCTAGATTGAAGCTCCTCTGCGTAAGTTCCCCCGGACGTTCACCTGGACGGCGCCTAATGGAACCGCGAGGAGGTTCAAGCTCGATGAGGTCGCGGCAAAAAGGGAACGCGAAGGCTTGCTTCGCGCCGCCATTACCGGGTCCCAGGGGGTTCGAGTATAATTCTTGCGGTGGAGTCCTGGTGGTCTTCCTGTTCTGACGTCCGACTCCGCTCTTGACTTGTTCTCTCCCTGAGAAGAAGCTTGTTGATCGTAATGAGGAGATGACCGAGATCCTGATCGAAATGGCCCCCCATCTCATGGAATTAGAGCAGCTCCGGGCGTTGAAGGCTGAGATGGAGGAGCGCCACGTGGGGAAGGAAGCCTGGCTGAAGGATGCCGCCACCCAGCTCAGGGACGAAACTTGGGCCCAAGCCGGGAAGATTAGAGGTAAATCCCCCAAATGAATCTTCCCGACTGAACCCTTGATGTATTTCTCCTGCTGCGTTGTTCCCGACTGCCCAGTTGTGTCATGGCTGCAAGGTTGAGTTTTTGACTAATCTGTTGTGCAGCCCTCGAAGCCGAGTTAAAGACCCGAACAGAGAGGGAAGCCCAGCTGAAGGAGGCCGAGGAAGCCAAGGCCGAGCTTGAAAAGGGCAAGGCCGACCTGACAAAGGCCAACGCCGAGCTCGAATGGGAAAAGGCCAAGTTAAAAGAGGCCACCATCAAGCTCAGCGAAGAAAAAGCTAGAGTGGAGAAGACCGTGGCCGAGTGGGAGGCCGATTACGCGAGTGAGTCTCCATCTCGACAATGATCTTAACCAATCCTTTAATCATTCCATCTGCAGCCGTGCCTAACAAGTTTACTTGTCGGTGGACCCGGGCAGACCTCAGAGCCAATGCCTAGGCCCAATATCGGGCTTATACAGAGGAGATAAGGGTTATCAAGGAATCACGGGAGGCCCTCGTCGGGTCCGTGAAAGGGTTCCTTGATCCAATGGATCCCCGCCTTGTGGGAACCAGCTGCAGCCGAATCCCCCAGGTCGAGGCGCGTCTTGAGGATGCACTGAGTGCCCTGAAGAGGTACTCGGATGAGCATGTCATTGCTGGCGTGGCCCAGACCCTGGCGATGACCAAATCAATCTACCCGAGGGCAGACATTGAAGCCATCGGGGAGGGGTTTGCCGAGGAGACAACGCCCGAGGAGGCGCTAGAGCTGATAGCCCGGGCGAGGCCGACTGCTGAGATAATCACTCGAGACCTGGGTCTGTAAGAGCAACATATCATGTAGTCGGTATGTATAAACTTTTGTGGAAAACATGTGTAAATATATGTGCAATGCCGCCAAGCTTTGAATTATTACTTAGTTGTCATTAGCTTTACTTGACTGTGTAGTCTACGCCGAGTTAGTCTGTCAGAACTTAATAAAATCGCTCAATGTAAGAAACTGTACTCGGGCAAACGTGACAGTTGTAGTAAGGCTTCATAACTAGAGTAGGACAAGCTCGTATATTATTGACAAAACACATATATACATGCAGCCCCGACTCACTACTTGGTTGATACAAGCGGCGTAGTGAGTCAGAGAAACTGTACACATGAGAAAGTATAAAGCTCAGGTATAGAAAGGATGTAGCTGTTCTATATTCCATGAGTTGCTGATAAGGGCACCGTCTTCGGTCTTGAGTCGGTAGGCGCTTGGCCGCGTTACCTCGGCTATAATGAATGGCCCTTCCCAAATTGGGGATAATTTGTACCTGTCTATCGTGGTTTGTATTTTCCTCAAGACGAGATTCCCCGACCAAAAAGGCACGGCCACGGACATTGCGATTGTGGTAGGGACACAGGCCTTGAAGATACCTTGCCAACTGGATTGTTGCGATGTCCCTTGCTTCTTCCAACTGATCTAGCTCGACCAATCGGGTGTTGTTTGAGACATCTTCTGAGTAAGCCCGGACTTGCGGAGAGCCAAACTGTAACTCTGTCGGTAGCATAGCCTCAGCACCATAGACCAGAAAGAAAGGGGATTGCCCTGTTGCCCGACTAACCGTGGTTCTGAGAGACCAGAGAACAGATGGGAGTTCTTGTACCCACCGGCCTGCGTATGGTTGTAGTCGGTCGAATATCCTGGCCTTGATGCCTTGTAAGACCATACCGTTGGCTCGTTCGACCTGCCCGTTGCTCCACGGGTGTGCCACAGATGCATAGCAGATCTTGATGCTAAAATCTTCGCAGAAGTCTTGGAATACGCCACCCGTGAACTGAGTACTGTTGTCAGTGATGATGCGGTTAGGAACCCCGAATCTATATAGTACACTCATGATGAAGTCCTTTGCTCGTGCCGCTGTTATAGTTGCAACCGGTTTGGCCTCAATCCACTTGGTGAACTTGTCAACTGCGATGAATAGATGCGTGAACCCTCCTGGCACTTTCTTGAAAGGCCCGACCATGTTGAGCCCCCATACTACGAATGGCCAAGAAATAGGGATAGTTTGGAGTTCTTGAGCTGGGAGATTTGTTTGTCTTCCGTAGAACTGGCAACCCTCGCACTTGCGAACAATGTCCTTGGCATCTGTTACTGCTGTTGACCAGAAAAATCCCTGTCGGTAAGCCTTTCCGACTAACGTCCTGGATGCGGCATGGTTGCCACATATGCCCGAGTGGATCAACTGCAGAATCTGCTTGCCCTCCTCGGTGGTGACACAGCGCATGAGGACACCGGATGCACTTCTCTGGTATAGGTCTTCTCTAACTAGCAGGAAGCTCTTGCTTCGACGTTTGACTTGCTCGGCTTGACTGCGATCATCTGGGAGTTCATCGTCTAGGAAGAATTTGATGACAGGAGTCCGCCAGTCTTGACGTATGTGCAGCACCTCGTCTGTAGCCGGGGTAGGTTCGCCTCCCGACTGCGCTAGTGCTGGTTTCTTCTTGACTGATGGCTCCATGAGTTGCTCGACAAAGATTCCAGTCAGAATCGCTTCTCGCTTGGATCCCATGTTTGCCAGTTCGTCTGCAGCATCATCGTATTGTCGTAGGACATGTGTTATCTCCAACCCGTCGAACTTGTTTTCCAGCTTGTGGACCTCCTGATGGTATGCCGCCATGGTATCATCGAGGTAAGTCCAGTCTTTCATGACTTGGTTCACCACAAGTTGAGAATCCCCGCGCACAACCAGTCGATGTATGATGAGTGATATAGCAATCCGGAGCCTGTGGATAAGTGCCTCGTACTCGGCGATGTTGTGGGAAGCCGGGAAGTGGATTTGTAGAATGTACTTGAGTTTTTCACCGGTGGGGGATGTCAATATGACTCCAGCCCCGGTGCCGCCGATCCGTAGAGAACCGTCGAAGTACATTGTCCAGTACTCTAGCTTCGCTATTAATGTAAGCAGTTGAGCTTCTGTCCACTCAGCCACGAAGTCAGCTAGAGCTTGTGATTTAATTGCCGTCCATGGCTGAAAGGTGATATCGAATGCCATCAACTCGAGTGCCCATTTAGCAATTCGGCCTGTGGCCTCGCGATTATGGAGGACGTCCCCGAGTGGAAACGATGTGACCACCATGACTTGATGTGCTTGGAAATAGTGCACCAGCTTCCGGACTATGATGAGTAGGCCATATAACAGCTTCTGGACCTTCGGATATCTCGTCTTCGAGTCGGCAAGCACCTCGCTGACAAAGTAAACTGGCCATTGTATTTTTTGGATGTGACCCTGTTCGGATCCCTCGACCACCAGCACTGTGCTGACTACCTGAGTGGTTGCCATCAGATATAGCATTAGCGGTTCTTGGGGCATGGGTGACGCCAACACGTGGGGCGATGTGAGAAATTTCTTGAAGTCTTCGAAGGCTTGCTGGGCTTCGGGAGTCCACTAGAAGTCGTCGGCTTTCTTCAATAGCTTGAAAAAGGGCATACCCCGTTCACCCAGTCAGGAAATAAATCGGCTGAGTGCCGCCATGCAGCCTGTCAGCTTCTAGACGTCCTTCTGGTTAGTCGGGGGAGCCATGTTCATTATTGTGTTGACTTTCTCCGGGTTGGCCTCGATACCTCGATGTGAGATGATGAAGCTGAGTAACTTGCCGGATGGCACACCGAAGGCGCACTTTTCCGGTTCAACTTCATCTTGAATCTTCGAAGATTTTGGAAGGTTTCTTCCAGGTCAGCGAGATCACCACGTCGTCTGTTAGTGATATGCCGTAGGGGCAACATGGAGATGTTAAATATATATCACATGCTATGTTTATAATGTATTGATTTGTTCCTTGAAATAGACACTATCATTATTGATCAATGAGTATGTGACTTATTCATGAGACTCTTAATGTCAAATGTTGCTATTTCTAAATGATCCCGGATCATGTATCATATGAGGAACAAATATGATTCTAATATCAGCATATGTATTGATTGATGATCATGTCTCATGGATCATGGTATGGAGATACCAAATCGATAATATGGACATATGTTAGTGAACATATGTTGGATGGACCCGCCATGAGATACTGCAGAGATTTCATGTGTCATCAGTTAGTCTCAAGTAGTGTTTATGTAGAGTCCATAGACTTGAGATCATCATGGTTCCCAACATACGTAGTAGCTTATTTTGGGACTACTAAACACTACTCCGTAACTGGGTAGTCATAAAAGTGGTCTTCGGGTTTGCTATGAAACATGTAGTGGGATATGAATGATCAAGATAGAATTTGCCCCTCCTTATGGGAGAGATATCTCTGGGCCCCTCGATGTAATGGATTATGGAAGTGCATGGCCATGCTACGGTGATTGAGGTGTCAATCACAAGTTTGTAATCCATCACAGGATCGAGAGAGTGATTGAGCTATTAAGAGGATGACACAAGTCTCACCTTGAGCTCAATCGATATCGTGAGGCAAAGGGATTTTTACATAAGGACATTATAGGTTCAGCCGATATGATCTTTACGTATATCTTGGGGCTAATATGCCTTGCTAGAGGCCGCTATTAACAAGGTGACCAGAAAGGCGTTTCTGGGTCACGACAAAATATACGTGAACCTACAGGGTCGCACACTTAATGGGTTGGAACACTTATTCGAATGTGATTTGAATATGGGCTCGATTCGGATAGAGATCCGAGTAGATTCTTACTGGGCCTCGGTCCACGAGGCCCGAGTAAGGAGGTCTATATATAGGGAGGCGAGGGGCTAAGGAGTTTCACGTGTGTTTTCTGTTAGCCTGGAGCAAAACCCTAGCCGCCACCTTCCGAGCCAAACCCTAGCCGCTCACGAGTGCTAGTACACTCGCGATCGGTGTTCCAGCCCCGGACGTGTGGATACCCGTAGAGACGCTGCTCGTTGCGGCATTGATCAGCCGGAGATCTACTACTTCCACAACTACCTCGACGCGCGCGTGGTTGGACCGGCTTCTCCAACTCTTCTTCCGCTGCACTACGCGTCTAGTGGTAACGATCCATGATCCCTTCTCTCGCATGATGTCCTGGTGTGCACAGTAGAAATTTTTATTTTCTGCTATCGTAGCCTACGCGTACTCCTTCATCGTCGACGTAGGCTTCCACGTTGCGCTCAATCTGAGTGTGTAGACACCGCTGAATTGCCCGTTGATAGGTTGCTCTAGCATTTTTCAAACCGAATGGCATTGTGATGTAGCAGTACGCTCCAAACGGCGTGATGAAGTTGTCTTTAAGCAGTCTTCCTCCCTCAGGCTGATTTGATGGTATCTCAAGTAGCAGTCGAGAAAGCTGAGTAGGTCGTACCTGGCCATGGAATCTACCACCTGATCTATCCTGGGAAGACCAAATGGGTCCTTGGGGCACGCCTTGTTGAGATCGGTGTAGTCGACACACATGCGCCATTTACCATTTTTCTTCCGGACCAGAACTGGGTTTGCCTGCCAATCCGGGTGATAGACCTCCTTGATGAACCCGGCTGTGAGGAGCTTGGTGATCTCCTCCCGAATAGCATCCTTGCGGTCTTGAGCGAAGCGCCGCAGCCGTTGCTTGACTGGTTTGGCATCTATCTTCACGTTGAGGGCGTGCTCGATCACCTCCCTTGGTATTCCCAGCATGTCGGGCGGTTTCCACGCAAATATATCCTTGTTGGCTTCGAGGAAGGTGACGAGTGCATCTTCCTATTTGGGGTCGAGTCCGGTCCCGACTAGGGCAGTCTTGGAGGGGTCGGAAGGGTCCAGGGGGATCTTCTTCGTATCAGAGTCCGCTGAAATTCCCGACTTCACCGCCTTTTTTGCCGGAACTTGATCTTGCTCGACTTTAGTTGTGGCGGCTTGCCGAATGCTGTTGCGCCTGACTGCCGCCTCTTGTGATTGAGCCAGTTCGCAACTCTCCTTGTCGCAGGTGAAAGCTTACTTGACATCGTTGTGGAGGGAGAGGACTCCTGCTGGCCCAGGCATCTTGAGCACCATATATGTATAGTGCGGTATCGCCATAAATTTGGCAAGTGCCGGTCGTCCGAATATCGCGTGGTACGCGGTCTCGAAGTTGGCGACCTCGAAGCAGAAGGTTACTGGCAAAGGTTACTGGCAATGTGATCTGCCCAAGTGGAGTTGATGACAGGCCGGGAATTATCCCGTGGAAGGGCGCAGTGCTCGGCCGTAATTCTGAACGAGGAATCCTCATCTCGTCCAAAGTCTTGGCGAATAAGATGTTGAGCGCGCTGCCTCCGTTGATGAGGGTTTTCTTCAGCCTGATATTTCTAACGACCGGGTCCAGGACGAGTGGGTAGCATCCTGGGTGTGAAACCCGACCTGGGTGATCTACGTGGGTGAACGTGATCGACGTCTCTGACCAGCGCAGGTACTGGGGGGTGTCTGCTGTGGAGATTGAGTTGACGTCGCGCGCCGTGAGCTTCTGTTTTCGCTTGGACTCATATGCAGACAGCCCTCTGAAGATATGGTTGAGCTCGGCCTGAGGATCTTGGAAATCATCGGCCGGACCCTGATTTGGCTTGTCCTTGTCCTTGTCGGCGCCAGAAGACAAAGCCTACTCGGAGGCAAACTTCTTGAGCATGTAGCAGTCTTTGGCCGCGTGCTTGCCCTTGGGGTGGAAGGGGCATGGCCCACTCATGACTTTCTGGTAGTCGTTGTTGCGTTGGGGCGGCGACCAAGTTCGCTCCATGTTGGTCACCTCGTTGTCCGACTTCCGCTTGCAGCTGCCAGACTTGTTTTGAGACGGCTCGTTGTCGGCTTTCGCCTTCTGGTCTTTTTGTCAGGACTCCTTCTCGTCGAGGGCCTCTACGACTGCTTCAGCCGAGTCAGCGTATTTGTTGGCCATGTCAAAAAGAGCCCAGACAGAGGGTGGTGGCTTCCGAGTGAATTTTGCGATGAACGGGGCGTCCTTTACTCCCTTGCGGAAGGCGGCGATGACGGCCTCGTCTCGAATCATTGGGATCTTGTTGCGCTTCTCGAAGAATCTCTTGATAAAATCTCATAGAGACTCCTTCTTCTTCTGGTGTAGTTGATACAAATCGTGCTCAGAAGATGGCCTCTCGTAGGTTCCCTGAAAGTTGGCGATGAACCGCTCCCTGAGTTCTCCCTAGGAACCGATCGACTGCCTCGGGAGCCCTGTCAGCCATGTCCTCGCTGAGTTGGCTAGCGCGACTGGGAGGTAGTTAGCCATGGCTTTGTTGTTGCCCCCAGCAGCTCGGACTGCTAGGGTATATACGGTGAACCAGGACTCGGGATTTATTTTGCCATCATACTTTTCAATTCCTGTGGGCTTAAAGCCAGTTGGCCAGTCGATGTCTTGTAGCTCCCGGGTGAAAGCTGGGATGCCTTCGTCTTCGTGAGGGCTCAGGCTTCGACCACGGCGATAAACCACTCGTGATGGAGACCGAAGCGCTCGTTTTCGTCCTCCAGTCGGCGGCGCTCGTCTTCCAGTCGTTCGTTGCGCCGGGCGTTGATGGTGTGGCGGAGGTCGTGTTGTAGGCATTTTCGGAGGTCTTGGTTGGGCCAGCGCTCATACTGGTGACACCACCGGTTGTCATTGCCGAGTGACATTTGCCTGGACTCCTCACGTGGCCGACTTGAGCCAGCCGCTCAACACCGTGCTGACGTGGATGAGCCCACTGCTGGAGATCCCGACCGGTTAGTCGGTACCACGGTGTCGCTCGACTGCTATTGTTGTTGCTAGCAATCAACAGCCATGATCATCACCTTGATCTTGGCGATAGTTGGGGTGGCCTGGTGATCAGGCCCGAGCTAGAGCGTGTCTAGCAAGGTTGCGGCGGCCACAAAATTCTGTTGTGGCGTGACGAAGACATCATGATCGCCGACTTTAGTCTGGAGAATCTGCTGCTGAGCTGCTCGCCCGGCCTTGCGTAGCCCGTCATTGCGAGCCTCGCGGTCAGCCTCCTCCTGTTGTCGCAGTCGGCGCGCCTTCTCCTGTTGCTCCTCTTGTAGTCAGCGCACCTAGGGTGGTGGTGTTGAAGCCATAAAGATCTCACGGGGGAGGAGGAAACTCGCCAGACTGGAGTCCGAACTAGCGTTCGAACCGTTATCCGACTTGGAGTCGGACTCCGAGTAGTTTATCGGAGTAAGAACGACCCCGACCTCTCTAGATCCAATCTGAAATGGCACTTGGCCGTGTCCAAACTGAATCGCAGGAGATCGGGTCTCCTGCGTGGGATGTAGATCCGCAGCATCGCCGAATCTGTGCGGAAGATTAACGATCTCTCCCCTTCTTGGCCCAACCCGAGCTGGCTCAAGGCCTAGCGCAAGTTGGACGCTAAAGGAGAGAGTTGTCCCAATGCTCAGCAAAGTGAAGGACTGCCGCAGTAGATTGTTGAAGGAGATTGCGGCGTCCTGTGGGCCGACTGGTGCAGCATCGGCTGGTTCCTCGGCCGGCTAGATTGGATCTGCTTCGGCCAAGGTAAGGTTGCCGATCTAGTTGGCGATGAAATCGAGGCTTCCGAAAGAAATTGTGTCTCTAGGGGAGAACTTGTTGCCGTCGATTCTGGTTGCTAGATCCATCGAGCTTGTAGATGTGAAACTCGCCGGAGCCCCTACCTGGCGCGCCAACTGTCGATGTTTTACACCGGCAATACAACTATAGGGCTACTCGGCGAGGGGAAAACTCAATGGAATTGCAAAGGAACACAAAGAGATTTTATACTGGTTCAGGCCCTCGATGTGAGGTAATATCCTACGTCTAGTTGTGGTGTTATTCCTCTGAGGAGTTGTGTCGATCAATGATTTCGTGATCTCGTGCCCCTTGAGGGGCGCCCTGCCTCCCCTTATATACTGGAGGACAGGAGTACATGGTAAGGATTCCAGCCAGATACGGCCAAGGGATTTCCCTCTTAGAGATAGAAACTTATCCGACTAAGACTATGTTTTCCTTATCATACAAGGCAAAATTTGCCAGGTGCTATCTTATCTCTAACTACATGATTCGGCCCATCCTCTATCCGAGTGGCCCATATGCTGGTGATGAAGTACCCGGGGCCCATGGCCTCCACAATTCTATTCTCCTTTATTATCATAATTGCTAATAACATGAAAAATTACATGAGAAGGACATGGCAAATCAATCTAGCAAATAATTCCTTCTGTAAACATTGAATGGAATACAAAGATCATCAAACTGAATATAGCCCCAAGTATTTAAGAAGATAGCAATCTAAGCTCTTCATTCTCACTAGGCAATGTAAACAACATATAAAATCAGCACATGGTGGTTCACAACATTACTACATGTTCATCCCACCCACACTAAGCTTTTCTCTCTGTGGCATGGATATAAGTGAAGCATTTGCACAACTCTTCTTTATCACAAGAAATATGAACAAATTAATCATGTGACAAAGGTAATATAACACGTCCACTGGTGGTGGTTTATCTCCTACTACGATAGTGATCCATAGAAGATAGTCAAATTGGTCCACATTGGAGTGATGTAGTAAACTATGTCTGTTACCTTTGGTCTTATTCAAAAACTGTAGGGCATCCTTTTGACCATTGGACATGTGAACAAGGGAATTTTTTCTCCAATTCTTTTCTTCCTCTTAATTGGTTTTCTCAGACTTGGCCAAAATATGTGCTACAACGCTTTACTTCTTCGTTTTGGCAATATCGGTTTAGTGAGGAATAAAATAGTATATTATTATTCTAAAGCTAAATCGGTGGTTTTAATTTTTCTCTACGATCATTTCTGAAAAATTTCGCAGGGGACATAGTGGCTTTTAAATTTCTTGCCATTTTAAGGTGGAAACGTGTAGAGTGTTTTGTTATCCACTATGCATCTCTATATATATCAAGGTCTACCAAAGTAGAGACATGCTTGCATTGGACCGACATAGAATATGGCTATATGATACTTGCCTACGAACCCCATTTCACTAATTTTACTTACATTCACCTTACACAAGAATTGAACCATGGATGTATAGAGAGATCGGTTGTGTCGGCAATTCAAGCTCTCGACATTCATATGACTTGCAAGTTGCTGAGTCTTGTATAAGATAATACGGATGCCTCGAGTTATACAAAAATCTTGATTGGAACAAAATGTGGCGCATTGTTTTGTTTCGCTTTCTCTATTTGAAGAAACTTAGCACTCGTTGTCAAAGTACTCTCAAGCGTGTGGTGGTTGGTTTGGTGGGCAGAGCAGCGTTGACCCTTCAGAAGTGGTTTCATTCAGCCATTCATATCTGGTCAATGTAGCTTGCCTCGCCGGGCGAGATATGGCTCGACATTTCGTCGGACTTGCATTGTGAAGAACTGAGAAAACAAAAAGTATTATCCTCTCACCTATCTATGCAGGGATATGGACACTCGCAATGGCAGCACCTTAGGGGTCTTAAAATAGGTTCTGGACTAGAGAGCAAGGATGGTACACAGTGGCTGTATTAGTGGATACTTGAGGGGTGATCCAGCGATTGGCAAGGTGGGACATGCTGACAGAAGTATTGTATGTGGAGCTTGGGTCAAATACTTTAGGAGCCCAATTCATAACAGATGTAATGCGTGATATGTCCAAGGCACTGTCTAGTTGCTGGCTAAACGCGTTCTAACCAAATGTGATAGAAAACAGGCAACAAGTATGAGGACAGAGAGAAAGTAAGGAAGGCAAAATGCACCACAAGATGGTCCCTGGTGTGTTCTAATTGTGCTCTCTTCTTTTTTTCTTTTTTTGACCTCTTTTTTGTTTCGTACTTTCCACCCTTTTTTTTTTTTCTTTTTTTTCTGATATTTTTTTTCACTGGAGCATAGGGACAAACTCAGGAGGTGACAGTCAGTCTGATTAAGGTTGGTTTTGTAGAATAACAGAGCGTTGCCTTAAAAGCGTGCTAGAACTTTTTGAAGTGCGGAACGCAATTTTCGGGCTTGGCATTTTGCAAAAAATTTCGGAAAATTTTTGGGGTAGATGGTCTGCGATATTTATTTGCCTGTTCGAGTTGTATGTTGAAAATTATGGCAGTTTCAAGGAAGGTCTCATATAGTGTTTTGTGGAGGTTGATTCGGGATCAGGTGGTGGTGTCTACGGGGGTGCGGCGGATGGATAGAATAGACCTTACACACAATCTAAGGCCCAGCAACCAAATCGACTGGACACAACTCACACTCGAACTCTGTACAGAATTTGTCCAAAGGCTAACATGGGATGTAGGACGGGAAACTACGACTCCAATTTTATTTTTTGTGGTTTTATGGACTCTAGGTATGAACAAAGATTGAAACAGGATGAAAAAGAATGATACTAACGGGCACCTTCGCTCTGATACATACTTTGATGGGCCGGGGTGCCGGATATTGTCCGTTAGGTAAGGATTACTTCTCGATTTGGTGGAGAATTGACCTCCGTCTCGGTTATGATCACAAGACCGACCTGCAAATCCTCGACCACATCTCTTCTTATTATTATCAACCGGGCGCTGCCCAGTTGACTCAGAGGCTTCTGTTTGCGTCGGAAGACAAGAGAAAGAAGATTGCACTACCTTGCGAATGATGATTATAACTCTCGAGTTGGGGTCTACAAACCGATACAACGGCAAAATGTTCAGAGGACAGAATATCTTAAGACCCCTTTAAAAAATGATTGAGTACTATATATATGGGTTGGGAGATCTAGGGTTATTCTGGGCACACTGTGGGCTTAGCCACGAACACATTAATAGGCCAAGGCCCCAAACAGTGCTGGACTGGGGAGGTGTGCCTTGTTTCGATGATTTTGGATGCTTATGAGGAATTTTTAACATGAGACAAAACCATCTGAAAGTAGACTCATAAGCTTTCATAAGCTACTCATGGCCAAATTCTTCTAGATAAGTCGGCTTAGGTCTATTGAAGTTGATGCTATTAGGAGGCGCATCGATCAAAACGTGCAGATTCCTGCTCTTGCCTATTAATGGAGCAAAGTGACGTGGTGATGTGCATACTTGGGTAAGGTCTTGGTTTCGGTTTCCATCAACTTCTTGATCATCTATGTTGTTCCTTGTCTCGGCCTCTTTCCCTTCACCCAAGCAAGTATCTCTGCAAACGAGAACATACAAAACTCATGGTGCAGTAATGGCTGTTCAAATATATAACACATAAATCTTATGTAAAAAGCATGCACCTTTGGTTGATGAATACATAAAGTTGCTAGGGTCATATCCGAGCTAGTGATGTCCTCATCATCGCCCCTCATCTTCAAACGATGAAGAGCCAGGCCACCAAGGACGACTGGGAGCGCGCTAGCCAGGAGAAGGAAACTTGGTTAAGGAGAGCTGTGGACCAACTTAGGGATGAAAAGTGGGCTCTAGCCGAGAAGATCAGAAGTAAATCTTCTGCATTATCCTCCTGACTAAATCCTGATTATATCTCTCCAGCTTTATTGATTCCTGACTACCTTGTTGAGTTCTGACTGCAATCTCAAGTTCTTGACTATTCTGATTTGCAGCCCTCGAAGCCAAGTTGAAACCCAAGTAGAGGAGAAGCATACAAGAGATCAGTTGAAGGAAGCTAAAAGGGCTAAAGCCAAACTGGAGAAGGCAAAACCAAAGTGGAGGCAACTATGCAAGTAAGCTCTTCCTGACAATAACCTTATCCATCTCTTGTTAGTCGATGCATTGTTTGGGCTAAGTATATTGTTGATGAATCTGAATAGCTTCGAAGCTAATGCCAGACCAATTAGCATCTTTGCAGAGGAGATTAAAGGTTGTCAAGGATTCATGGGAAATTCTTGCCGAATTGTGAAAGGGCTTCCTTGAATTATGTAGCCTTACATGTTGGGACTAGTTCCAGTACAGTCTCCCAAGTGCAGCGCGCCTTAGTGAAGCCGAGATCTTGAAAAAGTACCGGATGAGCGTGTCACTGTCGCGTGGCCCACCTTGCTATGACCAAATCGATCTACCTAGGGTAGATATCGAGGCATTGGTGAGGGTTTTGCTAAAGAGACACATTGAACAAGCACTGGAATTGATCAGCCAGGCAAGGTCTAACTGCAAGAGGCGATCACAAGAGACCTGGGTATGTAGAAAAAGGCGATTATGCAGTTGATGTATATAATATTTGGTGAAAGCATGTTATATATCTTGTAAACTATTGTGAGTACTTGTTTATTCTTAGTTGTCATTAGTATCCCGACTTATGTGTCTGCGCCGAGTAGATGTAGGAATTAAGAAACACGTTCACTGCTAAGAGCTATACTCGGGCAAACATAGCATAATCATTGTAAAACTTCGCAACTAAAATAAAACAAGCTTGTATTTTATTAACAAAGGCACAAATACATGAGTCCCCCAACTCACTATTCGGTTGGAACAAGCGATGTAGTGAGTCAGAGAAAAGACATTGTACATATATATATATTGAATACAAAACTCAGGTATAGAAAGGACGTAGTTATTCTATATTTCATGAGTTGCTGACGAGGGCACCGTCTTCGGTCTTCAGTCGGTAGGCACTCGAACATGTCACCTCAGTGATAATGAATGGCCCTTCCCATAGGGGGATAGTTTATGCCTGTCTTTGGTGGTTTGGTATTTTTTCAAGACGAGATCTCCACTAAAAGGCGCAGCCTCGGACATTTCGACTGTGATAATGACACAAGCCTTGAAGATACCTTGTCGACTGGATAGTTGCGATATCCCTCGCTTCTTCCAACTGATCGAGTTCGACCAATCGGGTTTTGTTTGAGTATCTTCTGAGTGGGCCTGAACTTGCGGAGAGCCGAACTCCAACTCAGTTGGTAACATAGCCTCAGCACCATAGACTAGGAAGAAAGGGGATTGCCCTGTTGCCCGACTAACCGTGGTTCTCAGAGACCAGAGAATGGATGGGAGTTCTTGTACCCACCGCCCTGCATATGGTTGTAGTCGGTCGAATACCCTAGCCTTGATACCTTGTAAAATCATGCCATTAGCATGCTCAACCTGCCCATTGCTTCGTGGGTGTGCCACAGAAGCATAACAGATCTTGATTCCAAAATTGTCATAGAAATCTTGAAATACGCTGCCCGTGAATTGAGTACCGTTGTCCGTGATGATGCGGTTAGGAACCCCAGATCAGTATAAAATACTCATGATGAAGTCCTTTGCTCGTGCCACTGTTATGGTAGCAACGGGTTTTGCCTCAATCCACTTTGTGAATTTATCCACTGGGACGAACAAGTGTGTGAACCCTCCTAGAACTTTTTTGAGCGGCCCGACCATGTCGAGCCCCCAAGCTGCAAAGGGCTAAGAGATTGGAATTGTTTGAAGTTCTTGAGCTGGAAGATTTGTTGGTCTTGCATAGAATTGGAATCCCTCGCATGTGCAAACTATATCTTTAACGTCTGTTACTACAGTCGGCTAGAAAAAACCCTGCTTATAAGCCTTTCCGACTAACGTCCTAGATGCGGCATGGTTGCCACAGATACCCGAGTGGATTGATTGCAGAATTTGCTTGCCTTCCTTGGGTGTGACGCAGCGCATAAGGACCCCGGATACGCTTTTGCGGTACAGGTCTTGTCCAACTACAATGAAATATTTGCTTCGACGCTTGATCCGTTCAGCTTCACTGCGTTCTTCTTAGACTTCGTCTTCCAAGAGGAATTTGAGAACTGGAGTCCACCAATCTTGAGAAGTGATTAGTACTTCATTTGTTGCCGGGGTAGGTTCAGCCCCCAACTGTGCAAGCACCGGTTTCTTCTAAACCGATGGCTCTAGTAGTTGTTCAACAAAAACCCTAGACGGGACCACTTCTCGTTTGGATCCCATGTTGGCCAATTCATCTACAGCATCATTGTATTGTCGTAATACATGAGTTATCTCTAGCCTGTCGAACTTGTTTTCTAGTTTTCTGACTTCCTAACAATATGCCACCATGTATCGTCGAGACATGTCCAGTCTTTTATGACTTGGCTGACCACGAGTTGAGAATCCCCGCACACAACTAGTCGACGGATGCCGAGTGATATGGCAATGCAGAGCCCGTGGATAAGTGCCTCGTACTCGGCGACATTGTGGGAAGCCGAAAAGTGGATCTAGAGGATGTACTTGAGTTTTTCACCGGTGGGTGACATCAATACAACGCCAGCCCCTATGCCACCGATCCGTAAAGAACCGCCGAAGTACATCATCCAATGCTCTAGCTTGTCTATGTTTGTAGTTGTCTAAACTTCTGTCCACTCGGCCACAAAGTCGGCTAGAGCTTGAGATTTGATTGCTGTCCGTGGTTGAAAAATGATGTCAAACGCCATTAACTCGAGTGCCCATTTCACGATTCGGCCGGTGGCCTCACGATTGTGTAGGACGTCCCCGAGAGGATATAACATGACAATGGTGACTTGATGCGACTGAAAATAGTGCACCAATTTCTGAACAGTGATGAGTAGGCCATACAACAGCTTCTAGACTTGAGGATACCTCATCTTGGAGTTGGCTAGGACCTCGCTGACGAAGTAGACTAGCCGTTGAATTTTCTGTATATGACCTGGCTCAGATCTCTCGAATACCAGCACCGTGCTGACTACTTGAGGGGTTGCCACCAAGTATAACATTAGCGGTTCCTGGGGCATAGGTGACGCCAACATTAGTGGTGATGTGAGAAATTTTTTGAAGTCTTCGAAGGCTTGCTGGGCTTCAGGTGTCCATTGAAAATTGTCCACTTTCTTCAGTAGTTCAAAGAAGGGCATGCCCCTTTCACCAAGTCGGGACATGAATCGGCTGAGTTGGGGGTGCCATGTTCATGATAGCGTTGATTTTCTCTGGATTGGCCTCAATGCCTCGGTGCGATATGGTGAAGCCGAGTAGCTTTCTGGACGGTACACAGAAAGTACACTTTTTCGGATTCAACTTCATCTTGAACCTTCAAAGGTTTTGAAAGTTTCTTCTAAATCAGCGATGAGATCTTCCCTGGATTTTGTCTTGATTACCACATCGTTGACATATGCCTCCACATTGCGCCTGAGTTGAGTGTGTAGACACCGTTTAATTGCTCATTGATACGTTGCTCCAGCGTTTTTCAACCCGAACGGCATAGTGATGTAGCAGTATGCTCCAAACGGCATGATAAAAGAAGTCTTCAGGCAGTCCTCCTCCTTTAGGCTGATTTGGTGATATCCTGAGTAACAGTCGAGAAAGCTAAGAAGTTCGCACCCTACAGTTGAATCCACCACCTGATCTATTCTGGGTAGACCAAATGGATCTTTGGGGCATGCCTTGTTTAGGTCGGTGTAGTCGACGCACATGCGTCATTTACCGTTCTTCTTCCGGACTAGGACTAGGTTTGCCAGCCAATCCGGGTGGTAGACCTCTTTGATGAACCCGGCTGCAAGGAGCTTGGTTATCTCCTCCTGAATAGCATCTTTGCGGCCCTGTGCGAAGCGCCGTAGCCGTTGTTTAATTGGCTTGGCGTCCGTCTTGACATTGAGAGAATGCTCGATCACCTCCCTAGGTACACCAGGCATGTCGGAAGGTTTCCAAGCAAAGATGTCCCTGTTTGCCTGGAGGAAGGTGACGAGCGTGTATTCCTATTTGGGGTCGAGTCCGATCCTAGCTAGAGTAGTTTTGGAGGGGTTGGTAGGGTCTAGGGGGATCTTTTTGGTTTCAGAATCCGCTGAAATTCCTGACTTTGCTGCTTTCTTGGCCAAAACCTGATCGTCCTCAACAGGAGTTGTAGCAGAGAGCCGAATGTTGTTGCATCTGACTGCCGCTTCTTGAGATTGAGCCAGCTAGTAGCTCTTCTTATCGCAGGTGAAGGCTTGCTTGACATCGCTGCGAAGGGAGAGAACTCTGGCTGGCCCTAGCATCTTGAGCATCATGTAGGTATAATGTGGCATTGCCATGAACTTGGCTTGCGCCGGCCATCCGAGTATGGCGTGATACATGTTAGTGATATGCCCTAGAGGCAACATAGAGATGTTATATATATATCACATGCTATGTTTATAATGTATTGATTGGTTCCTTGAAATAGACATCATCATTATTGATCAATGAGTACGTGACTTATTCATGAGACTCTTAATGTCAAATGTTGCTATTTCTAAATGATCCCTGATCATATATCATATGAGAAACAAATATGATTCTAACATCAGCATATGTATTGATTGATGATCATGTCTCATGGATCATGGTATGGAGATACCAAATCGATAATATGGACATATGTTAGTGAACATATGTTGGATAGACCCGCCATGAGATACTGCAGAGATTTCATGTGTCATCAGTTAGTCTCAAGTAGTGTTTATGTAGAGTCCTTAGACTTGAGATCATCATGGTTCCCAACATACGTAGTAGCTTATTTTGGGACTACTAAACACTACTCCGTAACTGGGTAGTCACAAAAGTAGTCTTTGGGTTTGCTATGAAACATGTAGTGGGATGTGAATGATCAAGATAGAATTTGCCCCTCCTTACGGGATGTAATGGATTATGGAAGTGCATGGCCATGCTAGGGTGATTGAGGTGTCAATCACAAGTTTGTAATCCATCACAGGATCGAGAGAGTGATTGAGCTATTAAGAGGATGACACAAGTCTCGCCTTGAGCTCAATCGATGTCGTGAGGCAAAGGGATTTGTACATGTGGACATTAGAGGTTTAGCCGATATGATCTTTACGTATATTTTGGGGTTAATATGCCTTGCTAGAGGCTGCTATTAACAGGGTGACCAAAAAGGCATTTCTAGGTCGCGACAAAATATACGTGAACCTACAGGGTCACACAGGGTTGGAACACTTATTCGAATGTGATTTGAATATGGGCTTGATTCGGATAGAGATCCAAGTAGACTCTTACTGGGCCTCGGTCCACGAGGCCCAAGTGAGGAGGTCTATATATAGGGAGGCAAGGGGCTGAGGAGATACATGTTTTTCTGTTAACCTCGAGCTAAACACTAGCCGCCCCTCCCGAGCCAAAACCTAGCTGCTCACGAGTGCTAGTACACTCGCGATCGGCGTTCCAGCCCCGGACGTGTGGATACCGGTAGAGGCGCTGCTTGTTGCGGCGTTGATCAGCCGAAGATCAACTACTTCCACTACTACCTCGACGCGCGCGTGGTTGGATCGGCTTCTCCAACCCTTCTTCCGCTGCACTGCGCGTCTAGTGGTAACAATCCATGATCCCTCTCTCGCATGATGTCCTGGTGTGCGCGGTAGAAATTTTTGTTTTCTGCTATCGTAGCCTATGCGTACTCCTTCAATACGCTGTCTCGAAGTCGGCAACCTCAAAACAGATACTCTCTATGCAGAAATTATCCCACGTGCCAAAAGTGACTGGGAGAGTTATCTGTCCGAGTGGAGCAGAAGATAGGCCGGGGATTACCCCGTGGAAGGGCGTTGTACTCTACTGTAGCTCTAACTCGGGATCTTCATCTCGTCCAGGGTCTTGGCGAATAGAGTGTTGAGAGCGCTGCCTCCATCTATGAGAACCTTCTTCAATTTGATGCTCTTGACGACCAGGTCCAGGACGAGTGGGTAGCGTCCTAGATGAGTAACTCGATCGGGATGATCTGCACAGTCAAACATTATTGGGGTTTCTGACCAGCGCAAGTATTGGGGGGCGTCTGCCACGGAGACCAAGTTGATTTTGCGTGCTATAAGTTCTGCTTCCTCTTAGACTCGTATGCAGATAGCCCTCTGAAGATGTGGTTGAGCTCAGCATGGGGATCTTGGTAATCATCGGTTGTGCCCGAATCTAGCTTATATTTATTAGCGTTAGATGTTGATGCCTGCTCAGAAGCAAATTTCTTAAGCATGAAGCAGTCCTTGGCCACGTGTTTGCCCTTTGGATGAAAGGGGCAAGGCCCGTTCATCACTTTTTGGTATTCGTTGTTCCTCCGGGGTCGCGGCCGAGTACGCTCCACAGTGGCCACCATGTTATCCGATTTCCTCTTGTGGCTGCCAGATTTGTTCTATGTTGGTCCGTCGTTGTCTTTCTTGTCCTTTTGCTAGGGCTCTTTTTTGTCATCGAGGGCCTAAGCGACCGCATTGGCTGAGTCGGCATACTTGTTCGCCATATTAGAAAGAGCCTTGACAGAAGGAGGAGGTTTCCGAGTGAACTTGGCAATGAACGGGGCATCTTTGACTCCCTTGTGGAAGGCGGCGATGATGACCTCGTCCTTGATCATTGGGATGGAGTTTTGCTTCTCGGAAAACCTCTTGATGAACTCACGCAGACACTCGTTCTTCCTTTGGTGCAGCTAGTAGAGATCGTGCTCAGAAGACAGCCTCTCGTAAGTTCCCTGAAAGTTGGCGATAAAGCGTTCCTGGAGTTCTCCCCAGGAACTGATTGACTTCTTTGGGAGCCCCGTTAGCCATGTCCTGGCCGAGTTGGCCAGGGCAACTGGAAGGTAGTTGACCATGGCTTTGTGATCTCCTCCGGCTGCTCGAATTGCCAGAGTGTAGACTATTAGCCAGGACTCGGGATTGGTTTTCCCGTCGTATTTCTCAATCCTAGTTGGCTTAAAACTATAGGCCAGTCGACCTGTTGCAGCTCTCGGGTGAAGGCTGGCACGCCTTCATTAGCATGAGGGCTTCGGCTCTGACTGTGACGGTGAAACCGTTCGTGGTGGAGGCCGAAGTGCTCGTTCTCGTCTTCCAGTCGGCACTGCTCGTCTTCCTCTCGTTCGAGACACCGTGCGTTAATGTCCTGCCGAAGGTCACGCTGTAGTCATTCTCGGAGATCCTGGTTGTCCCAATGGTTGTTTTGGCGCCGTCAGTTGTTGTTGGGGTTGCTGAGTGACATCTGGTGTGACTCCGTGTGCGGCTAATTGGAGCCGGCCGCTCGGTGTCGTGTCAAGATGGATGAGACTGCCGTTGGAGATGCCAACTATTGGTGCTGCTGACATGCAGCAGCGGTGATCATGGCTTTTATCCTGGCTATAGTCGTGGTGGCCTGGTGATCATGCCCAAACTAGAGTGTGTCCAGCAGAGTGGTGGCGGCTATGACGTTTTGCTGAGGTGTAACGAAGACGTCGTAGTCACCGACTCGGATTTGGAGGATTTGTTGCTGAGCAGTCTGCCTAGCCCTGCACAGATCGTTGTTGCAGGCGTGCAGGCGCCTTGCTTCCTCCTCTTGCTGTTCTCGCGGTCGGCTGGCCTCCTCCTCTTGCTGCTCGCGTAGTCGGCGTGCCTCCTGAGTAGGAGTAGTGCCTTTGGACGTCATGAAAACTTCGAGTGGGGGAGAGAAGCTTGCCGAGCTGATGTCCAACTTAGAGTCAGAATCAGAGTAGTTGATGGGGGTGATGATGACTCCGACCTCCCTAGGTCCAATCTCGAGTGGCTCTGGGCCGTGTCCGAGTTGAATCCCAAGGGATCGGGTCTACCGCATCTGATGCTGGTCGTAGTTGTCCGTGGCGTTGCCGAGTCTGAACGGGAGATTGATGATCTCCTTCTTCCTTAGCCCGATCTCGGCCGGCTCAAGGCCGAGTCCGAGTCGAACACTGAAAGAAAGAGTTGTCCCGAGACCCGGACATGTTGAGGATTGCCGCAGCATGTCGACGAGGGTTGTCGTGGCATTGCGTGGGCTGACTGGCGCGGAGTCGGCTTGGTCCCTAGCCGATCGGATTGAGTCCGAGTCGGACAGGGTGAGGTCACCGAATTCGTCGGCGATGAAGTCGAGGCTCCCAAGGTGATTATTTCCCCGGGGGAGAAGTTGATGCCGTCGACTCCCGTGATTGGATCCATTAGGTTTGATGAAGATGATCTCGACGAAGCCCCTACCTGGCACGCCAACTGTTGATGTTTTGTATCGGCAATAAATATATAGGGCTACTTGTCGGACCGAAACTTGATGGATTGCAAAGGGACACAAGCAATTTATACTGGTTTAGGCCCTCGAGAAGAGGTAATACCCTACGTCCAGTTGTTGTGTATTGCCTTTAAGGTTGTATGATTCTAATCGTGGTGATCTTGGTGATCCTGCCCTCGGGGGCACCTTGCCTCCCCTTATATATCGGGGGACAGGGTTACAGAGTAGGAATCCCAGTCGGGCTCCGACCAAGGGATTTCCTTCTAGGAATACAATGTGCCCGACTAGGACTATATCCTTCCCTGTCGTACAGGGTTATGTATGCCAAGTCCTATTGTATCTCTAATTACAAGGTTAGGCCCATCCTCTGTCCAAGTGGCCCAATAGCTTCTCATGAGGTACCGGGGCCCATGGCACCAACAGCGTCTGAAGTTGTTTTGTCCAACGGGACAAGGGTATCTCCAAACAGCTAACGTTGTTGACAAGCTGCAGCGGTTATCATGGCCTTGATTCTTGTGATAGTCGGAGTGGCTTGGTGATCAGGCCCCAGCTGCAGAGTGTCCAGGAGCGTTGCAGCGGCCACGACTTTCTGCTGTGGTGTTACAAAGACATCATGGTCGCCTACCCTAGTTTGGAGGATCTCCTATTGCACCATTCACCCGAGCTTGCGTAGATTGTCATTACGCGCATCGTGCTCGGCTTGTAGACGTCGTGCGTCTTCCTCCTATTGCTCTCGTAGTCGGTGAGTCTCCTCCTCATGTTCCTCACGTAGTCGGCGTGCATCATGTGTCCAAGTTGATCCCTTCGACGCCATGAAGACCTCATGTGGTGGAGAGAATGTCCCCGAACTGCTGTCCGACTATGAATCGGACACAGAGTAGTTTATCGGCGAGAGAATTACCCCAACCTCCCTAGATCCAATCTCTAGCAGTGCTAGGCCGTATCCGAGTCAAATTCTAGAAGGTGAAGTTTGTCGTGCCAGATTAGAATTGAAGATGGCTGTGGAATCTCTGAGCCCCATCGGGAAATCAATGATCTTGTTTCCCCCAAGCCCTATTTCGATCGGCTCAAGGCCGTATCCGATTCGAACACTAGGAAAGAGAGCTGTCCCTAGACTTGCAGACCTTGGATATCGCCACAGTAGGTCACCAAAAACCGCTACAGCGTTGAGTAAACTAACTGGCGTTGGGTCGGCCTTGTTCCTAGACAATCGGGTTGAAGCCGAGTCGGACAAGGTGAGATTGCCAAGGTTATCTGTGATGAAGTCGAGGCTCCCGAAGGTGATGGCTTGTCCGGGGATGAACTTGGCACAGTCGATTCTGTTGGTGAGATCCATCAGGCTTAATGATGATGATCTTGAAGAAACCCCTACCTGGTGCGCCAATTGTCGATGCTTTGTATTGACAATAATTATAGGGGGCTGTTCGCAAGACCTAAACTTGATGGATGTGAAGGAATATGCAAAGAGTTTATCTTGGTTCAGGCCCTCAAGGTGAGGTAATACCCTACTTTTAGCTGTTATGTATTGCGTTCGAGATTTCTCTGGCGAGATTCTATATGGTGTTGGTTATCTGCCCAAGGGGCTCCTTGCCTCCCCTTATATACTGAGGAGGCAAGGTTATAGGTAGGAATCCCAGTCAAACTCAACCAAAGGATTTCCTTCTAGGAACACAACATAACTGGCTAGGACTATATCCCTTTCCTGGTCATGCAAGGTAATATAAGCCGAGTTCTACTACATCCCTAATTACATGATCAAGCCCACCCTCTATCTGAGTGGCCATATTGCTTTCCATGAGGTACCCGGAGCCCATGGCCTCCACACCGCACCACTCGTCGCTGCTCCTCAAGGGCCAACGCCGAGCAGCACAACCCCCCAGAGTAAGCCTTCAGGCTCTTCTCCAACTACCTCCCCCAGTGACACACAGGGGTGGAGGTTTAATACTTCCAAGAGGTATGAGATCTTCAGTCTTCAAATATCCTGATGTGTGTTGCAATGTCTTGATTGCAGAATAATTGTGCAAAAAGCCAAGTGACACTGATCCCAACAGGACAGCGCCACCAACCCCCATCACAGACCCAACCCCGACTGGTATAGAGGCGCCTGTGTCACCACCCGAGCCATGCACTACCCCAGCCCATAAAGATGTGGTGGCAAACTCGGGCAAACAACCAACCTCACCTAGTCGGAAGGCTGCTGAGCCGGTCATAGACCCAGTCATCGAGTCAGCTGAAGGGCCTATGCTTCCAGAAGACCTCAGGCCAGTGACTCCTTCTCTTCCATCTTCCCCTTCTTTAGACGATGACGACCTCCCCAAACTTGAGGCACCACCTCGCAACTTCCCCCCGGTGTTCCATTGGATAAACCCGGATGGCAACACGGACGTCCTGAGTCTAGATGAGGAAGCCACCAGAAAGGAGCGGATTGAGCTGTTTGAGGCCACCATCACTTCTTCGCAGTAGATCCAGGTAAGCAGTTCATCCGATTATTGCTCTTGACTCGTTTGTTGATCTTGTGATCTTGTGATTCATTGCTTTATGTAACAATGCATTGTCTTGTAGAAAGTGGTTGATCGGTCTGAGAAGATGAGCCGGGTGCTTGCTAGGCTGACTCCTCATATTGCTCAGTTCACTCAACTCCAGTCAGAGAAAAACGAGCTAGAGTGAACTAGCAAGTAGAGGGAGGCCTGGCTGAGGGACTCTTTTAACCAGTTGTGTGACGAAGTGTGGGCAAAGACTGGAACCATTCGAGGTGTGTTTTGCTGATGCCCATATTATTTCAGGTCCTCTCCGCAATGTGCTGACGCTCAAGTCTGTCTTGTTGTAGCTCATGAGACAGAACTGAACAATAAATCCTTGGAGCTTGAACGCTTGAAGAAAGAGCTCAAAGAGCTCGAGAAGGTGAAGTCCAAGGTTGACGCTGAGTTTGCGAGTAAGTTCCTTGTCTGCCTCTGAACTTTGCTTATCTGAATGATCTGGCCCCCTGATTGCTTGTCTTTGGATGATGGACTACAAGGCTAATGTGCAGACACAATTCAGCTCCTTTGGCGAAGAAATCAGGGTGATAGAGAACTCGCAGAACGCAATTGTGGACTTGGCAAGGTCTCTGTTGGACATCATGCAGCCGGGTGGAGCCAGGTCCAGCTCAAGTACTCCTGCCCAGGTGCTTCAACGACTTCGAGATGCTCCGCTATCTTGAAGACTTTTGTCATGGAGCATGCCACCCTGGGGATCACCCAGGCCCTCGCTATGACCAAGTCTCTTTACTCCCAAGTGGATATTGAGGCGATCGGCAAGGGGTTCGCCAAAGGCATGACTCCCGAGCAGGGGCTTGAGTTGATCAACCAAGTGAGGCCCATTGCTAATATAATCGCCGAGGAGTTGCCATTGTAATTGCTGTGCCCAAGAAACAAACTCTTTTAAGTGGTATGTGCATGGGGGAAAACAATCATGATTTGTATATATTCTAAATGCATGTGTTTCTCTATTTTTTGCAAATCCTGGCTGAGTACTTGATTCATCGTAGTCATCATTAGTCTTATCCGACCAGCTAGATTATACCGAGTTATAAGGACCAACATAGAAAGCATTCATCCAATAAGTTTGTTCTCGGTAAAGGCTAGCATGATCTATACAAAACTTCGTGACTTAGATAAACCAAACTCGAGGCTAAGCAATAACACGAGACATATCATCATGTAGCCCCCGAGTCACTACTCGGTTGGAACAATCGGCATAGTGAGTCAGAGTAAAAAACTTTATTGATATGTATATAAATTGAGTACAATGCTTAGGTATAGAAAAGATGTAGGTGTTCTATGTTCCATGAGTTGTTGACTAGGACACCATCTTTAGTCTTCAGTCAGTAAGCCCCTAGGCGTGTCACTTCAGCGATAATGAACGACCCCTCCCATAAGGGAGATAATTTGTGCCTATCCTTCATGGTTTGAATTTTTCTCAATATGAGATCTCCCACTGAAAAGGCGCAGCCACGGATATTACGACTGTGAAACGAAGTAAGCCTTAAAGGTATCTTGCCGACTGAACTGTTGTGAAGTCCCTTGCTTCCTCCCACTGATCGAGCTCGACCAGTCGGTCTTCATTTGATTTTTCTTCTGAGTGGGCCCAGACTCACGGAGAGCTGAACTCCAACTCGGTTGATAGCATGGCCTCAGCACCATAGACTAGGAAAAAAGGGGATTGCCCTGTAGCCCAACTGACCATGGTTCGCAAAGACCAGAGAACGGATAGGAGTTCTTGTACCCACTGCCCTGCATATGGTCGTAGTCAGTCGAACACCCTAGCCTTGATACCTTTCCAGACCATGCCGTTTGCACGCTCGACCTGCCCATTGCTCCGTCGGTGAGCCACAAAAGCATAACAGATCTTGATGCCGAATTCATCATAGAAATCTTGAAAGATGCTGCCGGTGAACTGAGTGTCATTATCTGTTATGATGCGATTGGAAACTCCAAATCGGTAAATAATACCCATGATGAAGTCTTATGCCCTTGCCGTAGTTATAGTAGCAACGGGTTTTGCCCTAATCCACTTTGTGAACTTGTCTACCACGATAAACAAGGGTGTAAACCCTCCTGGTGCTTTCTTGAAAGGACTGACCATATCAAGCCCCCAAACCACAAAGGGCCAACAAATTGAAATTGTCTACAACTCCTAAGCTGGTAAATGTGTTTGCCGAGCAAAAAATTGGCATCCATCGCTTGTCCAAACTATGTCTTTTGCATCGGTAACCACAGTTGGCCAAAAGAAACCCTATATACAAGCCTTTCCGACTAACGTCCTAGACGACTCCGGATGGTTGCCCCAGATGCCTGAGTGAATTTATTGCATAATCTACTTGCCTCCTCAGGTCTAACGTAGCACATGAGGACTCCAGATGCACTTCGATAAAAGAGTTTTTCTCTAACCACGATAAAGCTTTTGCTCTGATGTTTGACATGTTCGGCTTCACAGCGGTCTTCCGGGAGATCATCTTCCAATAAGAATCGGATGATTGGAGTCCTCCATTCTTGAGAAACAATAAGCACCTCCCATGATTCAAGTTTTGACTCAGCCCCCGACTGGTCATGGTCAGGCTTTTTCTTGACTGATGGCTCCAGCAACTACTCAACAAAAACTCCAGTCGAGACCACTTCACGTTTGGATCCCATATTGGCTAGTTCGTCTGCGGCTTCATTGTATTGGCACAAAACATGAGTGATTTCTAGCCTATCAAACTTGTTTTCTAGCTTCCACACTTATTGGCAGTATCCCGTCATGTTGTCATCCAAGCACATCTAATCCTTCATGACTTGGTTCACCACTTACTAGGAATCCCCGCAAACCACTAATCATCGGATTACCATGTCATCGACATATGCCTCCACATTGTGCCCAAGTTGAGTGTGAAGACACCGCTGGATGGCACGTTGGTACGTTGCTCCGGTGTTTTTCAACCCAAACGACATAGTGGCATAGCAATATGCTCCAAACGGCATGATAAAAGAAGTTTTCAGGCAGTCCTTTTCCTTGAGACTTATCTGATGGTATCTTGAATAATAGTTGAGAAAGCTGAGTAGTTCGCATCCCGCAGTTGAGTCGACCACCTGATCTATCCTGGGTAGACCAAATGGGTCTTTGAGACACGCCTTGTTTAAGTCGGTGTAGTCGACGCACATGCGCCATTTACCGTTTTTCTTCCATACCACGACTGGTTTTGCCAGTCAATCTAGCTGTTAGACCTCTTTGATGTACCCTACTGCCAGGAGCTTAGTTATCTCCTCGTGGATACCATCTTTGCGGTCATGTGCGAATCGCCATAGTCGTTGATTGAATAGTTTGGCGTCCGGCTTGATGTTGAGGGAATGCTTGATCACCTCCCTTGGTACACCAGGCATGTCGGAAGGATTCCAAGCAAAAATATCCCTATTCACCTGGAGGAAGGTGACGAGCTCGTCTTCCTATTGGGGGTCAAGTCCGGTCCCAACAAGCATAGTCTTGGCAGGGTCAAAAAGGTCCAGGGGATCTTCTTGCTTTCTAACTTCGATGAAATTCCTGACTAGGCCGACTTTTTAGCGGAGACTTCATCGTCCTCCTTTGAAGCCGATGTAGCTAGTCAGATATTGCTTCGTTCGACTGCAGCTTCTTGTGACTAGGCCAACTCACACCTTTCCTTGTCGCAGGTGAAGGCTTGTTTGACGTCTTTGCGTAGTGAGAGTACTTCTGCTGGGCCGGGCATCTTGAGCATCATGTATGTGTAGTGGGATACCGCCATGAATTTAGCAAGCGCCGGTCTTCCAATAATGGCATGGTATGCTGTCTTGAAGTCGATAGCCTCAAAACCGATATTCTAGGTGCAAAAATCCTCCCAGGTGCCAAAGGTAACTGGCAGAGTGATCTGACCAAGTGGTGTTGAAGAAAGGCCGAGGATTATCCCTTGGAAGGGAGCTGTACTCTGTTGTAACTTGGATCGAGGAATTTTCACCTCATCGAGTGTCTTGGCAAAAAGGATGTTGAGTGCTGTGGAGGCCATGGGCCCCGGGTACCTCATGGGAAGCATTGTGGCCACTCGGATAGAGGATGGGTCTGATCATGTAATTGGGAATATAATAGGACTCGGTATATGTTACCTTATATAACAAGGAAAGGATATGGTCCTAGGCGGGTATATTATGTTCCTAGAAGGAAATCCCTTGGTCAAGTTCGATTGGGATTTCTACCATGTAACCTTACCTCTCTAGTATATAGGGGGAGGCAAGGAGCCCCCTGGGGTAGAATACAGAATCTCACCAGAGAAACCTCAAAGGCAATACACAACAGCTGGAAGTAGGGTATTACCTCACCTTGAGGGCCTAAACCAGGATAAATTCGTCTTGTGTTCCTTTGCAATCCATCAACTTTAGGTGTCACGAGTAGCCCCATATTATCACTGCCGATACAAAGCATCGACAGTTCGCGCGCTAGGTAGGGGCTTCGTCGAGATTATCTTCATCAAGCCTGATGGATCCATCCACCGGAGTTGATGGAGTCAAGCTCAACCCTGGGCAAGAGATCAGCTCCGGGAGTCTCGACTTCATCGCCAACAAATTTGACAACCTCACCCTGACTGACTAGGATTCGACCCGGTTGGCCCGGAACTAGGCAAACTTTGTGCCAGTCAGCCTAGTCAATGCTATAGCCATCTTCGGCAACTTGCTACGGTGATTCTCGAGATCCACGAGTCTAGGGACAATTCTTTCTCCTGGAGTTTGACTTGGACTCGACCTTGAGCTAGTCGAGAATGGGCTAGGGGAGGAGGAGATCGCCAATCTCCTGTTTAGACTTAGCAATACTGCGAATAACTTCAATTTAACTCTGATGCAGCAGATCCAATCCCCTGGAATTCAATTAGGATATGGCCTAGAGCAGCTCGAGATCGGATCTGATGCGAGTGGTTGCCCGATCTTTCGATTGGTTCGATTTGGCGACGTGTGGACGTTCACGTTTTGAGGCTTCCGATCAGTAGATCGTCACCTCGCACTTGCTACACCCGCACATCTTGTCGTTATCAGCCACGCTCTCATACAGTCGACCTAACCACGAAGGTTTTGCTCCTGCAAACAATCAAAGAAATTTACAAGAACAAAGAAAACACAACCTGAATTGCAGATGAATGTTTAGCACACGAAGTTGGGGTTCTACAAACTGATCTAGACGGCGAAACTGCAATGGCAGAATAATCTAAGCAAAACCCGACTATAAACAATGACGGCTACTGAATATATATGAGTTGGGACGTCCTAGGGTTAACCCTAGAGCACACACCCCTTGGGCTTAGCCCACAACATAATTACAAGGCCCAAGGCCCAAAACAGACTCTGACTAGAAGAGGTATATGTCTTGATTCAATGATTCTGGACAGCTCAGAAGGAATTTTGACATGAGACCAAAACCATCTAAAAGTAGACTCCATAAGCTTTCCAACAAGTACTCATGGGCCCTGAAAGTCCTTCTGGATCAGTGGCTAGGTCTATTTGAAGTTGATGCTGTCAGAAGGTCTGAATCCGAATCCAAAGCAAACGGGAACACACAAAACTCATGGTGCAGTAACGGCTGTTCAAATATATAACACGTAAATCTTAAGTAGAAAGCATGCACCTTTAGTTGATGAATACATAAGGTAGCTATGGTCATATCTGAGCTAGTGATATCCTCATCAAGATCTAGGGAGGTTGGAGTTGTAATCACACCCCCCCTGAACTACTCCGATTCCGACTCAGTCGGATAGCAGCTTAGGAAGCTTCTCTCCACCGCCCGAAGTGTTCATGGCATCAAAGGGATCAACCCCAGGGCAAGACGCACCCCGAATGCGTGAGCAGCAAGAGGAGGAAGCCCACTGATTGCGTGAGCAACAAGAGGAGGACGCACGACGCCTACAAGCTAAGCACGATGCTCTTAACGACAACTTACGCAAGGTTGGGCGGATTGCTCAGCAAGAGATCCTCCAAACCCATGTCAGCGACCACGACGTCTTCGTGACACTACAGTAGAATGTCATGGCTGCTGCCAGACTACTAGACACCTTGCAATTCGGGCCCGACCACCAGGCTACCCCGACTATTGCAAGGACCAAGGCAATGATCACCGCTGCAGCATGCCAGCAGCGACAACAGTCTAGAGACACTCTCATATCCTCAAATAAGACTGCTTCAGATACAGCGGTCTCATCTGCCTCAGCACGGCACTGAGCAGCTGGCTCCGGTTAGCACCACTCAGAGTCCCACAAAACGTCTCTCGGCAACCGAAGAAATGATCGATGGCGTGATCACCGCGAGGAGTGCCGTGACAACTAGGATGCCCGAGGACGACTACAGCGGGATCTCTGCCACGACATCAATGCTCGAACCGGGAACATGAGGAGAATGAACGCTACCAACTCGAAGAAGAGCACGAGCACTTGAGCCTCCACCACGAGCGGTTTCATCGCCGCAGTCGAAGCCGGAGCCCTCACCCAAATGAAGGAGTCCCGGCGTTCACCCACAAACAACAACAAGTTGACTGGCCATCCGGCTTCAAGCCAACTGGTATAGAAAAGTACGATGGGAAGACCAACTGGGAGTCCTGGCTAACCGTGTACACCTTGCCAATACACGTGGCTGGAGGCAATCACAAGGCCATGGCTAACTACCTGCTAGTTGCCTTAGCCAACTCAGCGAGAACGTGGCTCATGGGGCTTCGTAGGCGGTCAATTGGCTCCTAGAGGGAAGTCCGTGAGCGATTCATCACGAACTTCCAAGGGACCTACGAAAGGCCATCATCCGAGTACTATCTGTACCAATGCCACCAAAGAAAAAACAAGTCCCTCCATGACATCATCAAGTGTTTTTCCGAGAAGAGGAACTCAATACCCAAGATCAAGGACGAGATCATCATTGCTGCTTTCCGCAAGGGAGTAAAGGACACATTGTTCATCGCCAAGTTCACTCAAAAGCCTCCAAGCTCTGTCAAGGCCCTATTTGATATGGTGAACAAATACACCGACTTAGCGGATGCTGTTGCTGAGGCCCTTGACAACAAGAAGGAGCCCCAATAGAAGGAGCGGAAGGACACTGACGATGTAGCCACGACTAAGTCTGGAAACCGCAAACACAAGTTAGACAACGTCGTGGCAATTGTCGAGCGCAACCGACCATGACCCCCGAGGACGGACGACTACCAGAAGGTTATGAACGGGCCATGCCCTTTTCACCCAAAGGGGAAGCACGTGGCCAAAAATTGCTTCATGCTTAAGAAGTTTGCTTCATGCTTAAGAAGTTTGCTTCTCAGTAGACATCTACGTCCGGCGAGTAGAAAGACAAAGATAAGTCAGACTGCGGCGCGGCTGGCGACTATCAAGATCCCCAAGCTGAGCTCAATCACATATTTGGAGGGCCATCTGCGTATAAGTCTAAGAGCAAACAGAAGCTAACCGCCCGAGAGGTGAACTTGATCTCATCAGACACTCCCCAATATCTGCGCTGGTCGGAAACGGCAATCACCTTTGACCGCGCGGATCATCTTGACCGAGTAACGCATCCAGGACGTTATCCACTCATACTAGACCCAGTCATCAGAAGCATCAAAATGAAGAAGGTTCTCATCGATTGAGGAAGCGCACTCAACATCTTGTTCGCCAAGACGCTCAACAAGATGAAGATACCTCGATCCAAGCTGGGGCCGAGTACAGCTCCCTTCCACGGGGTAATCCAAGGCCTCTCTTCACCTCCACTTGGACAGATCACTCTTGCCAGTTATTTTTGGCACGCGGGAAAATTTCCGCACGGAGAACATCTGATTCGAGGTTGCCGACTTCAAGACCATGCATCACGCTATACTCGGACGGCCTGCACTTGCCAAATTCATGGCAGTGCCGCACTATACATATATGGTGCTCAAGATGCCAGGACTAGCAGGATTACTTTCTGTGCACAGTGATGTCAAGCAAGCCTTCACCTACGACAAGGAGAGTTGCGAGCTGGCCCAATCTCATAAGATGACAATTGAACGAAGCAATATCCGACTAGCTACAACAACTGCAAACGAGGATGATCAAGTCTTGGCGAAGAAGCAACCAAGTTAGGAATTTCAGCGGATTCAGAAACAAAAAAGATTCCCCTGGACCCTTTCGACCCCACCAAGATTGCACTTGTCAGGACCGGACTCGACCCCAAATAGGAAGACGAGCTCGTCACCTTCCTCCAGACAAACAGGGACATATTTTCTTGGAAGCCTTCCGACATGCCTAGTGTACCAAGGGAGGTGATTGAGTATTCCCTAAATGTCAAGCCGGACGCCAAACCAGTCAAGCAGCGACTACGGCACTTCGCACAAGACCACAAAGATGCTATTCGGGAGGAGATAACCAAGCTCCTAGCAGCCGGGTTCATCAAAGAGGTCTACCACCCGGATTGGCTGGCAAACCCAGTCCTGCTCCAGAAGAAGAACGATAAATGGTGCATGTGCGTCGACTATACCAACTTAAACAAGGCGTCCCAAAGATCCATTTGGTCTACCAAGAATAAATCAGGTGGCCGATTCAACAGCGGGATGCGAATTGCTCAGTTTTCTCGACTATTACTCGGGATATCATCAAATTAGTTTAAAGGAGGAGGACTGCCTGAAGACTTCTTTCATCATGCCATTCAGGGCATACTGCTATGTCAGTATGCTGTTCGGGTTGAAAAACGCTAGAGCAAGGTATCAACGTGCTATCCAACGGTGTCTTCACACTCCACTAGGGTGCAACATGGAGGCATATGTCCATGACGTGGTGATCAAGACCAAAGTCAAGGAGGACCTCATCGCTGAATTGGAAGAAACTTTTCAAAGCCTTCGAAGATTCAAGATGAAACTGAACCCGGAAAAGTGCATCTTCGGAGTACCTTTGGGAAAGTTGCTCGGCCTCATTGTTTCACAACATGGCATCGAGCCAAATCCAGAGAAAATCAACACAATAATGAACATGGCGCCCCCGACTAGCCACAAGGATGTACAGAAGCTAACCGGCTGCATGGCGGCACTCAGCTGATTTGTGTCCCAACTTGGCAAATGGAGTATGCCCTTTTTCAAATTACTGAAGAAAGTTGACAGTTTTCAACGGCTCATGCTGTATCTGGCGGCAACTACTCAGGTAGTCATCACGGTGTTGGTAGTTGAGCGGGTAGAGCTAGGGAACATACAGAAGGTTCAAAGGCTAGTTTACTCTGTTAGCAAAGTCTTAGGCAAATCCAAGATGAGATATCCCCAAGTCCAGAAGCTGCTATATGGTCCACTCATAACTGTCTGGAAGTTGGTGCACTATTTTCAGTCACATCAAGTTACAATCGTAACATCGTATCCGCTCGGGGATGTCCTACACAATCGCAAAGCCACAACAGAATCTCTAAATGGGTGCTCGAGTTGATGGCGTTTGATATTGTCTTCCAGCCAAAAACAACAATCAAGTCCCAAGCATTTGCCGACTTTGTGGCCGAGTGGACAGAAGTTCAGACGGCCACACCAGCTGATAAGCTCGAATATTGGACGATGTACTTCGACGGTTCTATATGGATTAGCGGAGCAGGGGCGGGCATCGTCCTGACGTCACCCACCGAAGAAAAACTTAAATATATCCTTCAGATTCATTTTCCAGCATCTCACAATGTCACCAAGTACGAGGCACTTATCCAAGGGCTTCGTATCGCCATATCACTTGGTATTCATCGACTGGTAGTTCGCGGGGATTCTCAACTTGTGGTAAATCAAGTTATGAAAGACTGGACGTGTCTGGATGATAACATGGCAGCGTATTGTCAGGAAGTAAATAAGTTTGATGGGCTAGAAGTTACACATGTACTATGCCAATACAATGAAGCTAGAGATGAATTAGCCAACATGGGATCCAAGAGAGAAGTAGTCCCGACTAGAGTTTTTATCAAGCAATTGCTAGAGCCATCGTCAAGAAAAAGACTGTTCCAGAGCAGTCGGGGGCTGAACCTACCCTAGAGCTAAGGGAAGTTCTAATCATCTCTCAAGACTGGCGGACCCTAATAATCAGATTCTTACTAGAAGACGAGCTCCCAGAATATCACAGCAAAGCCGAGCAGATGAAGTGTTGAAGTAAATGCTTTCTTATAATCGGAGAAGATCTCTATCGTCGAAGCGCATCTAGAGTCCTCATGCACTGTGTCACTTCCAAGGAGGGCAAGCAGATTCTATAGTCCATCCACTCAGGCATCTGTGGTAACCATGCCGCATCGAGGATGTTAGTCGGAAAGGCTTATAGGCAAGGATTCTTCTGGCTGACTGCTGTTACTGACGCCAAGGATATAGTTCAGACATGCGAGGGATGCCAGTTCTTTGCTCGGCAAACACATCTACCAGCTCAGGAATTACAAACATTCCCAATATCTTGGCCCTTTGCAGTCTAGGGGCTTGACATGGTCGGGCCGTTCAAGAAAGCACCAAAAGGGTTCACACACTTGTTTGTCACAGTGGACAAGTTCACAAAGTGGATTGAGGCAAAACCCATTGCTACCATCACAGTGGCCAGGGCAAAAGATTTCATCATGGGTATTATTTACCGATTTAGGGTCCCCAACCGCATTATAACGGACAACGACACTCAGTTCACTGGCGGTATTTTTCAAGATTTCTGTGACAACTTCGGCATCAAGATTTGTTATGCTTCTGTGGCACACCCACGGAGCAACGGGCAGGTCGAGCATACAAACGGCATGGTCTTACAAGGTATCAAGACTAGAGTGTTCGACCGACTACAACCATATGCAAGGCAGTGGGTGCAAGAGCTCCCATCCATTCTCTAGTCTTTACGAACCATAGTTAGTCAGGCAGCAAGGCAATCCCCTTTCTTCCTAGTCTATGGTGCTGAGGCCATGTTACCAACCGAGTTGGAGTTCGGCTCTCCATAAGTCAAATGAGGTCGAGTTAGATCAGTTGGAAGAAGCAAGGGACATCGCAACTATCAAGTCGGCGAAGTATCTTCAAGACCTACGTCGTTATCATAATCATAATGTTCATGGCCATGCCTTTTCAGTGGGAGATCTCATTTTGAAAAAAATTGAAACCACAAAAGACAGGCACAAACTATCCCCATTTCCTAGCCATTTGCAGTATGGGGGCTCGACATGGTCGGGCCTTTCAAGAAAGCGCCAGGAGGGTTTACACATTTATTCGTCGCGGTGGATAAGTTCACCAAGTGGATTGAGGCTAAACCCGTTGCAATAATTACAGCGGCACGAGCAAAGGACTTCATCATGAGTATATTATACCGGTTCGGAGTCCCTAACCGCATCATCACCAACAACAGTACTCAGTTCGCGGCGGGCGTATTCCAAGATTTCTGCGACGATTTCGGCATCAAGATCTGCTATGCATCTGTGGCACACCCGGGGAGCAACGGGCAGGTTGAACGAGCCAACGGTATGGTCTTACAAGGCATCAAGGCCAGGATATTCGACCGACTACAACCATATGCGGGCCGGTGGGTACAAGAACTCCCATCCGTTCTCTGGTCTCTCAGAACCACGGTTAGTCAGGCAACAGGGCAATCCCCTTTCTTTCTGGTCTATGATGCTGAGGCTATGCTACCTACCGAGTTACAGTTCAGCTCTCCAAGAGTCCGGGCTTACTCAGAAGATGACTCCAACAATACCCGACTGGTCGAACTCAATCAGCTGGAAGAAGCAAGAGACACCGCAACTATTCAGTCGGCAAGGTATCTTCAAGGCCTACGTCGCTACCACAATCGCAATGTCCGTGGCTGCGCCTTTTTGGTCGGGGACCTTGTTTTGAGGAAAATACAAACCACCAAAGACAGGCATAAATTATCCCTAATCTGGGAAGGGCTGTTCATTATAGCCGAGGTTACGCAGCCAGGCGCCTACCGACTGAAGACCGAAGACGGCGCTCTCATCAGCAACTCATGGAACATAGAACAGCTACGTCCTTTCTATACCTAAGTTCTATACTTTTCATGTGTACAGTTCTTCTGACTCACTACGCCGCTTGTATCAACCGAGTAGTGAGTCGGGGGCTGCATGTATATATGTGTCCTGTCAATAACATACGAGCTTATTTCACTTCGGTTATGAAGCCTTACTACGACTGTCACGTTTGCCCGAGTACAGCTTCTTACTTCGAATGTTTTTTAAGTTCCGACAGACTAACTCGGTGCATACTACACGGTCGAGTAAAGCTAATGACGACTGAATAATAAGCTTGGCGGCATTACACACATATTTACACATGCTTGTTTAACAAAAGTTTATATGCACCGACTACATAACATATTGCCCTCACAGACCCAAGTCTCGGGTAATTATTTCTGCAGTCATAACATAACAAGCTTCTGCTCAGGATAAAAGACGGATCAAGGACAGAGTCAGACATCAAAACAAGAAGATTGCCAAGGCTCTACCACAAGAATCATACCGCGACCCCTTGGGACCCACTGATGGCGGCGCGAAGCAGGCTTTCGCGCTCTCTCCTTGCAACGACTTCATCAAGCCTGAAGCTCTTCGCTGTCCCATCACGAGCCGTCCATGTGAATGTCCGGGGCATCACGCGTGGAGGAGCTTCTATCCAGGGCAAATGCGGGATCTCCGGCGGTGGTGACGGCGACGACGACAACCACGACGGCGACGGGGTCCTGGCCTCAGCACCGCCATCCCCCATTACTTCGGGGACCGGCTCAGGGGCTCCGTCCGTGGCTTCCGCGACGAGCGGCGCCTCGGGGGCTGGGGCCTCAGTCTCAGCAGCCACCTCCCGGTCAGGTGGCGGTAGCGGCCCTGTAGTCAGGGCCACCTCGGTCTCAGTGACCAGGTTGGCCACCGGCTCAACAGGTGTGTTCGCAGCCGCTAGCTCAGCTGGGGCAGGCTCATCAAGTGGGGCGGTTGGGTCGACCTCCTTGAGATCGATATCGGCCTGCTTCCTGCACGACGAAACAATGCGTCATGACACTGCTTCAACACACAAAGACTTTAGAAGACCCGGAGCAGCGCACCTCTTGGAGAACTTCAGCTTCTTGCCGGGTGACCTGCTCCCCGGCGGAGCGCTAGCTTCGGCAGTCGGCCCGGTCAGCGTCACAATCGGCAGTGGCGTATCAACCCGAGTCGGCCCCGACTCCAGTATGGTCGGCTCGGGCGCCTCCGCCCCTGGCGGCGTCTGCTCTAGCCGGCCCCTCGGTAGCGCCACAGCTGGGCTCGATAACATCGGGCTCAAACCCACAGGTCTCAACCTAGGACTTGACCGCTTGGGCGTCGCGGCGACGGCGTCCTTTATTTTCAAGCTTCCGCTCACGGTGCGCGCCGTCATGGCCCCCTCGCCCCGGTATAAAATCGGCTTCTTCCCCGCTCCCTTGGAGTCGGGTTGGGTAGCAGAGGGACTCCTCGGCCTCTTCCTCGACACGACGGCCGACAATGGACGAGAGTCTTCATCAAACTCCACGCACCACTACAAGAAAATCGGCAAGATACATCATATGCTGCCAGAAACTCAGACATTTGAGCCCGCAGGCATACGCCACGAAGGGAAGACGGATGTTACCTCGGTCAGGGGCCGGTTGTGCCTAAAAGACGCAATGCGTCTCTTCTTGTCTTCGGTTTCAATTACCCCGCTGGAGAAGTATCCGAACAAGGTCTCCGTCACCTTCCGCTCATCGGCCGACTCCCGACTAACTCGATCAGGGTCATTTTTTCCCTGATAGTCCCAGCCGAACGTGCTCCTCAGCTTCAGGGGCTGGAAGCGCCGGGTCAGGAACCGCCTGGCTACCCAGGGACCAGTCAGGCCGGCCTTCTTGAAATTATCCAGCTTCGCCAGCAGCAGGTGCACTTGACCCATCTCCTCATAGGTCGGGTCCGCCGACCAATTCGGCGAAAACACCGGTGGCAAGCCGGTAAATGACCGCAAGGAGGGTGCCAGATTTGCGCAATAGAACCATTCCTTGTGCCAGCCTTTCAAAGAGGATTTCAAGGGAAGATCAAGATATGACTTTTTCCTATCACCCCTCAATTGAAGACCAGCCCCCCCAATTACACTGATGTTAGATTTGGAGGGCTGAGGCTTAACGTGGAACAGATGCCTGAAGAAGAGGAAATGGGGTTCCACACCCAAATAGCACTCACACAGAGTGACAAAAATAGAGATCTGAAGGATTGAGTTGGGGTTCAAATGCACTAACTCCAGCCCATAGAAATCAAGGATGCGGCAGAAGAAATCAGAAGACGGAAGGCACAAGCCTCGATCGAAAAAGGAGGCGAAAACTACCGTTTCTCCAGGTCGGGGATTTGGGCTCGACTCATCCCTGGCCAACCGCCAGCGAATCACTTCTTGGCTGGGCAACTTCAGCTCACTTTCCAGCCGCTTTAGCTTCACCGAGCCGTAGTCCGAAATCGGCCAAGAACTCCCTGGCGCACCCGCGAGATCCGAAGCCCTCGGCATGACCGGAAGCAATGAGATTTGGGGGAAAGCGAATCGGGGGCTTGGAACAAGCGAAGAGGATTGAAATCGCCCGAGTTCGGGTGGGGAAGGGCGCTAGCTAACCCTAGCCGAGCAGGCGGCGAAAAGTTGGGCGCGAAGGTGGAAGACAAAGCGGTTGGCTGATTTGGGGAAGATGAAGGAATCTTTTTCTCTCTCCCCGTTTTTTATAAAGCCGATGCCGACTAGATGGGCCGGGCCTACACAGTCAGCGCTGGGCCACCAAGATATGAGTTCCTACAGTAGCATGCTCCATGTGGGCCGCTTGCAGGCTGAGTTGAAATTATAGTGCTGGTGCTACTAACAGGAGCCGATGAGGTAAACAGATATGCTTCTTGAAAGCCTTATTGCTAAACACATACATTTGGGCATCTGTTTTTATCTGCCAGGTCTTGAGGATATATCCTGACAAGGATCACAAGCTGGTCTTCATTACAATTGGAGATGCAGGTATCTCTCTCGAGTACACCTAACCACGCTATGGATTATTTTCATAAAGTGGTACTCGGCCTACATGCGTGGCCATCAGTTGCCATGAGCAACATTTTACCCGCTGACATGATGCGGAAGAGTCTAACTTTCGAGTAGTGCACTACTCGGGAGAGACTATAAATATCTTTTCCCACTGACATGATGCGGAGGAGTCTAACTTTCGAGTGGGACGCCACTCAGAAAAGACTATAAACCCCCTTTTCCAGCTGATATGACGCTGAAGAGTCCCATATAAGAGTAGCATTCTACTCGGCAAGACTATAAACACATTCCGACTGACATGAAGTCGAAGAGTCCAACATACGAGTAGTCTCCTACTCGGCAAGATTATAAAGTTTATTCCGGTTGACATGATACCGAAGAGTCTCATATACCAGTAGTAATCTACTCAGGAAAGACTTCCAGGTTAAAGATCTTTGACTTTATGTTTAATTGTCTCCACAATTAAGCACAAAGTCGGGGGCTACACCTAATAGGTGCGCCTATTCGGTGCACACTATTCATATATCTTTATGAAGCCCTTCATAGCCTCGCTGCCAGCTGACATGAAGCAGGACTCGGGAGAAGACTTACTCGGATAAAGAGTACTCGGGCACACTGCACTTGGGCAACCTTCACCATGGAGGACGAGCACTCGGCATCAGCTGTGACTCAACTATGAAGGTCTCAGGGGCTACTGTGGAGGCCATGGGCCCCGGGTACCTCATTACTAGTACACGGGCCACTCGGATAGAGGATGGGCCGAACCATGTAATTAGAGATAAGATAGCACCCGCAGGCTGTACCTTGTATAATGAGGAAACATAGTCTTAGTCGGATAGGACTCTATCTCTAAGAAGGAAATCCCTTGGTCGTATCCAACTGGGATCCTTATCATGTACCCCTGTCCCCTAGTATATAAAGGGAGGCAGGGCGCCCTTCAGGGCAAGCACAACAAGAACAACCAGATCATCGATCTCCATACACCTCAGAGGAATAACACCTCAACTAGACGTAGGGTATTACCTCACCTTGAGGGCCTGAACCAATATAATTCTCCTGTGTTTCTCTGCAGTCCACCGAATTCACCCTTGCTGAGTAGCCCCATAGTTTTATTGCCGGTGCAAAGCATCGACATTGAGATTTTCCAAAGCCAAGGATTTCATACCTCTTGGAAGTCTTGAATCTCCACCCCTATGCACCAAGGGTGGAGGTAGTCGGCGAGGGGCCTGAAGGCCTACTCGGCGGTGAGGCACCGCCTATTCTTGGGCTTGCAAGCGTGGCAGTAGGTGGTGCCTAACATGGCCTAGTCAGCACCATACTAGGTGTGGCCGACTGGGGTGAAGGGGCTATTGGTGGTACGGTTTTAGGGCTGGTTGTTCCAGGGGCTATGCTGCTAGGGTCTCTTATCATTGGACCACCTAATGCCTTACTCTGCGTTCCTTGTTTCTTGGCCTGGTCCTTCATGGGTTGTTTCCTAGCCCTCTTGGGGTTGGGTTGAGCCGCTGAGGGGCTGGCCGGTCACTTCCTAGACTCCCTAACCAACTAGCTGGGAGGGTTGGAGGAGAACTCGGTAAATTCCTACAAGCGCCATGCATCAAGGCAGATTCAATTGGACTATGTTCATGCCAATCATTGCAGACAAGCATCAAGACAATCAACAAATGAGGCATTACCGTCGGCTAGGGCCTATCTTGGTAATAGGGCTTTGGAGCCCTCTCGGCATCCAAGGTCTCGACGACTCCATTGACAAAATATCTAGGCAAGGTGTCGGTGACGACATCCTTGTTGACGAAGTCAAAGCACTCCTGGGTTGGGTCTTTCTGCCCCTGATAATCATAACCAAGGTGGATCCTAGCTTTCAGGGGTTGAATTCGCTGGTTCTGGAAAGTCCTGGCCACCCAGGGCCCGGTCAGCCCCTTGTTCTTCAGAGCATCTATCTTCTCCAGCAGCAGCTGTACCTGGACCATCTCTGCCTAGGACAGCAGAGCAGTCCAGTGTAAAATCATTGTCATGATTAATATTTTGTGATGAACAATTGGCTTGACAAATGATTTATTTAATGATTGGTTTGAAAATATATGTGGATGTTGGTGTGAGTGTGTGTGACTAATGTGAGTCAAGTTGGGAAGAACTTGTGCTCGGATATGGTTCCTTTGTTTTTGCATGTGTAGGTGAGTCTTGAGGCCTCGGGAGTATTGCCGGTCATGGATCGGGATTTGACATGGGAGAAGTTGATGTCCGGATGACCGGGAGATCACATGGGATACTAAAGGCTAGAGATTAATGCATGTGGAGGAGAAGATTCTATATGGCATACAAGAGGAATTGTGTGCGTATGGAAAGAGGAGTTTATTTTGGATAGGAGTCGAGTCCTACTTGGATTAGGAGTGGAGTCCTAGTAGGACTAGGAGTCGAGTCCTACTTGGATTAGGCGTCGAGTCCTAGTAGGGTTAGGAGTTCTACTCCTACTTTGTGTAGGAGGTTTTGGTATAAATAGATGAGGGGTTGAGGCCCTAGAGTCATAACATTTGAAAGAGAAAAAAGCTAGGGTTTAGTTTTGAGAGAGAGGAGTGCTTTGTATGTGCTTTGTAAACACATCTTGATGCAATAAAGTTAATCTACTTTGAAGAACATCTTCGGTGTGTATCCTTCCAAATTCCGACGGTTCATCCGACAAGAGCGTGGCGGCGAGGCGACAGTTCTACTGGCGAACGTACGGCGGTTAGACTGGCGCAACAGAGACGGTCTGACCGGTGCACTCCATCCAGGTTTGAGGGTTCCTTTTATTCCCCAAAAGATTTTAATTTTTGGTGCTCCTACCATTCACCCCCATCTGGTAGGCTTGGTTCTTGTGTTTGATCCTACAAGTGGTATTAGAGCCATGTTTTCTCTTTTGGATTTTCACCGATCTTGAGATTTAGCCATGGCTGATCAATTTTCAACCAAGCCTTATGTTTTTGATGGAGTTGATTTTCAATTTTGGAAACAAAAGATGCAATCATTTATTATGTCTTAGGGTTATAATATTTGGCAAAATGTTTCAAATCCTTATGATATTCCTGAGGCTATAACTGTAGGAAACAAAGTTGAATTTGAAAACAATTGTAAAACTAGAAATATAATTTTAAGTGGTGTTTCTCGTTCAGATTTTGATCGGATTTCTCATTTTGAAACTACGTACGAGATGTGGAAGGCCCTATGTGATTTTCATCAAGGTTCTTCTAACATCAAGGAAATACGCAAAGATGTGTTTAAAAAGGACTATATGAAATTTGAGATGAAACCTGGCGAAGCTTTGGATGATTATTTTTGCACGTTTCAATAAAGTTCTTAGCAACCTTCGTTCTGTGGATGATTCTTTTGATACTACTTATACACAGTCTGAAATTGCTAGACATCTTTTGAATGGTCTTGATATGTCTATCTGGGAGATGAAGGCTACATCAATTCAAGAATCTGTTAATATGAATACGTTAACCTTGGATTCTCTTTACACTAAATTAAAGACACATGAGATGAACATTCTTTCTTGCAAGATTAATTCTAAATCCACTGCTTTGGTATCTTCTTCGGCTTCTTCTATGGATGCTTCTTCATCATTTTCTCTTACTGTTTTGAAAGCCACGTCCGATGAACAACTCGAGCAAGTCTCTGAGGAGGACTTGGCTTTGCTTATTAATAAATTTTCTCGAGCTTTGAATAATGTTAAGAATAGAAAAAAAGGAGACCTAGTCCGGTGCTTTGAATGTGGAGAGTTAAACCACATTCATTCCAAGTGTCCTAAGCTCGGGAGATCCAACAAGGAAGACGAGGAGGAGAAGAACAAGAAGGACAACAAGCGCTTAACTTTTGAAGACAAAAGAAAAAACGGCAAACACAAACTAGTACATCAATTGATAGAAGCCTTCAAGCAAGTTGAGTTGAGCGATGAAGAATATGAAAGCAACGGCGAAAGCATAGGCAAAGGTAAGCATTTTACAAGTTTAGCTCTCATTGCTCGCAGTGTGTCAAACTCCGATGAAGATGAATCTGACAACGACGATGACAAGGTAAATTTTACTTATGATCAATTAGAACATGTTGCTTTTGATCTCGCTGATAAACTTGATAAATGTATTAAAAAGCTTAGAAAATGTGATCATACTGCTAATGTTCTAAATTCTAAAATTGCAAGATTAAAATCTCTAATTCCTGATGATGATGATTGAAAATCTTGTGAAGTGTTATATTTTGAGATTACTACTTTAAGAAATGTCAATACTAACACTTCTCTAAGATTGGAAGCTGAAATTGAGAAAACTAAAAAGCTTGAGTTATCTTTTCCTCTTGGTTTTACTTTGCATTCTCGTGTTGTCGATGAGTTGTTATTAACAAATAATCTTTTGAAAAAGTATAAAGTTGCTTTTGGAGCTAGTTCCTTGTTCAATTTTTTATGTGCTAAAAGGATTAAACAACACAAGGATGTTTCAAGTTTTAAAGCTTGCTCAAAGTGTTTTTTAAATGAGATAAAATTGAAAGATGCTTTTGGTCATGTTGAGTTTTTGCAAAACGACATGAAAACTCACAAAGTACTTTCTTGCTCAAATTGTTGCAAACAAAAAGGGATTGAAAAATCTTGTGAAAATTGTATTTATTTGACAAATGAGGTTGCTTATTTGAAAAGTTCTTTGCAAAGGTTTTTCGATGGTAAAAGGAAACTCAATATGATTTTGAATACTTCTAAAGTGAGCACACATAATAGAGGAATAGGTTTTGATGCACATGCTTATTTTACTAATCATCCACCGAGTATTCTTGATTTTTCTAAAAGTAGTGAGATTTTGACAAAACCCAAACCAAAGAAAACGATTTTCAAATCCGCTGGAATTTTGTCAAACTTTCTACAAGTTGTGCAATTGCTTCTTCTTCTAAGGAAAAAACACATGTAAAGTACAATTGCTCTCATTGTGGTAAGGATGGGCATTTGGTTCAGTTTTGCTTTAGACTTGCAAGAAAACAAAAAAAAAAGACAGAGAATGTGAACTTGCAAGGTTGGGGTGACAAAGGTCGAGCTTTTCTTGAAGTGGCCCGGTCAGACCACAAGCCCTAGGGAGGTCCAACCGGTGGCCATGGGCAGTTAGACCATAGGCACGTCAGCAATCAGATCGACAGTTGATGGTAAGTTTTCAGGTAAGTCTGGTACTAATTCTATTTATGCATATACATGTACTTTGCCTACTGGTTCTATTGGTCGTGTGTCTCAGTGTTGGATTCTTAAATTTCTTATTTCTAATCCCAACGCAAAGGCCTCGACATCTTCTTGTGCATAGGTCTTTTGGCGCCATACTCCTCATGTGCATTAAATGATTGAGACATCATTGCTTTTAAGGTAACATTGATCTACCTATGAATTGGCAATATAATATTTACTTCTTCATTAGCTTTTCCTCGCTAGTTATGAAGATAGTAGTTTTTGATAATAATACAAGTGGATATATATCAATTAATTAGAACCTTGGTGATATCGTTGGCAATTGGTTGTCTTTTTCAAAACCCTTGATATCTTCTCGATTTGCTTTGTTTTTTCGTTAGGAGGGTTTGGAGGTTGTTTTGAGGGGGAGTTTATGTTTTTCAATGCATTCATGTTTAATTTATTGCATTGCTCTCAATTTGAAAATAAAAAAGAAAAGTGGAGCTTTGTTTTATACCTCTAGTATATTCTTGTGCTTGCTAGCAATATAAGTGAGGTCTTTTGGTCGCTAGTTTAGTTTGTATGCATTCTAGTCTTTATATGAGGCTTTGCTATTACTTTTGAGTGAGATGATACATGACACATAATTCTTTTACTTGAATTAAGTAAATATGCAATATTGACACTAGTGGTTGTTTGAATGACTTATGCTCATATATATGCTTGCTGAAATTTTCATTCCTCAAACGCTCTAGAGATTTCTCAAGTAAAAAAAAGCTTATATGAGAGAAAAAATGGATATTGAATCCTTGGAAACAGTATTCACGATAAGGACATATCCGACATGAGGAAAATAATGGGTGCTGAATGCTTGGAAACAGTATTCACGACAAGGACATACCCGAAATAATTGAGAGATTTTGTTTTGTGCTATTAAAAGGCAAATTGAGCAGAAGCTCAGAAATAAAACTTGATGAAAATTCTCTTATAAAGGACAAATTAATTTGAGAAAGAGTGTTTAGTTCAACTTGTCTATGTGTGGGGGTTTTTCTTTCAATCTATGTGCTAGTGATTATGTTGCATTATAAATTATTGAAATCATGATTTTTTAGTGCTGATTTGATCTTGATTGTAATATCATTGATTCATGTTTGGACTATAACTCATGCTCGTTTGCTAGTTGGTCAATCTATCTCCCTTTTCTTGCAACATATGTCCCTGAGTTGGTTTAGGTACATTTCAAAGCTCCTAGAAAAGAAAAATTCAGAAGAAGGAAAATTGATAAATATTTCATATTCATTGCATTTGTGCGTTCATGGTTTATATTTTCTCTTCTGAAATTCTTGATGAAATCATTATCAAAGGGGGAGAAATATACAAAATGCATGCTTAAAAAAAGGGGGAGCTATTTGAGAAAAAGAGAGAATTTGAAAGTTTTGACAAGTTGATCGATTCTTAAAAATAGTCGATTTTGTGCTTTTATTGCAAATATAGAGGCGAAATTTTTTCTTTTAAAAAGGGGGAGAGTGTTTCTATTTCGCTTTTGTGGTTTTTGAGCCATCAGTGTTTTTGACACTTCTTGGTTTTTATTTTTCAAAAACATCAATTTGCATTTGGAGATGTTGCCAATGTGTTCATCCAGGGGGAGATTGTAAAATCATTGTCATGATTAATATTTTATGATGAACAATTGGCTTTACAAATGATTTGTTTAATGAAATTTGGTTTGAAAATATATGTGGATGTTGGTGTGAATGTGTGTGACTAATGTGAGTCAACTTGGGAAAAACTTGTACTCGGATATGGTTTCTTTGGTTTTGAATGTGTAGGTGAGTCTTGAGGCCTCGGGAGTATTGCCGGCGATGGATCGGGAGTCGACTTGGGAGAAGTTTATGTCTAGATGATCGGAAGATCATGCAAGATACTAAAGGCTAGAGATCAACGCACGTGGAATTGTGTGCGTACAAGAGGAGTTTCTTTTGGATAGGAGTCGAGTCCTACAAGAGGAATTGTATGGCATACAAGAGGAGTTGTGTACGTATGGAAAGAGGAGTTTCTTTTGGATAGGAGTCGAGTCCTAATTGGATTAGGAGTGGAGTCCTAGTAGGACTAGGAGTCGAGTCCTAGTAGGATTAGCAGTTCTACTCCTACTTTGTGTAGAAGGTTTTAGGTATAAATAGATGAGGGGTTGTGTGGAGGCCATGGGCCCCGGGTACCTCATGAGATGCATTTGGGCCACTCGGACAGAGGATGGGCCTAACCTTGTAGTTAGGGATACAATAGGACTCGGCATACATAACCTTGTACGACAAGGAAAGGATGTAGTCCTAGTCAGGCACGTTGTATTCCTAGAAAGAAATCCTATGGTCGGAGTCCGACTGGGATTCCTACTCTGTAACCCTGTCCCCTAGTATATAAGGGGAGGCAGGGCGCCCCCTGAGGGTAGAAGAAGAAGAAAAATCTCACCATAGAAACCTCAAAGGCAATACACTGCAACTGGACGTAGGGTATTACCTCATCTCGAGGGTCTAAACCAGTATAAATTGTTTCGTGTTCCTTTGCAATCCATCAAGTTTAGGTCTCACGAGTAGCCCTATATTCTTATTACCGATACAAAACATCGACAGTTGGCGTGCCAAGTAGGGGCATCAGCAAGATCATCTTCAACAAGCCTGATGGATCCACTCACCGGAGTCGACAGCATCAACTTCTTTCCTAGACAAACAATCACTTTCGAGAGCCTCGACTTCGTCGCCGACGAATTTGGCAACCTTACCCTATCCAACTCGGATTCGATCCGATCAGCCAGGGATCAAGTCGACTCCATGCCGGTCAGCCTACGTAACGCTGCAGCAATCTTCGGTGACATGCTATGGTGATCTCCAATATGCTCGAGTCTAGGGACAACTCTTTCTTTCGGTGTTCAACTCGGACTCGGTTTTGAGCCAACCGAGATCGGGCTAAGAGAGGAGGAGATCGTCAATCTCCCATTCGGACTCGGCAATGCTGTGGATAACTTCAATCAGCATCTGACGCGGCAAACCCGATCCCCTGAAGTTCAACTCAGATATGGCTCAGAGCCGCTCAAGATTGGATCTAAGGAGGTTGGGGTCGTTATTACCCCCCTCAACTATTCCGACTCGGACTCTCAGTCGGACTTCGACTCTAAGTCAGACAGCAGTTCAGCAAGCTTTTCTCCACCACGTGAAGTCTTCATGACGTCCAAGGGCTCAACTCCCACTCAGGAAGCACGACCGACTACGCGATTTGCAAGAAGAGGAAGCCCGCCGACTACATGAACAATTGGAGGAAGAAGCAAGACGCCTGCACGCCGAGCGCAATGCTCGCAACAATGATCTGCGTAGGGCTGGGCGGACTACTCAACAACAAATCCTCCAAACCCATGTCAGCGACCACGACGTCTTCGTAACGCCTTAGCAAAACGTCGTAGCTGGTGCAACTCTACTAGACACACTCCAGTTTGGCCCTGATCACCAAGCCACCCCAATGATAGCAAGGATTAAAGCCATGATCACTACTGCCGCATATCAGCAGCGTCAACAGTCGGGTGACACTCTCATACCGACCAACAGGCCGGCCTCTCTAACGGCAATCTCATCTGCCTCAACACAACGCCGAGCGGCCGGCTCTAGTCAGCCGCACATAGAGTCATGCCACACATCACTCGGCAAGCACAATAATGACCGACGGTGCCACAATCAAGATGACCGTCAGGACAACCGGGATCTCCGAGGTCAACTACGACGTGATCATCGGTGAGACATCAAAGCAGGGTGCTGTGAACGCGAGGAGGACGAGTATCGCCGATTGGAAGACGAGAATGAGCGCTTCGGCCTCCACCACGAGCAGTTTCACTGTCGCAGTCGGAGTCGAAGTCCTCATGCAGATGAAGGAGTACTGGCCTTCACCTAGGAGCTTCAACAGGTCGACTGGCCGTTAGGTTTCAAGCTAACTGGAATGGAAAAATACGACGGGAAGACCAACCCCAAGTCCTGTGGAGGCCATGGGCCCTGGGTACCTCATTACTAGTACATGGGCCACTCGGATAGAGGATGGGCCGAACCATGTACTTAGAGATAAGATAGCACCCGGCAGGCTGTGCCTTGTATGATGAGGAAACATAGTCTTAGTCAGATAGGACTCTATCTCTAAGGAGGAAATCCCTTGGCCGTATCTGGCTGGGATCCTGTAACACCCTGCCCTCCAGAACCGCACAGCCCAGCCCAACCGACGGGCGGGCCCACTTACACATAGCACCCCACTTACACTTTCGTCCTCGCTTCGTGTAAAAGGGTTAACCCGGAAGTACTATGGTTGGAGGGACAAGGCCTTATAAGTTGGTTCAACCCTTGCTCAACTAGCAAGGTGGTACTAATCATGTGCACACCGCACTCATGGGCCATATCCTAATTGGGCCAGGATGTCACACACACCCCCCTCAAAGGACTGGCGTCCCGCCAGTCCAACTTATTGCATAGCCACACAGGCATATAGGCAAATGTCTAGGAACGTGCCCCCTCTTAGCGCACGTCCGTACGTCCAGTGCCGGCGCCATATGCCATGCCATGTGCCTCACACCGAGCCCACATGCGCCATGCGCCATATGCCCGCACACTGACCCGTACGTGCAACCGCGAGGGTCGGCTCTGATACCATTTGTAACACCCTGCCCTCCAGAACTGCACAGCCCAGCCCAACCGACGGGCGGGCCCACTTACACATAGCACCCCACTTACACTTTCGTCCTCGCTTCGTGTAAAAGGGTTAACCCGGAAGTACTATGGTTGGAGGGACAAGGCCTTATAAGTTGGTTCAACCCTTGCTCAACTAGCAAGGTGGTACTAATCATGTGCACACCGCACTCATGGGCCATATCCTAATTGGGCCAGGATGTGATTTGTAACGCCCTGAAAATCGTCTTAATTAAAAATTATCGTGGGTAAATGGAAATACAAGAACACACTAGAAAATCTTTGTTTGAGAAAAGAGTTTGAATAAAATTTTGAAATTTCCAATATTAAAAATCCCGAGTTTAAATCTTTAAATAAATACTTGGATGCTTTTATATTCCAGGGGTTTTGTCGGAGTATTTTAAGCATTTAAGTATTTACAATAATAAATCCTTCGTGTTTCGTGGTGGTATTTACTTCTAGTAAATTCTCCATGATTTAATAAACTCTCTGAAATATTCTCGGATTTTTCGGAGCTACAGAATTAATTTTAATGCTATAAAGATCACTAAAGTAAAGTAATTAAATATAAATAAATTCCTTTTCCTTTCCCCTGTTCGGGTCGTTTCTAATTCAGTCCTTTGAAGTCTCCCCCGTTCATTGTGAACTCTGACTCCCTTTTCTGCTAGGGTTTTGTGTCGTTCCCAGATCCCTAAAGTCACCTCAAAAATCTAAATTCGGAGTTACCGGATTTATTCATTTTTGAAACTCTAGAACTCTTTTGGACTCCCAATTCGAGATCCTTTGTATTCGAAACATCTATATTCCCCTTTGAGATAAATTCCCAATTCCTTTGCTTGGGTCGTTCTCTATCAAATCCCTTTGTACCTTTCTCGGGTTGTCGTTCCCGAATCTTTGATTCTCCAAAAGGTCCAACTCCAGGCAAAATCTCTTAAGTTTCAAATCTGACAGACTCGGATTTATTCATTTCCCTTTTATCGAATAAAATCCAAATCCTCAAAATTCCGTATATTTCTACAAATCTTCAATTCAGAAATATATCTCGAATTTATAAATTCCAATTTTCCAAATTTGGAATTTTATCAGAAGACCCCTCTCCTTTCTCCTTTTTCCCCTTTCCTCTTTTCTTCCTTCTTCTGTCCTTCTTGCCCGTGCCCTCTCCTTGCCCGTGCCCTCTCGCTCGCCCGTGCCCGTGCCCTCTCCTGCACCCCTCGCGCTGCTCCTCGGCCCGGCCTGCGCCACGCGCCGCCACCGGCCCGCCTCCTCGGCCCGCGCCGCCGCGCGGCCTGTTGCCACCCCGGCCCCGAGCCCCTCGGCCTCCGCACTGGCCTGCGCCCGATCTCACCTGTGCGCCGCCCCCCTGCGCCTCCTTCCCGCAACCGCCGCCGCCGAATCCGCCGCGTCGCCGCTCCCGTGCCGCCACCGGAGCCAAGCCCCTTATATATAGCCACCGCCTGCCCTCTGTGCCCTAGCCGGCTCTGCCCTTCTCCACGCCGCCAGGCTGCCGCCGCCCCGAGGCAGAGCGCCGCCGCCACCCCATCGTGTCGCGCCGCCGTCTACACCTGCCGCCGCGCTGGCGCCCTACGCTGCTCCCAGCCGTCGCCGCCCTGCCTCTGCTGCCTCCGCCGGAGCCGCTGCCTCTTCCGCTCCTAGCGCCGTCGCCTGCGGAGCCGCCCCTGTTTCTCATCTGCCACCGTCGCTGTCCCTTCCGACGCCGGCCGTCGCTGGGAGGCCCCAAGCCGTCGTCGCCGTTGTCTCTTCACGGTGAGCATCCTCGTAGCCACCTCCCTCCTCCTCTGCTTGTTGTCGCCGTCTTAGTCTCTACCCACGTCAGCAAGCAATCGGGCCGTCGCTCCCCTCGGCTTCGTCGTCGTCTGGACATCGCCGCCGTCGTCGTCTTCGATCCCCACCGTCGGTGAGCCCGTATGCCGAAGCATGCTCGGCGCCTCCTCTCCTCTCTGCCTCTGGAAGCCGCCGTTTGCTCCCGTGCGCTGTCGCCGCCGTCGCCGGCTGTCTCTGCCTTGCCGCCGACAGAGGTCGCCGTGGTCATCGTCATCCCCGTCTACCACCCGTCGCCGGTGAGCATCCACCCCGTCGTCCCCAATGCCCCATCTTCTTTTCCTCCTTCGACGCCTCGGACCGGGAAGCCGCCTGTCGTCATCGCGTCGTCCCTGACGTCTCCGTCGAGCGTCGCCGTCGAGCAACCGTCCTCCGCCGCCGCCGTCGATGTCGTCCTTCATCCACAATCGGTGACCCGAAGCCGTCGCCTTCCTCCTCCTGCCTCTGCCTCCCATTCCTCGTCGTCTTTATTAGCCCGACGCCGATGTGCCACCCGAGGTCTTCACCCTCGACATGTCGCCATCCTCCTCTGCTGCACCGCCCGGCCTTCCTCCTCATCGTCGCCATCTCGTCAGCGCATCGCCACAGTTACGTACCCTGGTGCCACCATCCGTCATCGTCTTCCCCTATGATGCTTAGAACCCGGCGATTCCCCTGCCTCGTCGTGCCATAGGAGCTCGGTTTGCCCCTTGGTGTCTCTGTCTTGTAGGCCGGCCGACAGCCTCTCCTCTTGTGTGATAGCCATGTGGACCTGTTAATTTTCTTGGTGTATGATAAGTAAGCCTGGTGCATAGTAGTCCGAGCCATCTTGTCCATCCAACCCTTTTAATCAATCCTAGCCATCCGATCTATCCCGATCAAATCCGAACCGTCGGATTCCAATAACCCAATTCGGATGCCACCTCAGCCCTAACAGCCATCTCATCGCCACGCGTCGTCGCGCAGCCCCTTGTGACACCGACATGTGGCCCCATCGGCAGTGTCTCTCTGCTATGTGTGGACCCCACATGTCAGCACTTATCCAAAATAATTATTCTAATCCAAAAACCTAGAGAATATTAACGAGAATATTCTTTTCCAATTCTTTTCGGAATTACTCCGAATTCAATATTCCAAAAGCCGTATCTTTTCCGTTTGAAGTCCGAATCGACCCGTTCTTCTTTCTAAATTCATATAAAATCATAATTTACTTGTTTATATATTTTATGTATTGTTTATTGGAGTTTCTTAGGGTTTGTTATCGTTTTGCGTGTAGTTACGTATATATCATCGTTTCGGAAGATCGCGGAGTCTGCGGAAGAGTTCGGAAGAGTATTTGAAGACTTTTGCGATTGCAAGGCAAGTCACACGACAATCTCCTTGAGCATGTTGATCCCGTTTGCGAAAGCTACTTTTATTTTAAAGTTATTGCATGAAATGCTTTAGAATGACATTATTACGGGTAATTACTTAATAGCCAATATTCCTTGATAATTATGGCCATTTTGGTTATTGCTATCTATACCTTGATACCTTGGGTGAATAATACTGACTAGCTGGATGTTTAAATATTTATCTGGCTAGATTATTTAGGAGTTGCTTAGCCATGCCTAGAAACTGTAGTATCATTTTATATGGGAAACTATTCATTCATTCTGATTAATTAATGATTAATGGTGATATTTTCACGACGCTTGGTCGTGGTTGATTAATTCACTATGTCAACTAAAACTTGACTGAATGGTGGGTTGTGAGCACCAGGGTTGTGTTTGTTGCTAGCGGTGCTCATGACAATTAAGGACCGGTTCGCGGACTACTTGTTGCGAAGCAACACTCGTGCTAACCACAAGCTAGTATGGGCTAGCAGGAGTTTGAAGTGTACCGAGTTCAATAGGAGGCTCCAGGGCGTGTTTGTGGCTGGTATAAGTCCACACATGGCAGTGACAATAAGACCATGCTTCGGGCGTCGGACCGTCTTGCGGGGAGGGCATTGATCACCCCTACCGGAGACCGGAGGTTCGGCGGGAGGCTCTCCTATTGTGCGAGTTACATGAATGATCCTGTCACAATTCCTTTCCAAGGTACCGTGGTGGTACTTAGGCGCACATTGATGTGTTGAGGTACCGTGGTGGTATCGAGGGGCACAGTGATGTGTTGTGGAGTTATGTCTTGTGGGTAAATTGGTACATCTCTGGCCAGAGTAAAACTATTCGAATAGCCGTGCCCACGGTTAAGGGCGAGCCTAGCAATGTTTCTGTGATTAGTCCCACACTACTCATTAATAAAAATAAATAATGGAATATTGATAGCTCCTGTTTGGAGATGTTTTGGTTTGGGCCTGAACTGCGTTGGAGCGCTGTTCAGTGGTTGATTCAATACTGATTAATAATTAAACTATACTGTTTTTAATGATTTTAAATACAAATGTTTTAAATGCTGTTTTACGCAAATAAGCTATATTATGCCTTTCCTTTGGTATCCTGTTGCATTACATTGCATTCCCTAGTGTGGCTTGTTGAGTACGGTGGGTGGTACTCAGTCTTGCATTATTGCAATCTTTAGAGTGAAGCTTTGCGAGGAGGAGAAGATGGTGTTTGGCTTATACCCCAGTTGAGCTGCCTGTGGCTTGGAGCTGAAGCTACGCAAGTTGCCGTTCCGCTGCTGTTTTCTTCTGTGTGAGGACTAAGTGCCTCCATTGTAAGTATTTATCGTTATTTCGTATTTGGTTATGTTTATCAAATTGTCGATTTGTGTACCTCGGCTGATTCCTGGACGAGGATTTATTGCACAAATTAGCTTTGGAAATTCTGGTGAATTTCTGGGCGTGACAGATCCTTATCATGTACCCTTGTCCCCTAGTATATAAAGGGAGGCAGGGCGCCCCTTAGGGCAAGGACAACAAGAACAACAAGATCATCGATCACCATACACCTCAGAGGAATAACACCTCAACTGGACGTAGGGTATTACCTCACTTTGAGGGCCTGAACTAGTATAATTCTCCTGTGTTCCTCTGCAGTCCACCGAATTCACCCTCGCCGAGTAGCCCCATAGTATTATTGCCGGTGCAAAGCATCGACAAGTCCTGGCTCACAGTTTACACTCTGGCAATCCGAGCAGCTGGAGCAGATCACAAGGCCATGGCTAACTACCTCCCAGTTGCTCTAGCAGATTTGGCGAGGACATGGCTAACTGGATTTCCTAAAAGGTCAATCGGCTCCTGGGGAGAGCTCCGGGAACGCTTCATCACCAATTTCCAAGGAACGTACCAGAGGCCATCTTCCAAGTACGATCTGTATCAGTGCCATCAAAGGAAGAACGAGTCTCTTCGTGAGTTCATCAAGAGGTTTTCTGAGAAGAGAAATTCAATCCCGAAGATCAAGGACGAGGTCGTCATCGCTACCTTTCGAAAAGGAGTCAAGGACACCCTGTGTGGAGGCCATGGGCCCCGGGTACCTCATCACAAGCATATGGGCCACTCGAACAGAGGATGGGCCAAGACTTGTAGTTAAAGATATAGTAGCACCCGGCAGACTTTGCCTTGTACAAAAAGGAATATACAGTCCTAGTCGGGTAAGATGTATCTCTAAGAAGGAAATCCCTTGGCCGTGTCCGGCTGGGATTCCTACCTTGTACCCCTGTCCCCCGGTATATAAGGGGAGGCAAGGCGCCCCATGAGGGCAGATAATCAAGAGTTTGTTAGAACCACCACCATAATCCTCAAAGGAATACATCCCAACTGGACGTAGCGTATTACCTTGCATCGAGGGCCTGAACCAGTATAAAATCTCTCCGTGTTCCTTTGCAATTCACCGAGTTTCCATCCACCAAGTAGTCCATATTCATATTGCCGGTGTAAAACATCAACAGTTGGCGCGCCAGGTAGGGGCTTCGGCGAGATCTACACCAACAATCTCGATGGATCCTACATCAGGAGTCAACGGCGACAAATTCTCCCCTAGAGACACAATAACCTTCGAAAGCCTCGACTTCATCGCCGACCAGATCAGCAATCTCACCTTGGCCGATGCAGATCCAATCCAACCAACCGAGGAACCAGCCGACTCCGTGCTAGTCGGCTCACAAGACACTACGCCAGCTACCATCAATCTAATGCAGCAATCTTCAACTTCGCCGAGCTTTGGAACAACTCTCTCCTTCGGTGTCCGACACGCGCTAGGCCTTGAGCCTGCCTAGGTTGGGCAAGGAGGGGGAGAGATCATCAATCTCCCGCACGGGCTTAGCCATGCCGCAGATCTACACTTCATGTGGCAGACCCGATCCCCCGCAATTCAGTTTGGACATGGCTCAGAGCCACTCCAGATTGGATCCAGGGAGGTCAGAGTCGTTCTCACTCCAATAAATTACTCGGATTCCGACTCTAAGTCGGACAACGTTCGAACACTAGTTCAGACTCTAGTCTGGCGAGTTTTCTCCTGCCCCGCGAGATCTTCATGGCTTCAACACCACCACCAGAGGTGCACTGACTACAAGAGGAGCAGCAGGAGGAGGCACACCGACTACGGCAACAAGAAGAGGCCGATCACGAGGCCCGCAATGACGGGCTACGCAGGGCTGGGAGAACCGCTCAGCAACAGATTCTCCAGACCAAAGTCGGCGACCACAACGTCTTCATCACGCCACAACAGAACGTCGTGCCCGCTGCAACCCTGCTAGACACGCTCCAGCTCGGGCCTGACCATCAGGCCACCCTGACTATTGCCATCCCGACTGGGCGAACGGGGCATGCCCTTTTTCAAGCTATTGAAGAAAGCAGATAATTTCCAATGGACTCTCGAATCCCAGCAAGCCTTCGAAGACTTCAAAAAACTTCTCACATCACCCCTCGTGTTAGCGTCACCCATGCCCCAAGAACCGCTAATGCTATATCTGGCGGCAACTACTCAGGTAGTTAGCACGGTGCTGGTGGTTGAGCGATCCGAACAGGGTCACATCCAGAAAGTCCAATGGCCAATCTACTTTGTCAGCGAGGTCCTTGCCGACTCGAAGACAAGATACCCGTAGGTCCAGAAGCTAATCTATGGCCTACTCATCACTGTCCGAAAGCTAGTGCACTATTTTCAAGCACACCAGGTCACGGTGGTCACATCGTTTCCACTCAGGGACGTCCTGCATAACTGCGAGGCCACCGGCCGAATCGCTAAATGGGCGCTCGAGTTGATGGTGTTCAACATCACCTTTCAGCCACGGACAACAATCAAATCACAAGCTCTAGCTGACTTCGTGGCTGAGTGGACAGAAGTTGAAATGCCTACATCAACAGCGAAGCTAGAGTACTGGACAATGTACTTCGACAGTTCTCTACGGATCGGCGGCGCCGGGGCTGGCATCGTATTGACTTCCCCCACCGGTGAAAAACTCAATTATGTTTTACAAATCCACTTCCCGGCTTCCCACAACGTCGCCGAGTACGAGGCACTTATCCACGGGCTCCGCATTGCTATATCACTCGGCATACGTCGATTGGTTGTGCGTGGATACTCTCAACTCGTGGTAAACAAAGTTATGAAGGACTGGACATGTCTCGACGAATACCATGGCGGCATACTGTCAGGATGTCCGCAAGCTGGAAAACAAGTTCGACGGGCTGGAGATAACACACGTCCTACGACAGTACAATGATGCTGCAGATGAATTGGCAAATATGGGATCTAAGCGAGAAGCGGTCCTGACAGGGATCTTTGTCGAGCAACTTATGGAGCCATCAGTCAAGAAGAAACCAGCACCGGAGCAGTCGGGAGGCGAACCTACACCGGCGACAGACGAGGTGCTGCACATATGTCACGATTGGCGGACTCCTGTTCTCAAATTCCTCCTGGACAATGAACTCCCAGAAGATCGCAGCCAAGCCGAACAGATCAAACGTCGAAGCAAGAGTTTCCTAGTCGTCAGAGAAGACCTGTACCGAAGAAGTGCATCCGGGGTCCTCATGTGATGCGTCACCATCGAGGAGGGCAAGCAGATTCTACACTCGATCCACTCGAGCATATGTGGCGTGGAGGCCATGGGCCCTGGGTACCTCATCACAAGCATATGGGCCACTTGGATAGAGGATGGGCCAAGTCTTGTAGTTAGAGATAGAATAGCAGCCGGTAAGTTTTGCCTTGTACAGAAAGGAATATACAATCTTAGCCGGGTAAGATATATCTCTAAGAAGGAAATCCCTTGGCCGTATCCTGCTGGGATTCCTATCTTGTACCCCTGTCCCCTAGTATATAAGGGGAGGCAGGGCGCCCCATGAGGGCAGAACAACACAGAAGATCATTGATCGACGTAACTCCTTAGAGGAATAACACTACAAGTGGACGTAGGGTATTACCTCACATCAAGGGCCTGAACCAGTATAAAATCTCTTTGCATTCCTCTGCAATCCACCGAGTTTCCTCCTGCCGAGTAGCCCTATAGTTATATTGCCGGTGTAAAACATCAACAGTTGGCGCTCCAGGTAGGGGCTCCAGTGAGTTTCACATCTACAAGCTCGATGGATCCAGCAACCAGAATCGACGACGACAAATTCTCCCCTGGAGACATAATTTCTTTCGGAAGCCTCGATTTCGTTGCCGACTAGATCGGCAACCTTACCTTGGCCGAATCAAATCCAATCCAACCGGCCGAGGAGCCAGCCGACTCCACGCTAGTCGACCCACAGGACGCCGCAATCTCCTTCAACGATCTACTGCGGCAGTCCTTCAATTCGCCGAGCATTGGGACAACTCTGTCCTTCGGCGTCCGACTTGCGCTAGGCCTTGAGCTAGCCCGGGTTGGGCCAAGAACGGGAGAGATCGTCAATTTCCCGCATGGATTCGGTGACGCTGCGGATCTACATCCCGCGCAGCAGACCCGATCTCCTGTGATTCAGAATGGACACGGCCAAGCACCGTTTCAGATTGGATCTAGAGAGGTTAGAGTCATTCTTACTCCGATAAACTACTCAGAGTCCGACTCCAAGTCAGATAACGGTTCGAACGCTAGTTCGGACTCCAGTCTGGCGAGTTTTCTCCTCCCCCGCGAGATCTTCATGGCTTCAACACCACCACCCGAGGTATGCCGACTACAAGAGGAGCAACAGGAGGAGGCGTGCCAACTGCGACAACAGGAGGAGGCTGATCGCAAGGCTCGCAATGACAGGCTATGCAAGGCTAGGCGAGCAGCTCAGCAGCAGATTCTCCAGACTAAAGTCGGCGATCACGACGTCTTCATCATGCCACAACAGAATGTTGTGGCCGCGACAACCTTGCTGGACATGCTCCAGCTCAGGCCTGATCACTAGACCACCCCAACTATCGCCAAGATCAAGGCGATGATTACGGTTGCTGCCTGCCAGCAACAACAATAGCAGTTGGGTGACACCATAGTACCGACCAACTGGTCGGGATCTCCAGCGGCGGGTTCATCTACATCAGCACGGCGCCGGGCAGCCGGCTCAAGTCGGCCACGCGAGGAGTCAAGGCAAACATCACTCGGCAACACCAACAACGACAACCGACGGCGTCACCAGTATGACCGCTGCCCAACCAAGATCTCAAGAACGCCTACAACAATGACCTCTGTCGATGTTTTACAGCGGCAATAGAATTATAGGGCTACTCAGCAAGGGGAAACTCAGTGGATTGCAGAGGAACACAAAGAGATTTTATACTGGTTTAGGCCCTCGATAAAGGTATACCCTACGTCCAGTTGTGGTGTTATTCCTCTGAGAGGTTATGTTGATCGATGATCTTCCCGTGTTGTTCTCTGCCCTCAAGGGGCGCCCTGCCTCCCTTTATATACTAGGGGACAGGGGTACATGATAAGGATCCCAGCTGGATACGGCCAAGGGATTTCCTTTAGAGATAGAAACTTATCCGACTAAGACTCTGTTTTCCTTATCGTACAAGGTAAGGCCTGCCGGGTGCTATCTTATCTCTAATTACATGATTCGGCCCATCCTCTATCCGAGTGGCCCATATGTTGGTGGTGAGGTACCCGGGGCCCATGGCCTCCACAGTAGCCCCTGAGACCTTCATAGTTGAGTCACAGCTGATGCTGAGTGCTCATCGTCCACAGTGAAGATTGCTCGAGTGCAATGCTCCTGAGTACTCTTTGTCCGAGTGAGTCTTCTTCCTGAGTCCTGCTTCATGTCAGCTAGCAGTGAGGCTATGAAGGGCTTCATGTAGATATTTGAATAGTGTGCACCGAATAGACGCACCTATTAGGTGTAGCCCCCGACTTTTTGCTTAATTGTGAAGACAATTAAACATAAAGTCAAAGATCTTTAACCTGGAAGTCTTTCCCTAGTAGATTACTACTAGTATAAGAGACTCTTCGGTATCATGTCAACCGGAATATGATGTATAGTCTTGCCGAGTAGGGAACTACTCGTATGTAGGACTCTTCGACTTATGTCAGTCGGAATGTGTGTTTATAGTCTTGCTGAGTAGGATGCTACTCGTATATGGGACTCTTCAGCGTCATGTTAGCTGGAAAGGAGGTTTATAGTCTTTCCTGAGTGGCGTCCCACCCAGAAGTTAGACTCCTTCGCATCATGTCAGCGGGAATGAGAATTTTATAGTCTCTCCCGAGTAGTGCACTACTCTAAAGTTAGACTCTTCAGCGTCATATCAGCTAGAATGATGTTGCTCATGGCAACCAATGGCCAAGCATGTAGGCCGAGTACCACTTTATGAAAATAAATCAACGGTGTGGTTAGGTGTACTCGAGAAAGATACCTACATCCCCAATTTTAATGAAGACCAGCTTGTGATCCTTGTAAGGATATATCCTCGAGACCTGGTTGTAATGCCCAGAAATTCGCACCGAAATTCTGAACATTAATGTGTAATAAACCCCTGCCCAGGAAAGCCAGGGTACACAAACCAAGTTGCCATACAGAGTGTCTTACAAACAGAGTAAAATGGATATTACATAAATGCAGTGGAAAAAGGTAAAACGGAGTCTATAAACATCTGGCCAAGCAGCCGCTTCCTTCCCACAGGCACCTTGACGACAGAGCCAGCCTATTCCTCAGAATGATCTCCGTCTGACACGTTCTCCAACACTGGGGGGAAATTGGAGCAAGGCTGAGTACCACCCACAGTACTCAACAAATCACACCCACAATTATGCATATGCATAGGGTACAAAGAGGGATAGGGTTTGTTTTGCATAAAGCAGTTGCAAACAGTAGTAGTCGCAAATATGTAAAAAAGTTTGATTAATTTAACCATATTAATTCTCCATTGATTAACGTTACACCACATTAACCAGGCCCAAAAATTCCCAGCTGATTGACGCTACACCACGTCAACTAGTCTCCACTGATGAACGCTACACCACGTTCACCAGACACCTCTGGGTACCATTACACCACGTTACCCGGATTCCACTGATTAACGTTACACCACGTTAACCAGTCAGCACCGGACAACGTTACACCACGCTGACCAGCTTTTCCCGATCAACGCTACACCACGTTGACCAGGCCGTGCTGATGGAAGTTATACCACGACCACCAGGCGTCACTGATGGGAGTTACACCACACTCACCAGTCTCCACCGACTAGCATTACACCACGCTAACCGGTCACCCCCGGTCAACTCAACCACGTCGACCAGACTCAACACCTTCCACAACACCAGTTGATAAAACCGGAATTAATTACCCAAGGGTGAGACTAATCACGGTGAGTCTTGGCCAATGTGCCCATAACCGCGGGCACGGCTATTCGAATAGTTTTACTCTGATCAGAGGTGTACAACTGTACCCACAAGACACAGCGCTCACATCATTTCGTGTTGCCAGTACATCACCACGATGTCCCGTGAGAGGCTGTGACAGACCGTTCATGAAAACCCTTCCCTAACCATCCACACCACGCTGAGTTGCAACCTACCGACAGCGGACGCCATATTGCCAGGCTATCCCCCTTGCCCCAGTAATGGCAGCGATCAACCCTACCTAGGCCGACCCCTAACTCCATCCCACTCACCGTTCTTCTTCGGTGCCTAGTGAGAGGGAGAAGAAACGCTTCAAGCCCAGCCGTTGCCCACGCTGGCTTGTGGAAAGTACGGAAAGTTGGCCAAGTGCTTCCCGTGAACTGGTCCTTAATTGCCATGGGTGTGACAAGCAAAACCATACACACACAGCCCACCATTTAGGTCAGTTTTAATAATTAACATCAGCTATCCAAGTTTCACTTTTGCGACATGGAGTCGATTCATTAAAAGAAATAATATTAATTCCCATGTGGCTAGTTGCTAGCATGGCTAAGCATCCTAGAAACTGTAATCTACTCACATTATTACCTAGGTGACAAGGGTTCAGGTTTCAAAACTACATGGCTCAGTCCTAACATTGCATAAGTAATACCACCACATGGAATATTAAAATATGCAGTTTATTTGAGTAAACAAAGCAATTTAGTGAAAAATAGGTACAAAAGTGATCAAAGAAACAGTGCTAGACTTGCCTTGCTCCGGCTGCAAGGTACGCTAGTACGATCTCGAAATATGCGGGAGAATTACCGGCGTCGGATTCTTACAACAAACAATGCATAAACAATTAAAAAACAGTACATGGGGCAATCAAACATGGCTGAAGTATTTTTTAATGGATTCTTGACATTTTTCTGGATTTAACGAAATTTGAATGGACTTAATCGGAGTTCGTATGAATTAGTTATGATTTATTGTAGTTTTTCTACTATTTTCAGTGTAAATATAATTAACAGGTGATTTATTGCGCATTAAACCGAATTAAAGACGTCACCAGAGAATAGAGAGGCGTGCCGGACCAGTGGGCCCCACTGGCCACGGCGCCCCAGCGGGCACACCAGTGGCGCCATTGTGGGCAACCGGCGGCACGCGACGAGGCGGGCACCCCCGATCTGCCACCGTAGATCGAACAACCCAGGGAGCGTTGGCGAAGCCGGCCGTCCGAGCAGGAGCGGCGACGGTACGCGACGATGGTCGCGACGGCGACCATCCGCTAAAGCTATTTGCCAGGCGGCGACACACAGAGGGGTGGAATGGAACGGGAAAACGGAGGGGGTTCTCACCGGCGGCTCACGACAGCGAGCGACGGCGCGAAGACGACGATGGCGACGAAACAGCGGTGGCGGCCTCGGGACGACGTCGGCAACGGAGCTCTGACGGCGGGAACGTGGGCGAGAGGCGGTTGCCGATGTGTCCTGGAGGATGAGAGGACGGAAGGAGTATAGGGCGAAGAATGGAGACGCGGCCGCGGCTGGGGAATCACCGGCCAGAGAGGAGGCGGAGGACCGATACTCACGTGCGCGTAGGGGCGTCGGGGTGCAAGACTGCGGGCTTTACTGGCTTCCATGGAGATGTGGCCGAGTGCGGTGTGGCACGGCGGAGTGCATCAATGGCTGTGACGGTATGGCTGGCGACGTCCGGAACGGTGGCAAACGGTGGCGGAGTCAACGAAAAATGGGCAGCTCGGGTGCGTGGTGCAGAGTTTAGGGGTTCTAGAGAGGCCAAACGGATACTCGGTGTGTTGGGGGAAAAAATGGGGGACGAGGCGGAGGGGCTTTTTATGCAGTCGGCCGGGAGAATCAAGGCCGAACGGCTCCAATCGAGCACGGGAGAGAGAGTGCGGTGTGGAGGTTTCGTCGAGTTGGCTGCGATTCGTGGGAGTGAGGGTGGACGCCGGGGAACTCGGGGAGGTCGGGCGGACTCGTCCACGCCCGTTTGAAGCCGAGTGCGAGCGGTGGGAGGAGCGGGAGGCGCACCGGCTGTTCGGATGGCTCCGGGGATTTTCCCTCCTCCCGATTCAGACGGAGGAGGAAAGACGATGCTGATAGCGGGCATCCGGATTTAACCTGCCAGCGGGAGGTGGGCGGTGTGGCTGAGCTAAGAGGCGTGGGCGCGGGCACGGGTGAGGGCGCGGGCACGGGCTAGCCGGGCAGCGAGCGATGTGCGGGCGCGGGCAGGCGCGGGTGGACATACATTGGTGCGGGTGCGCACGGGGGAAGAATAGCCGGGAAGGGGACCGGCCCTAGGGGCGCGTGGAGAGGGAGGCCGGCACAGAGCAGGCCGCCGTTTGCCCAATAGAAAGAAAAAGAGAGAGAAAAGGAAAAAGATTTTCCAGGACGATTTAATTCCGATAAGCGTTTTATTTATTAAATAGTTCCTTCGTGCTCTGAAAATTCCCACTAAAAATCCAGTTTAGAATGTATTAAAGCACAGAGAATCAGAAAACTATTCCCGGCCACGATAATTTATTATCTTGCATTATTACACAACTTTAATGCATAATTCCTCTAGCCTTTTAAATTTATTTTCTGCACAGGGTATTTTTCTCAGGTACAATTTTGATGTGGCTAAGTCAGGGTGTGAAACCTACCCCCGTTAAATAGAATCTCGTACCCGAGATCGGAAGCGCTGGCGAAGAGGTGGGGATAGGCGGACTTCAATCGTCTTTTCTCGCTCCCAGGTGGCTTCTTCTTCTGATAGGTCCACAGAACCTGCAGCACCTGCTTACCCCTCTCTGGTCGTCATGATTCTAGAGATCCGTATTCTTTCCACATATGGTCTTCCTGAATCTCATCTGTCCGGAATCTACCTACTTGCTAGATTCTCAGACGTCTCAACTGGACACGTGAACAATCTTGTATACCCGTCATCGAATCTGAAGGCTCAACTATAGCCACTTCACCTTTTCAGGCTAGCACTTGTAGCTCCCATGAAACGTGTGCTAGTTCCCTTTCGGTTTGGAACCGTGTACTCCGCGAATGGACCGAAGTAACGAATCTTCATTCTCGCAAAATCTTATTTCCTCCGCGACACGATTTTTATCATATTCTTTCTGATTGAAGCCGTCTTCAACGCGTCCGTATTATGCTACCTCTCTTCGGACCTCTTTCGTGAGTCGGTACAATACTGGCGGATCACCTAATATGATGACTCTAGGAAAGGGGTGTGCGGCATTCCTGCATAACGCTTCAAACTGCATCTGGCAGCTGGCTTAGCGTGTGTTGTACGAGGGTGAACTCGGCGTACGTACGTTCAGTCTATCCCATCCTCCATAAGTCAGTGGCAAGCCCTCCAGCGAGTTCTTCGGAATATCTAGTTGACTCTTCATCTACCCATCTGTTTGTGGATAATATGCCGGTGGTGTTAAAGCTTAGTTGTTCCCATTGTTCTTGTACTTCTGCCCAAACTTGGAAGGAACCTACTACGACTCAGAACAATCTCTGTACTCCGGGTGAAACACATTATGCGGCACCGATACATTCTTGGCCATTTCTTAACCTGGGATATTTGTATGCCCAGTGAATTGGCAACCTATGTAAGGTGTCCGACGACGCACCACAGAATGAGTTCAATACCCTGACGATGTGCGAGGCAAACCAAAAGTGATAAAAATCCATCCCGATTCTTCCCACTGTGCACTCTGGTACCTGAGTGGGCTAACAGTCCAGTTAGGCCGTTGTGTTCTGCCTTGAGCCCGTTTGGCAACACATCACAGATTCACGAATTCGTGATTTCTCTCCCTCATGCTGGCCACAACAAAACTTCGTGCTTAAGATCTTGATACATCTTTGTGCTTCGGCGTGAATGATACTGTGTCTCATGGGCTTCCGGTCTAAGCATTAGGGTCTTTGAGTTCTTTGTTTTCTTGAACGCAACAAACGTTCCCCCATCCATACTTTCCGTTCTCATCTTCCGTAAAACCCTGGAGCTTTTCCAACTCTCATGGTTTCTTCTTAAGTTCTTAGGATGTCTGATCGTTTGTTTCGTGGCCTCACGACGTGCGGTCAAAAACATGGGTGAGCCTCTAGGTGCTGCCATGAATCATTTCGAACATGCCCAGGTCAAAGCGTTCGAACTCTTGCTATATTTCCTTCACATAATCCCTGCCCAGAGCCCGGTTGTTGCAGTCAACTTTCCTGCCTCAAGGCATTTGCCACGACATAGCTTTCCCTGGATGGTAATGTATCCCCACATTATAATCCTTAATCAAACTCCAGCCACCATTCTTTGCGGAGGTTCAGATCAGGCTAGTGAGATTGACTACTTTTCAAAGCTCTTGTGGTCCGTATAAATCTCACTCGGTTACCGATGAGGTAATGCCGCCAAATCTTTAGACATGGACCACGGGCGGCCCAATTCCAGAATTCGTGGTGTTGGGTAATTGCTCTTCATGAGGTGGGCATACTCTCTGG